>CM069931.1:24134763-24351246 GCA_036172225.1 Cryptocoryne crispatula var. balansae | reverse complement strand
TCACCCCAACCTAACCCACCAACCACCATTAATCCTGCGCGCGATACAGTAATTCAGACCAACACCAACACCCAAAACATCTGCTAATCTACCCGGTCACCTTGCTGCCTGACCCCTCATCATCAGGTGTCCACCAACACCCCAACCATCACCCAACATGCAGGCCTCCACCAATCCCGCAACACCTCATCATCCGATCCTCACCACCCCTACCTACTCACATGGGCTCCTCAACCTGCCAACCAACCCTGTCACCATGCGCGCCACTTCCCCTACCCGCGGCCGGGCGCTCGGGGCTTCGTGGCGGGAGGATGTTCCCGAAGGTCTTCCCCCGAGCCGGGATACAAGCACGTGAGCAAGTAGAAGAGGAGAGTGGTGGAAGAACCGACCCGGAACGCGCCTGGCCTGTGAAGCATGCGGAACCAAAAGGAGAAATGCCGGCACGGATTTCAATCCTAGAGGCCCAAGTTAAGAGGTCAAAGAACCATCGCAAGGACATCCTACAACAATATGCGCGGCGGGTCATGGTCAATAAGGACCTCCCGCCTGAGAAGATCATTACTATCCTGACCCTGAGGAGTGAACATCCGGCACTCACATTTACACAGGGGAGGAATTGGCATGGCCGAGAGATCGTAAGGTGTGCCTTGCATGTTAGAAGGTGGTCATCAAGAGCACCGCATGGAGGATGCAAGTCCAAGCTTGATTGACACCTCGGAGCATCCATAAATACGTCATGCGTCGCCGGAAACATTACAACTTTCGTGGGTATCTCCGATGAAGAAATCGAGCCTTCCAGGCAACAAAATCACGGTGATTCCGCGTATGACAACCTCTGGGAAGCGAGCGCAGGGGGTGGGTGCAGGTAGAAGTGAGGCACATAAGACGTGTCACATCATGCCCGGGATTTAACGTTCTAAAATTGGACCCTACATTCAAAACTATCTTAGAGACGCCCCATACACTTCGAGGCAATAGGAGCTGTTACTGCCTTTAATAATCGATGTACGAAGTTCCGGCACAAAGACTGTGTGATCGAAAGCGTAACCAACATCCACAAGTACGAATGACGTGGATGACCCCTATTTTGCACTGCAATGTCAAAATTTGTCCGGCCGTTGGTTTCCACTACGTAGCCGTGAGGTCATGATGTTAACGATGCCTCCGGATACGATTGCGTAGCGGATGATGAAAAAGGATGAGCTGCTCAGCCAGCGAAGGGTTGGCCGGGGAAAGGAGCGCTACGGGGGGTTGTGCCACCAATTAAAACGTCCCCAAGGCCAAAGAGACACTCGGCAGCTGTGAAGCTCCGATTTCACTCCGCGGATGGTCTACCGGCATTAAAAAAAATACTATGTAGGACTCCAAAATTGCTTTATCAAAGGGGGAGACAGCGATGATGGTCCGGGGAAGACGAAGAAGAACGGGTCAAGGCGGGAAGAAGGCACTCAGAGCAAAGAGGAGGAGAGTGGACAGGCTGAGTTCATCCTTTCGCTGGATTGTTCATGAAGGAGGAAGAAAGAACTACGGGTCGAGGGCAAGGCCATCTCTAAACAACTTGTCCACTCGAACCCACCTATAAACAACATACCGCGTGGTAAGTATCCTACGGTCGCGTGTTTTAGAAATCCCTCGCTCTGTCCCTCTTGGATTCATACGATGAGCTGTCTAGGCCAGTTCCCACTTCTGAGCCAAACGGGCGGCACCTGAGCTGATACGGCCGGATGCGAGAGCCCATTCAAATCTTCTTATCGCACCGGGGCTTCATGCCCCGGCCCCGCTGACAACTTTGGGCCTCAAATGTGCCCACAGGTCGGGCCCACGTGCTCCTTTAGATTTTATTTTCTTGCTTTGGGCCCGCGTGCCCACCGATTGGGGTCCACGTGCCCCTTGAGATCTTTTCACTAGCTTTTGTTCCTCTCTCGCTCTCCTCTTGTCCTCCTTGGACCGTCCTGCGAGCCCATTTTTCTCCGTTTTAACTTCGCTTTCTATTTACTGTACTCGAGCCCCATCAGCTCATTCTCTTTTTGTTATTGAAAATACCCGAAAATACTCAAAAACATCACTCTAACAAACTCGGTTTTCGACGAGGAGACGTCTCTACTTGTCTCGGAGGGTGCTCTGACCGAGGACCTCTCTTTCTCGACCTCGTTGAAATCAATCTACTCGATCATTCACCTTTTGATATAAATACCACCTTTTTCAATTCCGTCTTCTTCAGGAGTAATGATCGGTAGGAGAAAAGAAAATTCGATGTAAACGTGTGCCGGAGAGATATCTCCGGCAAATAGCTAAAAAATGCGGAAAGTATGTGCAGGGTTTGCTGAGGTTTTTGGAAAAATACTATACCGTGTACTTGATGAAATCCAATGAGGATGAATTCAATGTAGATCAAGGCTACAACGGGAGTTTACGAGGGTTTTATCGAGTAAAAGGATCCACGACTTCGAGGATGGAATTGAGGACTTGGCTGATGCGTGTGCATACGGACTTAAAAGATTTGAAGAATGTCAGACGCGGTGGATGAGCAGGCAAAAGGCGAATCTTGGAACACCGGAAGATCCCAAGACAATCCTTCTAAGTCGCTCTCACTCCCAACGAAGACACATCGTTTAATTGAAAATTTTGAAGAAGAATAAGGACACGTTTCGCATGGACATACGGGGACATCTTGCAAAAGGTTGAACAACCTAGTTAGTTGAACATCGTCTAACTTTTGAAACCACGGGAATTTTGTCAAACAAAAATTAAGGAGATTCCACCCACAGTGTTGCACTTAAGATGAAAGAAGAGGTTGACAAGTTACATCAAGCAAGATTCATTAAGGTGGTGCTTACCACTCCACTTATTGGGTGGCAAACATAGTTACTGTCTTCGAAGAAGGATGGTCGAGTTCGGATGTCAGATCAGACTTCAGGGGACTTAAACTTGGCGTGTGCGGAGATAGCTTGCTCTCTTCTTTCATATTGACGTCTTGGTGTGATAACACCGCCGGGATTCGAGATGTTGTCATTCATGGATGGCTATTCCGGTTATAATAAAATCACAGGGTTGGTGAAGAAGGACCAGAGAAGGGCTCATTCCCCACAATTCCTTGGGGCCCTCTTTGCTATATCGTAATGTGCCCTTTGGTACCGAAGAATGCTTTGGTGCTACCTGTCAGGGAGGGCAATGATGGCTATCTTCCATGACACTGATGAATACCCTCTTACATGAGAGTGTACGTGGATGACACAGTGTTAAGTCCAAAAGCCGAGAAGATCATGCTGAAAGTATTAAGAAAGGAGTGCTGACTAAAGAATATAAATTGAAAATGAACCCAAAGACAGTATATGTTTGGGGTATCCTCGTGTGAAAGTTATTAGGGTTCATCTTGAGTAAATCCGGGGGCATAGAGATCGACTCCATTAAACACAGTAGGCAATCATTTGGTGTACCTGCTCCAAGAAATACCGAAAGAACTTCGAGGAATTAGTAGGAGGCCCTCCCAGGTTTGTCCTTGATTTCATCTCACAACCCTCCCAAAGGTGTCAACCTTTTTGTGAGTTGACGAAGGCAGAAGTCTAGGGTTCAAAATGGGATTCGAAGTGTAGTGGATGCATTCGATGGATTGAAAATATATCTTAGCTAGTCCCCCGTTAGCTTAGACCACTCGGGTCCTCGGCTTAAGCCCTTAGTTTTATACATCTCGAGTTTCAGGAGAATTCTCGTCGGCGTCCTTGTACCACAAGTGAAGCTGAAGAAGGGAAAGAGAGGGCAACTTACTATTTGTCAAAGATCTTTGATCCATGCGAGCAGTAAGTACATCAGTAGTGGAGAGAGACCAGTTGCAATATTTCTAACACTAGTCCTTGGGTAGTGGTCGTAAGCTTAAACACTATTGTTCTTAGCCTCACGAGGTCAACCTTATTGCCCGCATCAATCCCATCAAATTCCCTTTCCGGAAAAAACTGCTCTAACTGATTGTTTAGGTCATTAGCAGAGCTTCCTTTCCCGGGCTTTTTGATATCACCTATGTCCCCCGTAAGGCGATTAAGAGGTTAAGCCATTGTCGAACATCTAGCACCATCACCCTATACCCCTCTTTGACTTTCCGGTCCAATCCGGAGCTTCCTTGATGACAAACTAATGTTGATCCGATCTTCCCACTAACTTTAGACATTATATTTTGGCGGGGCCTCCGAATTCACCCACTGACGGTAAGGGAATGAGGAATTGTCCTTCTATCACCCGAGGGTGTCACCATTCCACGAGCATTTCAAATTTTTTTGACTTTCTCAAAGAACCAACAATATGACCGAATACGAAGCCTTGCTTGGCCGGGGCCGTCTGTGAACCACGCCCAAACCCGCCTAATTCAAAGCATACAAAACCTACATCTTTCACTTAAATAGGGGTAACATGTGTGATTGACCTTAGAATAATTTCGGGTGCTTACCACAAAAGTTGATTTGGAGCTTGCTTGACTAACGTAAATCGAGGATGTTCTCTCACAAAAATCGTTTTTCCGCAAAAAGCCATCATTTCCGAGCGAAAGCCACACGTAAATCGTGTAAATATGGAAATTGGCTGAATGACCAATGCCTAATGATCATGCATTAAAGTTTATGGTCATATTCACACCACGGACAAGTTTTGTTGCATACCGTGCCTTTCTGGTTTGCCGTCGGAGTCATTTTGACCAGTATCGGATCTTGTGTTTACTTCCCTAACTTCCGGACAAAATTATGAAGTTTTGAAAGGTGTTATGGCTTATACGATGCTATATAAATCTTCTTCGGCCTGTTATCTTTCCAACGCAAACAAACGGCGTCGAATTCCGAGTTCGGGTGTTGTAATGGCTTCCCAGGAAGAAGGACGCGCGAAACCGGTCCCACGTGCCCGGGTTCCGGGTCACATGCGCCGGGACCCAGGCACGTGCCCATGCGCCCTACCGGTCGGGGGCACGTGACCTCGTGCCCTCACTTCGAGGGCACATGCGCCCCACCCTTGAGGCACGAGGGACCCAGTTTTTCACCGGGACTCTACCACTGAACAGCCGATCGAATAAGACCAAATTTTTCGAGATTTGGGCCCATGCGCCCTCATTGGGGGGCACATGCACCCCTCAGTGGGGCGCAAGGCCTCTATTTTTTTCTTTGATAACGCTGTCCGTTCTCCTTTAAATTAACTCTGATTCCGGTCGTTCCAAAGGCATGAGCACGACCCCCCAGGCATCTCAAGACGTCCAAAATCCCTCCTGCATTGATTTTGTGATTTTTAGAGAGAGAATTTCGAGTTTTTAGAGAGAGAAAAGTCGGTTCAACAGAGAGGAAGGTTGTTCTACAGGTGATCTGCCAAGTCTCTCTTCCTTGGCCTCTACAGCAGTGTGTGGACGTCTTCTGCATGAGCTCTCTTCATAAAAGTTCTTCCTCTCCAAGTCTTCTTGAGTTTTAAATTTACGGCACTTGATTCTGAGTTCGGGGCTGGTTGTGACGAGCGCAGAAGCAAAGTTGCGCCTGGCAGATCCTGGACTGCTGCTCGGCTTTTTCGACAACACAGATTTGGCTATATCTTTCTCTATTCAACTCAGAATCTTTCAGTTATTTTTCCTATCTCTTTGTTTCGTGATTCTCCATCATACTATCATTTTTTTAAATTTTTTTGCATTACTTTTACTCTGTTATTCCGAAAATAAAAAAAGGGGTTAGAGATAACCCGAATCCGGTCAGTTTCTAGTCAATTGTGTGTTTTTATGTTATTCTCTTTACATATACTCCTCTTTGTCTAGTTATAATAGTCTCTTTCACTTTTTTATTTGTCTAGTTGCACAGAATATCAAGCACTCACGCGTTGAGGACTCTTCTTCATCGGCCGGCCGAAGAAGGAGAAGCTTCAACCCACACTCTTCACGCTAAGGTACACACGGTTATTTTAATTCTATAAATCGGAACCCACGGTTCCTGGCAACCACATTTATTTCTTCTCACCCTCCTCCCACATGACCCAAACCATCTCCTTGGTGATCGAGCGACGCCAAGGGATGAAAGTTCGGGGATCAATGTGAGTATGGGACCGAGGTGAGATTTGCTTTCCGATGTTTTATTCATTTCTTTTCTCATCCCCTCTTGAGGTGATGATCTGGATTCACGGACTTCCCTGAAAAGGAGAGGACCCCGTCGAATTTTCAGAGTCAATAGCTTTGTGGCGACCACAGTGGGAGAAGCAATGTCTTTAACCATGGGTGCTTAGTGTTTTGTTTGCAACTAGTTCTAGTTCTAGACCGGTTCCCACGTGAGTCTTTCTTTCTTTCCGCCTTTCTTAACTTCATGCCATCTCAAAATTTTTGATTTCACCTATCTTGCATCAGATCTGAAGTGCCAAGTATGTCATTTAATTTCTGCATTTTATTTAAACCGGTTCCAACGTGAACCACCTTTTCCTTTTAAACCGGTTCCCGCGTGAACCCATCTCTTTCTTTACTTCGGTTCCCACGTGAACCAAACCACTTTCCTTCAGATCTATCCCCACTTGGATCAGATATTTATTCACCTTTAATTGGCCCCACGTGGCCCTCTTTTGACCATTCAAACCAGTTCCCACGTGAACCACCCCTTTTTAGCCAAAACCGGTTCCCACGTGAACCACCTTTACCTTTTACCCCAGTTCCCACATTGGTCCCCACGTGGACCACCCTTTTGCTTGGCTATCAGATCTGAACCCTCTTCTTTCCATCACTTTTCACTATCTCCATTTGGCTCACATATGAAACATGGTCTGGATTCTAGTTTCTAGTTGCTTGTCTAGTTTCTAATTGCTTGTCTTGTGTGATTGCTTGTTTATTTAAGTTCATGTTTTGCTTATTACTTGCTTTATTACTTGATTGCATTCTCTACTCCTTCTCTCTACCTCCTTCTTTTACACTTTTTTGAGGCGGGAGCTCACTCTCCCATTTACCCCTCCCATCCAAAACACCCTCTTGGTGGATTCTGACCTCTCTTCTGGGATATTCCTTCCTAGTTGACTTGGTTGGCTTTCATCAAGGACTCCGTAATTCCTCATACGTGGAGTATTCCTCTTCATGATCGGGTTGGTTGTACCACTCCCCAAGACCCGAAGCATCCTACGTTACCTACACGTGGTGAGATTGTGTGAAACCTAGGTCATTGGAGATTGGAGTTAGGATCCTAACCCATTTGTTGAGAGAACAATTCTTAACAAATCCATAAACCTAAGGTTTAATCAAAATCATTGCGTAATCTTGCTTTCAAGTCTTTGCATCACTTTCTTTTCAAACAAAAATTCAAACCTTTAACTTTTTTCAAGATACTAAAAAACCAAAAAAAGTTCTTTGTTTGCTCTGTCAACTTGTTTGTTTTCTCCTTGAAGTTCAATGCAACTAAGGTCTGGAAGGCACGTTGGAATGGCGGAACAAGCTGAACATCGAGAACATGAGATGGGTCATCAACCAAATCCGTCAGATGGTTCTTATTTGAGTCACAAGCGCAAGAGGTCCCTCAACCATCTGCTCCTCGTGATGTTGAACAACTCTTTAGGGAGTTATCTCTCTATACCGACCTAGAAACCTATGCCCGCATACAATCCATGGTGAAGGGCAAAATGGCCTCAGATCAAGCTGAAGTTAACCAAGTTGCCTTATCTCCTCATCCTCTAGTTCAACCACCACTCATTCGACCACCCTTTGTTCAACCACCTGTTGTTCAACAATCTATGATTCAACCATCATTGGCACTAGCACAACCATCTGTAGTTCAACGGTCTGTGGTTCAACCATCATTTGTTCAGCCATCTTATTTTAACCATGTTCCTCCCCCAATCCACCAAGTCATGGGACAATCTTCAGTAAATTTGCCAAGTCATGCCCCTCAATTCCAAAATCATGACTCTAACCACACACCCCCACCAGTAACCCAAGAACCTGCTCTCACCAGGGCAATCATGGATCAGCTCACCCAGATGAATGAACGTTATGAAGAGCTGAGATGTCGCCTGGACTCCAAGTCAGTGCCTGAGATTTCCATTCCTTCTCTGCCAGTTCTCCACTTGCCACCTTCTGAGCTACCAGTTTATCGCCGCTACAATGGTACTGGCAATCCTTTTCTCCACGTAAAAGATTTTCTTTACGAGTCCTCGTTCTGGAAAGATGATCGTAGGGTTCTTGCTTTCTTGTTCCGTCGATCACTAGAAGGGTCTGCATTGGAATGGTTATACTCACTCGACTCCTTTGAGGCGGGGAGACTTCGATATTGTTAAAACCAAATTCTTGCAAAGATACGAGAGACCGAGTGGCACCAGCATGCTCCATTACGGATTTGATTGCTGAGAAGATGAAGCCCGAAGAGGACTTCATAAAGTTTGTTGATCGCTGGAGGGGAATGGCAGAGAAACTGACATGTGATTTCTGAAGGGGAACAAGTGAAGATGCTTATTGGCAACACTACACCTGCCTTGAGGAATGTCTTGATCATGCACCATCCTACCACAATGAATGAACTCTATGACAGTTCCCGATACTTGCAAGCCCACTTCAAGGTTGCCACAATGATAAATCCATTTGATCCCAAACCTAGAAACTTCGGGAAGACCCCTCTCGCACCGGTTGGGCCTACAAGGCGAGGGAGTGGTCAACAACGAAAGTCAGTAAATATTGTAGGGAACCGAGGAGGAACCGTCAAAACCGATTCGAAACCCACCACAAAACCCTTCCTATTACCCCCTCGGCAACAAAGACAAGTTAGGCCACCACAACCACAACAACCACAACAACCCCCGCAACCGCAGTACAACCCCAGCAACCTCGTCAACCTACCTACAATAGGGCACCGCCACCACCCAATCAAGCACCACGAAGGGAGGTCCTAGGAGAGAGAACTACCAGCAACTCCCTTACTCCTTGACCGACATCTTCAATGTACTCATGGCAGAAAAATAGTTGGCATTGCCCAAGGAAAGAGAGGTTTGGCCAACAAACGCAGATATGTCCCGATACTGTGCTTACCACTAGTGTCCTGGTCACACTGTAGAAGTGTGCTTTCAATTCAAGGATTACATCCACGATCTGAATGACCAAGGCAGCATTGATTGGGTCCAAATGGGGGAATGCATACAGGTAATAAAGGCTAGGCAGTAGCGGCGGCAGCGTCCACCGGCTCAACCTCAACAACAACCTGGCTTGGGGATTGTCCAGAATCCGCTCCCATTACATGCTCCCGCTCCAGCACCGGCACCAGCACATCCAAACCCAGGAATTGGTCTAGTACACTCCATTGTCCAGGGAGATGCCAGTCGTGCTCAAGGTTGGCAACTAGAAAACCAAAATGCAACCATGCCTGCCAACCCAACTAGGCCTCCTGTTAGGAACCCTCCTAGACAAATAATCCGTGCACCTTCTACTCCACAACTACCACAAAGCTCAATAACCCAACCACTGGCCGCCACTTCTTCTCACTGACCCATCATTAGGCCATCCCCCTCCTTAACTACACCTCCTTCAACCATTGCTACACACCGGCCCTTGCTCGTCCGACCACCACAATCACCACCAAACCTGAACCCCCACCTACAAGCTCTACCACTCCAAAACCCCAACCTATCATACCACCACCAATCCCACAACCTACACCTTCATTAAACTCATCAACCATACTTCGCACCCCGGCCTCTTCTTATTAGGCCACCGGTATCACCATCACTACCACCTCCAAATCCTACCCCTCTACCAACTAACCCCATCATCCCGAACCATCGATCCCATTACCTATCATACTCGCACCTCCACCACCTGTTCCACCAGAACCCACCCTAGTTAACCCATCACCTCTACCCGACCGCCAAACAGCGCCGGTGCTTCGGAGTGGGAGGATGTTCCAGCGGCTCTTTCCCCAAGCCGGAACTCAATCGCGAGGAGCCGATGGAGGAGGAACAAGTGGAAGAACCATTGCCAGGCACGGCGTATGATCTGTTAAAACATTTGGATAAGACACCAGCCCGTATTTCTATACTTGAGTTGATCAAAAGAACAAAGGTGCACTAGGAGATTCTACAGCAGTACTTGCAAAGGGTCATGGTGAATGAAGATCTCCCACCTGAGAAGATTACTACAGTGTTAACCCCTATAAGTGAGCACCCAACACTCACTTTCTCTCAGGAAGAATTAGCAGATCCAGACTTTAGGAGATATGCTTTGCATGTGGTTGTTATCATCTGTAATGTCGAAGTAAAATCATGTTTGGTTGACACTGGAGCTTCCATCAACGTCATGCCGCCAGAAACATTGCAGTTGTGCGGTATTTCTGAACAAGAAGTCAAGCCATCATGTGCCATGGTGACGGCCTATGATAACTCCAAGAAGTACGCACGTGGGGTGGTCACACTAGAAGTCAAACTTGGACCATGTACGGTCACAACATATTTTCGTGTTCTAGAATTGGATCCAACTTTTCGGGCTATACTTGGGAGGCCATACTTGGAGGCAATAGGAGGTGTGGGTTCAAAAAACCAGCAGTGCATAAAGTTTTCGTTTAAAGGACAGGTGGTCAAGGTGACTTGCATGCTTATAAGGGACGAGCTGAACGATGCTTCTTTACCCCTTGGTTTGTCAATACAACCCCAGATCTTAGTGGGAGAATTGCCAGAAGTCCGATGCATGACCGTCTCTCTACCAGACACACTGGGATGGCGGATGATGATGAAATTGGGCTATCAGCCTGGAAGAGGTTTAGGCAAGGATCTTCAAGGGATCACTCAGCCAATTGAAACTGTGAAAAGGCCACGTAGGCAGGGGTTGGGATATGAAGAGGGTTCCATCCCAAGGAGAATCTTCCAGCCAGGATATGCCATGGGGCTCCATACATTCTTTATCAAAGGGGAGACCATGATGATGGCTGAAGATGGCAAAAGTTCCATGATAGCTGTCAAGAGAAGAAAGGCTCCAGATGAAGAAGAAGAAGACTTGGAAGACCTGTGTTTATCTTTAACTTGTTTATTCTCAAGTGGGGAAGAGTATCAAGAACCACCCAAGGGCAGACCAATATTGGATCATCTGGTTAAGCATACCACCCAAGTAAAAACCATTCCACGAGACCCAAATACAATAATTCCATGTTTGAACCTCGTACCATTGTTTCTAGATCTTTTGGATGGGCTTCATGGCCCACTTACCCACTTTGGGCCCATGTGCCCTCTTCAACCTTCTACTCTTACTGGGCCGGCTGCCCATTTGCTTCCCTCATCAACTTCGGGCGAGGGCTTTTCCCAACATGGGCTCACAAGCCCATTTATTTCTGAAATCGGGTCCACGTACCCGTTTACTTTTTTCATCAGTTTTGGACCCATGTGTCCACTTTCTGTTACCATTGGGCCCACGAGCCCCTTTTTCCCCTTTATTTTTAAGTTTTTCTCTCTATTAAATCAGTCATCTTCTAGCAAGTCTCGAGTCACTCAGACTCATTCTATCTTTTTACTTGAAATTTCCAAAACGTCTTCTCTGAAACTCACATTTCCATCGAGGAGACGTCTCTACTCATCCCAGAGGGTACTCCCAATCAGGGATCCCCCTTTTCTGAATCATTGATCGATTTTGCTCGATCTTCCTCCACCGTAAATACCACCTTTCCAGCTTTATCTTCAGTAGGACAGGTTAGATTAGGAAATAGGAAAGTCAAAGGTAAAGGAGTTCCAAATAGATATCTGCAACAATTGGCATAGAAATGTAGACAGTCTTGACTGATCGGTTAAGGCGATGGTAGAGTTTCTTATCACAATTTGATATCACTTATGTCCCACAGAGGGCAATTAAGGGTTACGCTATTGCTGAACACCTTGCCCATCATCCCATACCCGTCTTTGACCCAGTCCAGTCGGAGTTCCTGGATGACGAACTAATGTCAGTCCGATCTTCCAATCTTTGGACATTATATTTTGACGGGGCTCTGAACTCTCATGGTAGAGGGATAGGTATTGTCCTTCTGTCACCTGAAGGTGTCACCATTCCACATGCTTTTCAGCTTAACTTTCCAAAGCAACCAACAACATAGGCGAGTATGAACCTATTGTGGCCGTAGGGGCTGGAGGCTGCTCATTTCCATGGTGCCACCGAACTGAGGGTGATAGGTGATAGTCAAATGATCCTACGCCAGGTCCTATCCAAATACCGAACTTATCATCCAAACCTCAAACCCTACCAGGAGCTCACCACCTGCTACATCAAGCTATTCTTCAAACTCACCTTTGTCCATGTCCCCCGCTCTCAGAATATCCTCGCCGATGCCTTAGCTTCACTAGCTTCATCTCTATCTGTCCCGCTAGGCAGGCAAGTGCGAACTATCCACATCTGTAAGAGGACAATTCCAGCAATTGAGGATGGACGTTTTATGAAGGTTAAGGAAAGATTCAACAGAAAGGAATACTTGGAACATAAAGAAGAAATATCCTTGATTGAGTTCGAAGAATTAGAAGAAGGTGAGAGACCTTGGTATGACGAGATTACGAGGTATTGCCAAGATCAGTCGTATCCGCCTGTATCAACCACCAAAGAAAAAAAGGCAATCAGAAGAGTATCCCAGAGGTATACAATCCTAGGAGGAGTGCTCTATAAGAGAAGCCTAAGTGGAATCTTACTCAGATGTCTTGATGAAGAAGAAGCCGAGTTGGTCTGAAGGAAGCACATTCTCGGAGTTTGTGGTGGTCATGTGAATGCCCAAGCCCTTGCTATGAAAATCATCCGACAAGGGTATTATTGGCCAACTCTAGAAGAAGACTGCTCCATCTTTGTCCGGCATTGTCATTCATGTCAACTCCATGCCGATAAGATTCACTCTCCCGCATCTTCCCTTCATCCAATTCATGCCCCATGGCCTTTCGCCATGCGGGCTTTTGATATCATTGGCCCCTTGAGTGACCTCAACTCCGAAATGCGCTCAAAATCATTCATTCTGACGGCAACGGAGTACTTCACAAAGTGGGCTGAAGCGGAAGCATTCGTGGAGATTAAAGCGTCAACAGTTTGCTTCTTCATCAAGCGCAACATCCTGGCAAGGTTCGGGATCCCCAGCGACATCGTCACCGATAATGGGCCACAATTTCTTTCTCAAGATCTGCGCGATCTTTGCAACAGGTATCGCATTTCATTGCATCATTCATCACCATACTATCCTCAAGGCAATGGTCAAGCGGAAGCCACCAACAAAACCTTAATCAAAATCATCAAGAAATCTTGTAAGTCTAGCAAGTTTGCCGACTGGCCTGATAAGCTTGTAGATGCTCTATGGGCTTATCGTACTTCTGTAAGGACTCCCACTGGACAAACCCCGTATGCTTTGGCATATGGGATGGAAGCAGTGGTCCCTTACGAAGTATTACTTCCATCTCTCCGAGTTCAGCTCGACAGGGATATTCCTGTTGATGAGAGAAGAGAATCTCTCCTTGCACAGCTTGAACTCTTGGATGAAAGAAGGCTAGCCGCCGCCGAGCATGCCCGAACTTATCAGAATAGACTCAAAAGGTTTTATCAAAAGAGGGTGGTTGAGAGAAAATTCGAGATCGGTGAGATGGTAGTCAAACGCATATTCGTTAAACCGGGGGGTCCCCGCTCCAAGTTGCAACCTAACTGGGAAGGGCCTTTTGTAATCACTGAAAAGTATCCAGGTAATGCATATGAATTGACTAATGCAGATGGAGAAAAATTGAATCATCCTTGGAATGGAGTTTACCTCAAAAAGTACTTTCCGTAAAAATGGAGAAACCACAGGTATAATCTCAAGTCATCGATCCTAGGTTATTCATGAGAAGTCAAGGGTAGGTACCATCCTACACACACAACACTTCCCGATCCTAGAATCCAGACAACCCGACGCTTGCGAAAGGCAAGTGTAAATCTAGAAATGGAAGGAGTACCCTTACCCTATTCTCTTCTACTCGGCTCAAGATAGGGAGAGAAGATTAGAGAGGGTAGTATCGAAAACACTCCCACCCTAGTAGGAGGCCGTCTCAGAGGGTGCAAAAGGGTGCCTAAAGATGGGCAATGAACCCCTCAGGTTAGAAAAATAAAAATGATCAACTTGTCTGAATGAGTACCCAGAATGATAGTCAAGGCAAAAGGCACTAAAAGATGGGCAATGTCCTCACGGGTCAAAAACCTGTCCAAATATGTGCCACATAGAAAAGAACAAAAAAAAGAAAGAAAAACCCAAAGAGGCCGAACCCCAATGGGTAATTTGAGTGAGAGTAGAGAAATCCCACTCAACATCTTCAAACCCTATTAATGACTTCCTCTATACTCTTCCTTCTTAAACCTCTTGGGTAGGGTAAACCGACCAAATCCAGTGGAACTCAAGCCGATCAAAGGAAGAAGGTTAGAAGGATTCTAGGTAGGGAACATTATTTTTGCACGTGGCATCTACCACTTGAGTCTTGACAAACCCCAAAGACCGATCACTTGTCTCAAATACTAGCATTTTCTCCTCAAAAAAATGCATATTTTAAAAACCCAAAAAAAATGCATATTTCAAAACCCCAAAAAAATGCATATTTCAAAAAACCAAAAAAGTGAATATGTCAAAAACCCAAAAAAATGAATATTTCAAAAATTCAAAAAATATACATATTTCAAAAATCCAAAAAAAATTGAATACTTTTGAAAATCCAAATGATTGTTTTCAAGAAAGCCCAAACAAAAAAAATTTTGCTTAGTCATGATCATTGCCTTAGTTGCATCCATGTTTATTTTACTGTCATGCATATTTCCATTCCTGCATTGCATATCCTTTTACTTTAATTACCTTGTTAAGAAGGCTCTCCCCTTTGACCTAAGTCAAAGTTGACCATAATAGGCAAAGGGATGAGTCACGGTGAAGATCTAATCCCCTTTCTATCAAGTGTTTCAGGCATTTCAATATAGAAGAGGAGAAGATTCACACCACGGCGAGTAAGTTCTCTTAACCCTTACCCGTAATTCATTTTAGTCATTTGTTTTATTCCACCTTGTTAAGAAGGCTCCTCCCTTTGACTCAAAATCAAGGCATACGATATAAAGGCAAAGGGATGAGTAATGATAAAAATTTAATCATTTTCATTGAGTATTTTCAGGAGCTGAAGAAGCAAAAAGAGAAGGGCAATTAGGTACTATTTTTTTCTAAAAAAAAAATGGCCTCAGGGCGCATGTGCCCTCATCTGGGGGCACATGGCCAGGTGCCCCACCCAAGGGCGCATGGCCAGGTGCCCCCGATCGGGGGCACATGGACAAAAAATTTGAAAAATTCAGAAAAATCTTAAAAATTCAGAAATTGTCTATAATGTTAAAAATGACATTTTTGCTAAAGGAACCATCATCAAAAACGTTGTTTTGACATCCAAATGATAGTTCTAATAGTAAAATCTTCAGTTGATCATTTCAAGAACAATATGCTTCATATGACAATTCTTTCTGTTGGGTACTAACCAGAAATGTGCAGGCAACCTTTTTAGTCCTAACAGGTGAATTGGTGAGATCAGTGTTCCTCAAGGAACGTCATGCCAACCTTGCGGCGAAAATAAAGGAAGCACCACCCAGCTGAACATTCTCATGGTGTTGTATTCTGTCAGAAGGCAAGACAAGGATGGACCAGAGATGCTGGTCAATGCACTACGCCTGAAGACTTCACTCAAATCCACATTCTCATCAATCTCACATCATAACCATCACTTCATTTTTGCACTTCACATCACTCCTACTATCTGTCACCAAGTTATGTTAGGTCCATTTGATACGTATTATATGCATTAATGTTGAAGACCTTGAGAATGAAGATGACTGGCCCGAGGTCCCCTTCAACAAAATCTACGACGGCTTGGTCATTTCTTCACACTCACGAGATAAGCCAAAATTGAACATTGGAGGGACGATAGTTCCTAATCGGGTGTCTTGACCTCCAATAGACAATCTATATCTTCAACTATTTTCTACATAATTTTCTATGTTTGCATATCCATCTCCTTTTCTTTCTTCATCATTACCAATTCTATTTCATTATGTTTTCTCTTTCTTTTATTTTCATCATGTTTTATTCTTTCTTTTATCCCTTCATGTTTTATTCCTTTCTTTTTTGTTCCACCATGTTTTATTCTGTCCTTTCTTTTATCCCACCGGGTCTTTTATTTTATCCCACCGTGTCATGGCATTTGTCATGCCATTGTTTCTTCTTTCCCATCATTCTATGTTAGTCCCACCATTGTCTTTCAATATCACTATGGCTTAAGTCTGTTTTGTCGTTTTCCGAATATCGGATTTTCTGCCAGAGCATGATTCATGGTTTTCACGATACCCGAGCAATTTTGTTATGCTTAAATGAACCCTTTTAGAACTTGAGGTTCTTCCACTCAGAATTAAACTGAGTATTTTGGTGAAACTTGAATGAACTTCAGATTCCAAATATGATGGATTGGTATTCTTTTCATTTTAAGATCAACTTCTCTTTTACAAAACTTTAGCCCATCATAGTACAAGAACATCGCAAAGTTCGGGTTCTTTGGCTGATGATGAACCTACGAATTCGAGGACTCCTAACCACGCTGAGGGTTGGCTACATCCTTTCATCCACGCCAAGGGCATGTCTTTTACCAGTCAATTATATGAGGTTTTGATAGAACATGAAAGAGATCTAGAATACTCAGCGGGATTCATATTGCTGGATCATGTAGATAAGCGTGTCTATATCTACACCTTGATGCCACCTTTTCAGTCCATCACCATTCCATTCCGCTACATTCATCTACGCTCACTTTCATTCCATTACAGTTCACTCCAAATCACTCCGCTTCATTACATGCCACTCCCTTACAAAGCCGACATCAAGGCGAGGCAAGCTGTAGACACGCCAAATTCGCCTAATTCAGAGCATAAAACTCATGTTTTATAAGGTAACATATGTGATTGACATTAGAATAATGCTGGGTCTTTAAAAGTTGATTTGGAGCTTCGCCGAACGAAATCGGACGTTCTCTGATGTTTTCCGCAAAAAGCCGTAATTTCTGAGCGAAAGCCACACGTAAATCATGTAAACATGGAAATTGGCTGAATGACCAATGCCTAATGATCATGCATTGAAGGTTATGGTCATATTCACACCCCGGACAAGTTTTGTTGCATACCGTTCCTTTCCGGTTTGCCGTCGGAGTCATTTTGACCTGTATCGGATCTTCTGTTTACTGCCATAACTTCCGGAAAAAATTCTGAAGTTTTGAAAGGTGTGATGGCTGATATGATGCTATATAAAGCTTCTTCGGCCTGTTATCTTTCCAACGCAACAAACGGCGTCGAATTACGAGTTCGGGAGTGTTCGCAATGGCTTCCGGAAGGACGCACGAAACCAGTCCCATGCGCCCGGGTTCCTGGTCACATGCGCCCGGGACCCAGGGCACGTGCCCATGCGCCATACCAGTGAGGCACGTGACCTCGTGCCCTCACTTGAGGGCACATGCGCCCCACCCTTGAGGCACGAGGGACCCAATTTTTCACCGGGACTCTACCACTAAACCGCCGATCGGATAAGACCAAATTTTACGGGATTTGTGCCCATGCGCCCTCATTGGGGGGCACATGCGCCCCTCAGTGGGGCGCATGTGCCCTGCACCAGGGCGCATGCGCCTAGGGGTGGGGCGCAAGGCCCCTATTTTTTAGCCTTGATAATGCTGTCCGTTCTCCTTTAAATTAACTCCGATTCTGGTCGTTCCAAAGGCATGAGCATGACCCCCCAGGCATCTCAAGACATCCAAACTCCCTCCTGTATTGATTTTGTGATTTTTAGAGAGAGAATTTCGAGTTTTTAGAGAGAGAACAGTCGGTTCAAGAGAGAGGAAGGTTGTTCTACAGGTGATCTGCCAAGTCTCTCTTCCTCGGCCTCTACAGCAGTGTGTTGACGTCTTCTGCCTGAGCTCTCTTCATCAAAGTTCTTCCTCTCCAAGTCTTCTTGAGTTTTCAATTGATGGAACTTGATTCCAAGGTTGGGGCTGGTCGTGACGAGCGCAGAAGCAAAGTTGCGCCTGGCAGATCCTGGACTACTGCTCGGCTTTTTTGACAACACAGATTTGGCTATATCTTTCTCTATTCAACTCAGAATCTTTCAGTTCTTTTTCCTATCTCTTTGTTTCATGATTCTCCATCATCCTATAATTTTTTTTACATTTTTTTGCATTACTTTTACTCTGTTATTCCGAAAAAAAAAGGGGTTAGAGATAACCCGATTCCGGTCAGTTTCTAGTCAATTGTGTGTTTTTATGTTATTCTCTTTACATATACTCCACTTTGTCTAGTTCTAATAGTCTCTTTCACTTGTTTATTTGTATATTTGCACAGAATATCAAGCACCCACGCGTTGAGGACTCTTCTTCATCGGCCGGCCGAAGAAGGAGAAGCTTCAACCCACACTCTTCACGCTAAGGTACACACGGTCATTTTAATTCTATAAATCGGAACCCACGGTTCCTGGCGACCACATTTCTTTCTTCTCACCCTCCTCCCACATGACCTGAACCATCTCCTTGGTGATCGAGCGAAGCCAAGGGATGAAAGTTCGGGGATCAATGTGAGTGTGGGACCGAGGTGAGATTTGCTTTCCGATGTTTTATTCATTTCTTTTCTCATCCCCTCTTGAGGTGACGATCTGGATTCACGGACTTACCTGAAAAGGAGAGGACCCCGTCGAATTTTCAGAGTCGACAGGCTGGAGGCCGCTCATTTCTATGGTGCCACGTAATTAAGGGTGATAGGTGATAGCCAACTAATTCTTCGTCAAGTCCTAACCAAATACCGAACTTCTCATCCAAACCTCAAACCTTACCAAGAACTCACCTCTTGCTACATCAAACTCTTTTACAAACTCACTTTTGTCCATGTTACTCGAGCTCAGAACATCCTTGCTGATGCCCTTGCGTCTTTAGCTTCATCTCTATCAGTCCCGCTAGGTAGACAGGTGCGGACTATCCTTGTCCGTAGAAGGTCGATGCCAACGATTAAGGATGGTCGATTTCTAAAGATCAAGGAGAGATTTGGCAGGAAGGAATATCTAGAGCAGAAAGAGGAGATTTCGCTAATCGAGTTGGAAGAGTTGGATGAGGGTGAGAGGCCTTGGTTTGATAAGATTGCAAGGTATTGTCAAGATCAGACATATCCACCTGGATCAAATGCAAAAGAAAAGAAGGCCATCAGGAGAGTATCCTAGAGGTATACCATCCTAGGAGGGGTGCTCTACAAGAGGAGCCTGAGCGGAATTTTATTAAGATGCGTTGATGAAGAAGAGGCAGAATTGGTGATTAAGGAAGCACATTCGGGGTCTATGGGGGCCATGTCAATGCTCAAGCTCTTGCCAAGAAAATCATCGGGCGAGGGTATTATTGGCCAACCCTAAAAGAGGATTGCTCCATCTTTGTCCAGCACTGTCATTCTTGCCAACTCCATGCCGACAAGATACATTCTCCCGCATCTTCCCTTCATCCGATTCATGCCCCATGGCCCTTCGCCATGTGGGCTTTCGATATCATTGGCCCTCTAAGTGATCTTAACTCTGAAATCCGTTCCAAATCATTCATCTTGACGGCAACAGAGTACTTCACCAAGTGGGCAGAAGCGGAAGCGTTCGTGGAGATCAAGGCATCAACACTGTGCTCCTTCATCAAGCGCAACATCATCGCCAGGTTTGGGATACCCAGCGACATTATCACCGACAACGGACCGCAATTTCTCTCTCAAGATCTGCGTGATCTTTGCAACAAGTACAGCATTGCATTGCATCATTCATCTCCTTATTACCCGCAAGGCAATGGTCAAGCAGAAGCCACCAACAAAACTTTGATTAAAATCATCTAGAAAACTTGTAAGTCTAGCAAGTTCGCAGACTGGCCAGATAAGCTTGTAGATGCCCTATAGGCTTATCGTACTTCTATACGGACCCCCACTGGTCAAACCCCGTATGCTCTCGCATATGGGATGGAAGCGGTGGTCCCGTACGAAGTACTCCTTCCATCACTCTGAGTTCAACTCGATAGGAACATCCCTGTCAATGAGAGGCGAGAATCTCTCCTTGCACAACTTGAACTCTTAGATGAAAGAAGGTTGGCCGCCTCCGAGCATGCCTGGACTTATCAGAACCGATTGAAAAGGTTTTATCAAAAGAGGGTGGTAGAGAGAAAATTCGAAATCGGTGAGATGGTAGTCAAACATATATTCGTTAAGCCAGGTGGTCCCTGCTCCAAGTTACAACCTAACTGGGAAGGGCCTTTTGGTATAACTGAAAAATATCCAGGCAATGCATATGAGCTAACCAACGCCGATGGAGAAAAATTGAACCATCCATGGAACGGCGTTTACCTCAAAAAATATTTTCCATAGAAGAGAAAAAGGAGAATTTCTGGTGTGATATTAAGTCATCGATCCAAGAGTGTTAGCTAGAAGTCAAGGGTAGGCATCACCTTGCACACACAACACCTCCCGATCCCAGAATCTAGATAGCCCAACACTCGAGAGAGGCAAGGCAGAACCCTAAAGGCGGAAAGGAAACCTTACCCTATTCTCTTCTATTCGGTATAAGATAGGTGAAGGGGACTATAGGAGGATAGTATCGAAAATGCTCGCCACCTTAGTAGGAGGCTGTCTCATAGGGTGCAAAAGGGTGCCAAAAGATGGGCAATGAATCCCACAGGTTTAAACAAATATGGGCCTGTCTGAATGAGTACCCGGAAGAATAGAAAATGAAAAAAAGGCACCAAAAAAAATGGGCAATGACCCCACAGGTCAAAGACTTGTCTAAGTAAGTGCCACATGTAGAAAAGACCCGAAGAGGCCGAACCCCAACGGGCAATTTGGGCATGAGTAGAGAATCCCTCCTCAACATCCCCAAATCCTGTCAAAGGCTTCCTCTATTATTCTTCCATCTTAAAACCCCCAGGGTAGGGTAAACTGTCCAAACTCAGGGGGAATCCAAACCGATCAAGAGAAGAGGGCAAGAAAGATTCTGGGTAGGGAACCTTATTCACACGTGGTGCTTATTACTTGAATCTTGATCAACACTCAAAAATCGATGAATAGTCTCAATACCGGCACATTCTTCACAAAAATCCAAAAAAAATGAATATTTTCAAAAAATTCAAAAAAATTCAATTTTTTTCAAAAATTCAAACAAAATTTTGAATATTTTCAAAAATCTAAAAAAAAGAGTTGAATATCTTCAAAAATAAAAAAATGAATATTTTCTAGAAAAAAAATGCATCATTTAGCTTGGCATAATCTTGATTTTTGCCTTTGCTAGCATTCATGTTTATTTTTATGTCTTGCATGTTTCATTTCTGTATCGCATATTTATCTTGATTATCACCCCATTAAGAGGGCTCCTCCCTTTGACCTAAGTCAAAGTTGGCCATAATAGGCAAAGGGATGAGTCGTTGCGAAGATCTAATCCTCTCTTATCAAGTGTTTTCAGGGACTTTAAAATAAGAGGAGAAGGTTCTCTGAACGACAGTCAAGGCAGACAGCAATAGGCAAAGAGATAAGCCATGGTGAAGATTTAATCCCCTTCATTAAGCGTTTCAGGATCCTGAGATCAAGAAGGGAGCAACTCTCGCCATAGCAGGTAAGCACGGAGAAGACTTGACCCAAGATCCCCTTCATCAAAATCTACGACGGTCAGGTCATCTCTAAAGCTCACGGATAAGCCAAAGTTGTGCTGTGAGGGACGATAGTTCCCGAATGGGTATCTTGACCTCATAGACAATCTATATCTTCAACTATTTGTTATACAAGTTTTGTTTTGTTTTCTTGAGCCCAACATGCATCATGTAGCATTAATTGCATTACATTTTGGTTTTGTTATTGCATACATCATTTCCTAAACTTCACCTTCTCACTCTCTCGATCATTCTAAATCCCACCGTGTTTTCTAATCCCATCGTGTTCTCTAATCCCACCATGATCTCTAGTCCCACCAACCTCTCTAATATCCCACCGTGTCTATTAATCCCACCGTGTTTGGTAATCACTCTGTGCCCTTAAATCTTTCATTTCTTTTCACCACTGTGGCCATTTCAACACTTCTTTGCTATTCATCCCACCATGGCAGCCAATTCATCCCGCCAAGGGCCTTCTATTTTGATCAGAACTTGCACCGTCATTATCTTCACGGTCTATGCTTAAACATTTGCCTTTCGGAATCTGAGATCATTCCATTCCAAATCGAATCTTGTCTCATGGAAGACTTAAATGAATCTAAGAGCCTGAATGTGCTCGATTGGTATTCTTTTACTTTTTCAAACAAATCTCTTTTTAAATTTTAGCCCATCACAGTACAGGAACACTGCAAAGATCGGGTTACCGGCTGATGATGAACCTACGAACCCATGTTTCGGGGACTCCCCACCACGTTGGGGGTTGGCTATTCTTCTCTCGTGCCAATGGCACATCTCTTACCAATCGAACATAGGAATACTTGATGAAACATGGCGGTTAACCGGAGACTTGAGGAGATTTGTCTTGCTGAATCTAGTCGTTAAGCGTGTCTATATCTACACCTTGATGCCACCTTTTCAGTCCATCACCATTTTGCTTTACTACATTCCACTATGATCCATCTCGCTTCGCGACGCTTTCTCTACGCTTCACTTCGTTCCTCTACATGCCATTCCCTTGCAAAGCCGACATCAAGGCGAGGCAAGCTATAGACACGCCAAATTAGCTTGATTTGAAGCCCCAGACTCTTATTCCATAGGCGATATCCTTTATTTGACCGTTATCTGATCTGGATTACCTCGTGGAGATGAGCTAAGGACATTGGTGGAGCCCCCCTTGTTAGTTGAGAATGGACCAATGATTTTCGGAATATTGCCGTAACCTTCAAGCGAGAGCAGCACGTGAACTATAAAAACACGAAGCCTGCTCGATGACCGACCTTGAATGGTCCATAATTGAAGGTCTCGGGAGTCTCGCATGTGTTCCGTAACATTCAGGGTTTCCGAGAAGTCATTTCGGTAGGCGTCGGTCAATGACGGCTTTCGTTATGGCTTTTCGATCTGTGCTAACACGGCTATCCCGAACCACATGTTAGGCCTTTCCGGTCATCACCGGGTCTTTTTAGGTCATCCGGGTCGATTCTAGCCGTATATTTTATCAACCGGGGCTATACGGCCATTTCGGTAAATTTTACGGTTTAGCGGCTTTTCTGAGTTTTGGTTCACGTTTACCGGGTTAATCTCAAATATTTTGATGACTTCGGGTTTTCCGGTCATACCGGACTTGTTCGGTGATCATTTTAAGTCATCCCGAGTTGACCAGAGATTTCTCGATCGGAACCGTGCTCTTTCAGATCTTCGCCTCGGGTTTTGGCTTTCCGCGAGAGGGTAAACCGGTAGAAAGCCCCGTGAGAACATCTCGGGAGTCATTCTGGCTGGTTTACCGACCTGAGGAGGTGCGGTTGAAGGCCCTCTTTCCAACGTGACAAACAGGAGCCGAATTGGACATCCCGTTTGCAAGATATGGCTCGCGGAACACGCGCGCAGGAGAGAGAGTGCACTGCGCCCTTGGTCCCTTTGAAAGAGGAGGGCGCGCCCTGCGGGCCCTCAACCCGGGGGCGTGCCCTGCGCGCCCTCAACTGCGCGCCCCCGGTTCCTTTGAAAAGCGGGGGCGCGGTCAGTTTCTTTAAATCGCAAATTACCCCGATTAGCACCTTCTAAACCGGATTTTTGGAAGGTTTCCGCGGAGGATTTTCGATTATTTGTACCGCGCCCCCGGTTCGGGGGCGCGTTACGTATGTTAAGTCAATTTTTAGCAATTTTCAGAAGATTCCGTCGATTTTTAGCAGTGAGACGCGTAACGCGCCCCCACTCCCTTTGAAACAGGGGGGCGCGCAGACCGCGCCCCCGAACTGGGGGCGCGCCCTGCGCGCCCTTGGTTTGAGGGCGCGCCCTGTGTGCCCTCGTCCCCTTTGAAAAGCGGAGGCGCGGTCGGTCCAGTTTCCAAATTTTGCACCAGCTTCCTTCCCCTATAAATTGAGGGCCATTCTCAACGACCCAAAAAAGAATCCCCCATGCCTAGCTCGTCCATAGGTCATCCAAGCTTTTCTCCAAAGCCGTCCTGACGTCCAAAGGCAATCCGAAGTCAAGAGATCGATCCCGAGGTGAAGGAGAAGGCTTGATCCAGGTGTTCTGCATCAGCCAAATTCATCGACTTATGCAGAAAATCATAGACTCCTTCTGCAAAAGTCTTCAACATAGAATATGTTCATCTCTTCGTCCTCTTTCATCTCCAACTGACGGCACTCAATTCCTACTTGCCATTTGTTCGTGGCGATTGCTACACCGAGGGCACGCATCCAGGTTCTCGTTTTATATAACCGCCCACTTTCAGAATTTTTACTGATTTATACAAGAGGATTTCGGAGAAGTCATCAACATAGGAACTCTTCCTCACTGAGCTCTTTGTCTACTCCAACAAAAGGTACTCGATTATGACATCGGGGTCGTCCGTAGCATCCTCTGCACCAAAGTCTTGCCAGAAGGGTGCAAAGGCTACCCGAACCGGCCTTCTTCAACCAACTCGGCTTCAACTCAAGCCGATCCATTCCATAAGCTTTCTCAACTCCCTTAACTCAGTTTATTTATTTTTTTAAAGCATCTTTTAGTTTATTTACATCATTTTTACCTAATCAAAAATACAAAAAAAGGGTTAGGACTCGCCCCAATCCGGTGAGTTCGATTCCAATTGCTACTTTCTCATATTCTCTCTACAGTTACTACACTTCCCAAAGTTCTAATCATTTTCTTTCACTTGGTTTATTGTTCTAGTTGCACAGGTCTATCAAGCTAGCATCGGTTGGAGACTCTTCTTCATCGGCCGGCCGAAGAAGAAAAGGTTGAACCGATTTCCCGATCTCCCACACTAAGGTACACGGTCAAATCAACTCATCTCTTGTTTTTATTCTATAAAGCGGAGCCCGCGGCTCCTGGCGACTACATTTTTCATTTTTTAATTTCATCTCCTCCTCACTCTCCTCCCACATGACCCGAACCATCTCCGGTGCTCGAGCGATGCCGTGAGATGAAAGTTCGGGTATCAATGTGAGTGTGGGATCGAGGTGAGGACATTTTACCACTTTCTAAGTGTTTTTCAATTCACTCCCCCCTTTTTTCCCCCTCTTCTATCTTTCACCTTCTTATCTTGAGGTGCCGATCCGGAACCCGTTTTCGGAGTCGACAGAAAGGATATATACATATTTAGAAACTTCATTTGATGAGTATTCTAAATTATATTTTTGGAGAATATTTGGTTTCCGGGATAAGGAGTTATTCTCGTTTCAATATAGAGATTTCTGCTACAAAATCTCGATGACCGCTGCCTCTTCTTCCTCATTTTTCAGTCTATTGGGATTTTTTCCTGTATATGAGGCCGACCGTTTTGGATTCCTTATTCGATAAGGATTCCAGCGCATATTTTTACAGATTTTTTGGACTCCTGAATAAGGAGATATGTCCGAGTTAATGGGATTAACTTTCTCCCGGATGAACAGTACTTTACGCAGCTGTTCAGGGAAGGCGATCGGCGCACGCACCGGCGCACGGCGGTTGGCGCACACGGCTATAGATGCCGGCGCCGGTGCACGCGGGCACATGCAAGCATGGTACAATGCACCGAACGGCGCGGCGCATGGCGCCTGACATCATATTTTATGATTTTAAAGTGTTTAAATTCATAGAAAAATTCAAAAAATTGCTAGAAAAATTCAGAAAAATTCTAGAAAATTCTTTTTTATTATTTAACATGTTTTAAAGTGTTTAATGACATGTTAGATAATTTTAAACCCTATTTACATAGATTCACTCATGGTTAAACTTTAAAAATGTTTTAAAGGTTTAACTTATATAATTAGTGTCTTAATTAATTCTATAAAATGAGATTTTATAGAATATAAATTGGGACATTAATTTCTGACTTTGCACAGCATTGGGAATGCATGAATTCTCTAAATAGTTTTGATGTGTATGTTTATTTCATATAAATTGTTTATATGTTGTTGTCATGTTATTTTCATGTTATTTATTTTATGAAAATTTGACATGCATGAAATTGAGAATTTCAAAAATAAAGTATATAATTTTATGCTGATATATATGACATATCTCATATGATTATCACATATGCGCTCTATATTCATGTGATGAATGATAGTGTGTATGGAGGTGATCAAGGACTTAATTGTGCTTGGCTTGTGATTGCTTTTAATTGTGTTGGCTATGTTATTAAATGGGGCCTGCGTGTGCCTCCTCTCTCTCTATACAATCTGATTATACATTACGCACTCCCTCCAATAATATACTCCCCTTGGTTAAAACCAAGGTTTCTTATGGAGTTATGTACATTTGTGGGGCTGCATACCCTTAAGCCGCTTGCAAGAGTTAGAAGCCAGTTTGTGGAAGGTTGGAAAGCGAGAGCACTTGGAGAAGCACCCTTCTGAAGTGGGAGCATACCAACTCAAGCATCTGAAGCAGGTGCATGCTTAGGGTTAAGTCCATGATCACCTGATTTTGTGCATATTTTGATATGTGGATGTATGCTACAGGTTATACCTTAGATATATTATATTCTAAAGGTATTATATATACTTAGCACATATTATTGATGAGACTAAAATAAAATCCCTCCTAGTCATAATTTGGTTGATAAACATGTGACATTAAGAATGACTCACGTAGCCTTCCGTTGTTATGGTCTTGATGATCCAATCTTAGATTGGATGGGTTTGTTGTGCTACCACAAGACTCATTCAGCAACGGATTGGTGATCATGGCTAAGGCATTTGTCGAACCTTGGGGTGGACCATTTGCATGGCTTTGTTGTGCTACCACAAGGGCTGTGTGAAGAATCCATTCTCATAATGTAACAAGCAGGTTTGACCTAACTAGAGTATATGGCTTGTTGTGCTACCACAATGTCATAACTCTAGAGGCTAAATGACTAAGAGTTGCAAGAGTTGCAACTGGCAATAGTTTCCTACCTATTAAGTATGGGGAGATTTGTTGTGCTACCACAAGGTCATCACTATAAGGTTAATAGGGTCTTAGTCCCCACTAGGATTTCATCGTGATATCCCGTCCTTGCATAATGAGGGTTATGCAAATTCGTCGAAAATTCGTGGGAACATAAATTAGGATCAAAGACCATATCTTAATTTTAATGAATGTCTGCAATGTTATATTGATAAAATTATATCTCAGTTGTAGAATACGATAATAAACCACCATTAGTATGGCATATTAGATGACAAATAGCTTAATGGCTCACACTTCTTAGACTGGTTTAGAACTAAGAGAATTGTTCTCATAGTTGACCAATTAACTATTCTACTTGAGAAGTAGGTGTCTCCTAAGTTATCTAATGATGTGAAAGAAAGATAAGATCTTATTTTATAGACAAGATGCATTGTTTGTCTTAAACTAGATGTTAGTCTCTATGAGATATAAATTGTAGAGACAACATGAATTGATGGATATGAGATCCATCATGACTCATAGTGATGAGCTAACTAAAGTGCAAGTTAGAACAACAATACATCTTAATTACTTCTTGTTGGTAAGACCAATAATAAGAAGTAAAATCATTAGATAGAAATAGGAGAGAGTTAATAGTAAAAGAAGGTGATCAAGATAATAAAGTCAGAATAAGACAGGATTCTTACACTATCATGATGATGATAAGTGGAAGAGGAAGTACAAAGTGTTTTGTATATAATGCAAAGGTGGAGCTTGAGAAGCTTCATGTATTCAAGTCATTGACACTTACTTGTTTTAAATATACACTTAATAGTATTAGATACTATATGTGTATATCATAATATTAAATACTATGGATGTATCTAATGGTATGAGATACCGGATATGCATCTTATATCTACAAGGAGTTGTAGATGATGACAAGTAAATGAAGGCTTAATAAAGAAGATGTTGACCTACATATGAAATGGTGCAAAAGTTGCATCATTATTATTGGGAGGTACAATTCTTTAAAAGCCTTATGGAGATATCTTAATAATTAAGACTACTATTATATCCTTCTACAAGAACATTATATGATTTCCTGTTTGAATAAATGTTGATTTATTCTAAGCTATGAAATTGATAGATGTTCTAATAGATTAAAGGGCAAAGTGTTTGCTAGTGGGAGCTTAATGAATTGTTTAATCATATTTGATATGCTAGCTCTCATGTTATGTGTGAATATTCTTTTCAAGAGGAAATGGGTTGATTTAGATCAATCTACACTTTAGCTTTATATAGACATAGAGAATGAGTTAATGAGTTATTAGAACTCATACATCTAGATATATGTTAGCCCATATCTAGTAAGGCTAAAGAAAAATATTTATACTTCATTATTCCAAAGATGATATCTCTAGGTATGGATACATGTACTTTATTAAGTACAAATCTAAGATCTTTGAGAAATTATATGAGATTAAGAATGAAGTAGAGATACTAATGGAACAAGTATTAGAACTCTTTGATGAGATCAAGGAGGGGAATACCTAAGTACATAATTCACATATATTTGAAAGATAATAGAATCTAATTTTAAAGGACACCCTTTTTACACGTTTTAGCTTAATTGAGTAGCTAAAATGAAAAACCATATTATGTAGGACATAATATGAACAATGACAAGTTTTGCAAATTTACTCTTTGTCTGTTTTTGGTTAAGTACTCATTATAACCACTTAATCTTAAGAGGAACCTTCTAAGTCTATTCTGATTATTTTATATAGGATATGAAAAAGGGGTTAAAACTTGACCTTAAGCAAGTTAAGGTTTCGGATAGTCTGACCTAGTGAAGAAGTATAACTCTAACTAGTTGGAATATAAGACTATGAAGTGTTGGATTGTGGGATATCCAAAGGAAACTTTTGGATATTAAATATACGACTCTTATGAATAAGGGTATGTGTTGCTAAGCTCACTATATTTCTAAAGGAAAAGTTCCTTCTTAAGAAAGATAGTGGGAGAAAGATATATATGGAAGATGTTCCAGTCCCACAACCCAATAACACTTCTATTAAGGTACTAATTAATAATCACACATTGGCAACTTATTGATCTATTCTTGTGTCCATTCAACTTAAGAGATATGTGAGACATATCTCTGATAGATGAAATGAGGTATAAGATAATAAGGATATTGATCCTAAGATCTATATAAAATCAATATAAGATATTGATTCATAAATGGGAAGTGACAATAAAATCCAATATAAAATTTATCTATTCTAATCAAGTTTAGAACTTGATAGATCCACCTAAGGGTATAGTATCCATAAGGAATAAATGGATCACTAAAGAATAGATTGGAGTGGATTAGAAGGTAGAGACCTTCAAAGGTGAGAATAGTTGAAAAGGATATCATCGAAGTCAAATGGTTGACTATGATGAGATATTTTACCTATTCCATGGATTAATCCATTTGGATTTTGATTGTTACACACTATGATTATAAGATAAGCTAATTGGATGTTAAGATAGTGTTCCTCTAAGGTATTTTGAGGAACAAGTGTATTTGATATAACTATAGGGAATGAATTCCCAATAACATCCAAGAAGAGTGTGTATTAAGTTCATTTATGGACTGAAGTAAAACTTCCCGTAGATCATATATAAGGTTTAATGAGATTAAATCTTATTACTTCGTTAAGAATGAAGAGGAGCCATGTGTATTCAACAAGATAAGTGGGAGTGATGTTACTTTCTTGACATTTTATGTTGATGACATACTACTAATTGAGAATGAAGTAGGTGTGTTATCATCAGTGAGCCTAGCTATCAAATTAATCCTCCAAACATAATTTGGGTTTCGAGATCTATGGAGATATATTTAAAAGCAATGCCCGATTAATGTACGTAGTCACCATAGTCAAAGGGTTTGACATGATAAACTCCAAGATAGGTTTCTTACTTATGTGGTATGGAGTTAATCTCTCTAAAGTGATGTCTTTGAAGACTTCTTGAAAGATAAAGATATCACATAAATAGAGCCCTTATACCTTTGTCATATGGTCTATCACTTATATGATGCTACGTACATGATGTGATAAATGCTCTTAAGTGTTATGAGCATTCATCAAGAAGATACAAGTGAGAGTCACTGGATAGTCTAGAGATATATCATTTGGTACTTGAGAAGCACTAAGAGTGTATCTCTATACACTGGAGGATAAGACTTGATGTCTTGTAGTTTTATAAACACAAGCTTCTAATCAAATAAGTTTGATATTAAGTCATAATAATGGTGGTGCAGTGAGCTGAAAGAGTTCTATGTGATAGAACATTGTAAATTCTACAACATATGTAAACAAGTTTACATAGTGGTTGCACACTACTTGAGAAGTAGTGTAGATGAAGATTCTCATCTAAGGTATCGGATTGTCCCAATTTTCTTTGAAAGGGTACCATTGTTTTTGATAAAACAATGGGTTAGAGGCGATGTCTCATCAGAAGTTTAGAACTTCTGTGGTGATACCATACAATCAGAGAGATTGCAGCTTATAGAGATATAATTAATGATATAGTATCTACCGCTAATAACATTGCAGTTCCACTAACTGAAGCAGTTACTCAAAGAGTGTTTGAGCTTCACCTCGAGCTGATACAGATCAGCCAGATGGATGATTGACTTTAGTGCAAGTGGGAGATTGATACAAATGTATGCCCTACAAACCAATCGTATATGATATGATTTGACATTTCTAGATATATCTTATTCAATTAATTAGGAAAATTTTCATTATAAACTCTTATTAGATGTGGATATCATAATGAAATCCTTGATCAAATACAATGATGATTAAATCATGATGAGATTATGATAATGAGATTGATCATCTAGAGGTATTTGATCTAAATGTTCTTAGTCATAGGATACTTGAGACGGGACATTAAGGATATGGATAGACTAGTGTACATGATGTCTTCTCATGTGATGAGGACGACCGATCTCATTGGTCATTAGTGTGGAGACACTGAGATACATATACAGGTGCTCATTAGTTGAATGAGTTCACTGAACTGGCTAAATTAGAAACCTTAAATGGTATCTTACCGAACTGTCTATCAGGGTTTTCTATCATCACGGTTGCATGGTTGGACCTTTGACCTGAGTCGCCAAAGATGCCTTGTTGGGTGGAACTTGTGCTTTGACCATTGTCTTATGGATCACCGTAAAGATGGTCTAGTATAACGATGGATCGGGTACAAGGAAAACCCAATGGAGGCAATTGAGCGGACAACAAGGGATCATCCACTCTCGGTAAGTGAGAGTGAATGTCCTATGGGATAGTACTTTAAATCCCTAGATAGGATGATTGGAAAAGTAGTTTTCTAATTGATCCAATTCCGAAATCTTGGATCCTATAGAGTCAGTACACTAAGGAGTTGACAGTCGATGCTGTACTCCTTTCCAATCGGGACATTAGATGGATGAGGGTTTATATCCATGCGGTAACTGATGATGTAAAGGTTCAATGGAGATGAGATTATCCCCATAGCCATTTGGGATCATGGGATGTGGTTTGTACCCTTCATGATCGGTAGGCCGAATAATTTGTTATCGGATAACATATTTAATTAAATTAAATAGCATTGTTCTATTTTATTTAGGCCTCAACCAAAAAGGGTTTTGGGCCTAGTGGGTCACACAGAAGGACTTATCCACAAGTATAGGGGCAAGGGTGTAATTTATAGAGATTTTGGGTTTTTAAGAAAAATTCCATATTTCTTTATAAATACTAATGGTTTCATCCAAACCCAATCAAGCCAATGGTGAAAACCATGTCCCTAGCCTCCTCCCTACCTCCTCCTCTCTCTGGAAGGTGTCCATGGTCGATGGAGCTCCGTTCGGGAAGAGTTCTCGAGGTCGGCGCGAAGGGAGAACCTGTTGTGGATGAAGTTCGTGTGGATACTGCTGGAGACCGGACACTTGAACGGTTTGAATAGCTTAATAAGCTCATCTCTTTCCTCTCCATGGTATTATATGAATCCCTATCAAGTATATTAGAACCCGATTTGATCGGTTTTCGATTTTGCTCATTCGGTTCTGATTGAGATAGTTTCTAAGAGAAACCATAGGAATCGTCACTTCCGCTGCATAAATTTTTCATGGATGATTCCTTACAAAAAGGACCAACAAAAGGCAAGTAAATCAGAAGAAACAAGATGATGCTTTAAGGAAATAAACAAGCACATAAGCAAGCAAATAGAAATGCAAGGAAATGGAAATGGCTTAAATATGAACTAGAGTGAAAATAAGCATGTTTTCAAGTGGACATTCTTAGGAAAGAAAAGAAGAACTCACTAAAGCAAAGTCGGTCCCACCGTGGTCGCCAAAAGGTGTAAGCACCCGAAACGGGATCCGCGGATATCCTTTTTTCGGCCCCTACGCTAGCTTTGGAGACTTGGCGGATGGGATGTTAGTGTTTGTGGTCGCCAGGAGCCAAAGGGTCCAAAATATAGTAGAAAGAAATGAAAATGAAATGGAGAATGAAAATGACCGTCATACCTTTGAAAGTGGGGAGATTGTTAGGTTCCGACTTCTCCTCTCTCGGCCGGCCGAAAGAAGAGAGCTATGTGAGTACTTTGTCTTCGATCCGTTTGAAGCTCTGCCTCCCGAATTTACCTAAAAATGTCCATGAGAAAACATAGAAACAAGTGAAAAGATCATTAGTTCTAGTGAAAGTGTTGAATCGTGCTCAAATTCGAATGTAAACGTGCAAGAGGGAAGGAACTAACCAGATAGGGACTAAATCCCAACCCTATTTAGAAGGTTTAAATATGCATGAAAATGCAAATGAGTGGCTTAATGTATGCTAAATGACATGTTAATGAAAGTTAAAATGAAATGGGGAGCAAAGGATCAAACGGGAAGGTAAAAGAAACTCGAAAAATGAAAAACTAGGTCAGCCTCTGCTAGTGCCCCATATATGGGGCGCCTACTGCAGGTGTCCCCCTTATGGGGTGCGTTGACCAAAGTCAAAGTGCCCTATATATGGGGCACCAGGGACTGGTTCTAGCAGATTTTCTTCCCTTCTTCGCGGCGCCACCCCAGAGTGTAGGAAGACTTCCAAGATGAAACGAGAGCTCCTCCTTATAGCCAATATGTAAATGATGAAAATGGTAGGGTGTTTGGTCGTTGGATGTAAGTGGAATGGTGGGTAGAGGCCTTCAAAGTCGGAAGAAAACTGTATTTCTAGGTGGCTGAAACTGCAGATTTTTGGGGTTTTTGGGAGAGAGTTTTGAGGTGATTTGAGGGAATAGGGAGTGTGCTGAGGGCTTGGATTCGTAGTATTGGATGAGCTAGGGGGTTGAACGGAGCTGGAATCTCCTCAAAGCTCCAAATGGGTGCCTATTTATAGCCAAAAAGATGGCACTTTGGTCAAATCTGAAAACCAGTTCCACACGGCACAGCGTCCTATATATGGGGCGCTAGCATCATGAGACATGTCAAATTGATAAGTAGAGTCCACGTGAGTGGTCAAATCGACCGGTCGAATCGATTTGATCAGGTTCTAGGCACCCCATTTATAGGGCACCTGGTGCCATATAAGTAGGGCGCCTGGTGCCCTATGCGTAGGGCGCCAGGTGCCTTATATACAGGGCACCTGGTGCCCTGTATATAGGGCGCTTTGACCTTGGTCGACGCCCTATCGATCTTCTTCGAAATGCGCCAAAAAACTTGATTTTTTCGGAAAACTCGGTTCCCTTGAAAGGTTACTCAAATATTATTCATGAAAACAAGAATTTAAGCTCTTCAACTGGACCAAAATTGCGTGCCTACAAGGGAGTCTGTTGAGGGCTTGGATTCGTGGTATTCGATGAGCCGGGTGGTTGGATGGAGCTAGAATCCCTTCCAAGCTTCAAATGAGTGCCTATTTATAGCCCAAAAGAAGGCACTTTGGTTAATTCCGAAAAAACAATTCCACGCGGCAAAGCGCCCTATATACGAGGCGCTAGCATCATTAGCCATGTCAAATCGATAAGACGTGTCCCAATGAGTGGTCAAATCGGCCGGTCGAGTCAATTCGACTAGGTGCCAGGCGCCCCATTTATAGGGCGCCTGGTGCCCTATAAACAGGGCGCCTGGTGCCCTACAAGTAGGGTGCCTGGTGCCCTATTTATAGGGCACCTGGTGCCCTATAAGTAGGGTGTCAGTGCCCTATATACAGGGCGCCTGGTACCTGTAGACATGCAATTTTGGCCTAGTTGGAGAGCTTAAATTCTTGTTTTCGTGAAGTATATTTGAGTAACCTTTCGAGGGAACCAAGTTTTCTGGAAAAATCAAGTTTTTCGGCACATTTTGAAGTAGATTGATGGGGCGTTGACCAGGTCAACGTGCCCTGCTTATAGGGCACCTGGCGCCCTATAAACAGGGCGCCAGGCGCCTGCGATGGGGCACCCGCATCGTCCGACCGACCGGACGAGTTGATGGGACAGTTCTGCAGATAAAGTTGCCCTCTTCTTGCCTATAAAAGGACCCCCATTTGGAGGCTTTAGGACAGACCAAGGGCGTCCCTCACCTCCTCTCATCCACCACTACACATCCCAAGCCTTGCAACCCCCCTCCAAGCTCTCAAACCATCCCAAAACCATCTCCCAAAACCCAAAAAAATCATAGTTGCTTCTTGAAGGGATATTCCAGCATAATGAAGTTACCCTCTTTTGTGCTGTAGAAAGACCCTCATATGAAGGTTTTTGGACACCCCAAGTCCGTCTCCCACCTCATCTCATCCACCACTACGAATCTAAGCCTTCATAGCACCCTCTCAAGCCCTTAGAGTATCCCAAAATCCTTCCCCAAAAACCCAAAAACCTGAAGTTTCCTTCTTCAGAAATATGATTTTTCTCCAACTTTGAGGGCCTCTACACTCTATTTCTCTTACATCTAGTACTAAAACACTCTTCCATTAGCTTCACTTGAGTATTGGCTGCTTGAAGAAGTCCTTTTTCCGTCTTGAAGGTCTTCCTACACTCCGGGGCGACGCCGCGAAGAAGGGAAGAAAATCTGCTGAAGCCAGTCCCTGGTGCCCTATAAATAGGGCGCTTTGACTTTGGTCAACACGCCCCATCAAGGGGACACCTGCAGCAGGCGCCCCATATATGGGGCACTAGCGAGCAGACCCCATTTTGCATTTTTTTGAGTTTATTTACCTTTCCGGTCGATCTTTTACTCCCCCCTTTCATTTTAACCCTCATTAACATGTCATTTAGCATGTATTGAGCCACTCATTTGCATTTTTCATGCATATTTAAACCTTCTAAATAGGGGTTGGGATTTAGTCCCAATCCGGTCAGTTCCTTCCCTCTTGCGCGTTTACATTCGAATTTGAGCATGATACTACACTGTCACTAGAACTAATGGTCTTTTCACTTGTTTCTATGTTTTCTCATGGACATTTTTAGGTAAATCCGGCCGAGGTAGAGCTTCAACCGGATAAAAGATAAAGGACTCACATAGCTCTCTTCTTTCGGCCGGCCGAGAGAGGAGAAGTCGGAACCCAACAATCTCCCCGCTTCCAAAGGTACGACGGTCATTTCTCCATTTCATTTCTTTTCATTCTACCATATTTTGGTGCCATTGGCTCCTGGCGACCACACCCACTAACATCCCATCCACCAAGTCACCAAGGCGGGCGTAAGGGGCCGGGAGGGGGAGATCCGCGGATGTCCCGTTTCGGGTGCTTACACCTTTTGGCGACCACGGTGGGACCGACTTTGCTTTAGTGAGTTCTTCTCTTTTTTTTCCTAAGAATGTCCACTTGAAAACATGCTTCTTTTCAATCTAGTTCTCATTTAAGCAATTTCTATTTCTTTGCATTTCTATTTGCTTGCTTACATGCTTGTTTATTTCCTTGAAGCATTATCTTGTTCCTTCTGATTTACTTGCCTTCCGTTGGTCCTTTTAAAAAACATACAATCTGATTTCTAGCTTGGTTTATCAACTTATTTCACCTTAGCATTTTAGATATCATCTTGTTTCATCTCTTGTTAAGTATACTTGTCTATTTCCTTCTAGGCCTAGTTTTCCTTTAGCAAATCTTTCAAAGCATGCTTAGTTAAATTAATGCTTTCTTCCATCTTAGTTTAATTTCATATCATTGTCTTGTTTACTTGCTTCCTACAACATCTCATTAATCATTGTATGCTTTTATTTTCTTCTTGGTTGCTTCTTATTCCTTGAAATTTCACTTGCATTTAGTTTGCATTGGAGTTTCGGGTTCGCCCGTCTCCTTAGGACATCCGAGAAGGGAGGCTCTCTCCTCCTAAAGCCCCACACATCCAAACACCCCTCTTGGTGGTTGCCACCTCCTCCTCCGGGGATTCCCTCTCGGAAGGACCGGTTAGCTTCCATTAAGACCACTGTAAGTCCCCAGACGTGAAGGATTCCCTCTTCACTGATCAGGCTAGTTGTACCATTTTATCCCAAAACCCGGAGTACCTATTACCTATCATTGTGAAAAGAGTGACAACCTTAGATTGCTCGGCGTTGTGAGAGCATAGGGTCCTACCCATTTATTTGAGTGGACAATATTTCTCTTAACAAGCCATTAATTTGAGGTTGAAACAAAAAAATTGCATTAATCATTCCAAGTCTTTGCTATTACTTGTTTGCAAACAAAAACTGAAAATTAAACAAAAATCCCAAAATCACCTAAAAAGAACCAAAACAAAAATTTGCTTGAGGTTAATTTGCTTGACAACTTGCTTGTCTGACAAAAGAAAATCAAAACAAAAAAGGGGTAAAAAATCAAAACTAAAAAAAATCCTTAAGCTTTTATTTGTCAACCTTCTTTTTCTAATGTGTTTATGAATTTAAGGTCAGGTCGAGTTATCGGAATGGCGAATCAAGGATACGAGCAACTACAGTTGGAGTATGATCAATCTTATTTCTATCATGATGCCGTGTGTGCCGTCAATGAACCCGAAGTTCTCCCTGAACCTAGTCAAAATTCTCCTCAACCCAATCCAAATTCACTTTGGGAGGCATTCTCTCATGCTGACCCTACCCAAATTCAGGCTATCAAAGCCATCCTTAAGGGCAAGTCGCCCGCCGACCACATTCCTCCCGAAGGTGGTCTTCACATCTCTACCCCTCGGTCAGGAGCACATCAACCCAATGTGCCCACTCATGGCCATTCTCATACCGGGCTCATGGCCCCAATTTCTCCTCATCCGGTGGCTAATCTAGATCATCTCAATCCAAATGTTGTTGTTCCTTCTAGACCACTAGTTTATTCCTCTAATCATCTCAACCCTACTCACCCTTTGGTGTATCCCCCAATGTACCCTTCTTATCCGGCCACTTCGGCCCATCAAATCCCAATTCCGGTGCACCAAGCACCCACTTCTCCTCCTCCTCTTATGGAACCTTCTGTCGATCAGGCCATGATTAACAAGATCAATCGCATGGATGAGCAGTATAGAGAGCTTAAACGTTTGATCGACACCAAGGTAGTCCCTGAAATTTCTCTTCCTTCCCTCCCTACTTTTCATCTACCTTCCTTTGAGATGCCGGTATACCGTCGCTACAACGGAACCGGTAATCCCTTCATTCACATCAAGGACTTTCTTTATGAGTCGGTAATGTGTTAAAATGATCCTAGGGCCCTTGCTTTTCTTTTTAGAAGATCAATAGAGGGATCAGCTTTAGAGTGGTTCTACTCGCTTGACTCTTTGGAGGCGAGTAACTTTGAAATTGTCAAAGCTAAATTTTTGCAGAGATATCAAGACAGGGTCGGACCAACATATTCCATCACTGACCTCATGGCCGAAAGAATGAGAAATGATGAAGATTTTACCAGATATGCTGATAGATGGAGGGCAATGGCAGAAAAGCTGACGAATGCACTATCAGAACTGGAGCAAGTGAAGATGATCATCACCAATGCCACTCCGGCCTTAAAAAATATACTGGCTTTGCATCACCCCACCTCCATGAGTGAACTCTACGAGAGGGCACGGTACATTCAGACACAACTTAGGGACTCACCTATCAGGAACTTGTTTGATCCTAGACTCCGAGCTGTCAAGAAAACCACTTTTACCACAACCGGCCCAGTGACTGAGGGCGTAGTGACAAACGAAAACCTTAACGTTATAGGGAACCCACCTATAAATTATCAACACCAGTTAAGGAACCCTCATCAAAATCAACCATTTAGACCTCAACATCAACCTCAGTTCCAGCCCCGTCAGCAACAAGCTCCGATCCCTCAGCGACCGCAAGCCCCAGTTCCCCAACCACCACGGCAACAACTGGCCAACTACAACCAAGCACCCCCTCCCATGGCCTATGAATCCCGAAAGGTTGGACCCAAGAGGAACGATTACCCGCCTTTGCCGTACTCCCTCGTGGACATCTTTAACGCACTCATGGCGGCAGGGCAAATTGCATTGCCAAGGGAGAAGTCGGAGTGGCCTCAGAATGCCAACACGGAAGCGATACCGCTTGTTCCATAGATATCCTGGGCACACCGTGGAAAATTGTTTTCGGTTCAAAGACTATATCCACGATCTTAATGAGCAAGGCGTATTGACCGGGACCGGATGGGGGAATACATCGAACGGTGAAAAATCAACCTCAACGGCGGCATGCACCGGCTCGGCGGCAACAACAACGAGAACCCCGGCACAGGGATTATCCAAAACCCTTTACCTCCACATGCACCCGCGCACGGGAATCAACACGTTAATCCCATCATGATTTCTTCGAGGAGTATCATGATCGGGGCCAGAATTGGCAAGTCGAGGGAGCCGCCTCCTCCATGCACATCAACTTACTTCACCCTCCTAACCGAACCATCCACTCTATACCCCGAACAACTATGTCACATAATCCCATCACATTAAATAGAATGCCCATCATCCGAACACCATCACAACCCATCATCACACCACCAGCCATTCAACTCCAATCGGGATGGACCCTAACCCGCCCGGCTAATCCACCACAAACATCACCACCACTAGGACCTATCATCATCCCGCCTCATGCAAACATACCTACCTACTCTACCATGCCTCAAACCACCGTCATTACGCCCGTCCCAAGAGCTCCCATCATTCGACCTAACCCGCCACCCACTACTACCACCCCAGCTATAGCTCCTCAACTTGCCACAGTACTCAGGAGTGGGCACATGTTCCAAAGGGTCTTTCCCCAGGCCGGTCAGTCAGGGTTGGTACCAGAAACAGAAGAAGAACACATCGAAGAATCGTTGCCTGGGACATCCTATGACTTATTGAAGCATCTTGATAAAACCCCAGCACGAATCTCTATCTTAGAGTTGATCAAAAGATCCAAAGTCCACCAAGAGGTTCTCCAACAATACTTACAGCGGGTGATGGTAAATGAGAGCCTCCCCCCAGAAAAAATCTCATTAGTTCTGGTCCCGAGAAGTGAGTACCCGGCCCTCACATTCACAAAGGAAGAGTTAGCCGACCCGGAAATAAGGAAATGTGCCTTGTGCATCACAGTCCACATCCATGGTGTAGGCATTAAGTCATGTTTAGTCGATACCGGAGCATCCATTAATGTTCTGCCACCAGAAACATTACATCTTTGTGGAATCTCTGAGGAGGACGTCCGGCCATCTCAAATAACAGTGACCGCATATGATAATTCAAAGAAGCCCGCTGACGGCATGATTACATTGGGTGTCAAACTCGAACCTCAGACAGTCACTGTCAACTTTCACATACTAGAGATGGATCCGACATACAAAGCTATTTTGGGACGACCCTACTTGGAAGCACTAGAGGCAGTCGCCTCCACCAATCACCAGTGTCTTAAATTCCCTTACAAGGGACAGGTGATTAAGGTGACTAGCATGCCCCTAGATCATCCATCTTCTCCACCACCACCCCTTGGGTTGCCAAACTAGCCAATTTTGACAATCTTGGATCTTCCATAAATGAGTAGGCAACCTAAGCAAGTGTGGAGAAGGAAAAGAGAGGAAAATGAAACCGTTGGATGGCATATAATGAAGATTTTGGGATACCAGGAGGGCCGAGGACTAGGCAAAGAACTGCAAGGCATAGCTGAGCCAATCAATCCAGTGAGGTTACAATCAAAGAGCGGGGTTGGATATAATGGAACGACAGCCAATGGTCAAAATCTCAGAAGCAAATACTTTTTAGGATGCTTACAAAAGTTTTTCATCAAGAAAGAAACCATTCAACTAGCTGAGAACAAGGAAGAACAAGAGCTGGAGCAAGACAAAAGAAGAAGAACCAACGACCCTGAAGATGACTTGTATCCAGAAATATCTCTTTTGTTTTCCACCAATGAAGAAGGGTCAAGCAATGAACCACTCCAGGCTGAACCACCTGTCGACCCACCCAAGGGTCATATTGCCAAACCGACTCGAGAAAAAGTCCAACCAACTCCACGAGGGCCTTCCCTCATTACGTCATCTTTTGGGGCCGACGCCCCAACGCACTGTGATGCTCTCCCCGGGCTTCTTGGCCCGATCCCTATTTCTAGGCCCTCAGGCCTAACTTATGGGTCCACGAACCCACTTGTTGCTTTTGAGCCACCGAGCACCTCTACTAAATCTGGGCCTTTGTGCCCATTTTCTCCAACTCTTGGGCCATCAAGCCCCTTTATTGAATCTAGGCCTTTGTGCCCATTTCCTCCAACTCTTGGGCCATCGAGCCCCTCTACTAAATCCGGGCCTTTGTGCCCATTTTCTCCAATTCTCGGGCCCTCGAGCCCATCTCCTAAACCTAGGCCTTTGAGCCCGCATCCTCCTCTTATTGGGTCCATGAACCCACCTTCTTCCATGATCATCCGGCCTGCGGCCCATCACCTCTTTCGTCAACATTGGGCCCGAAAGCCCCCTTTATCAAACATTACTCGAAGTCTTCCCCTCTTTATCAATATCTTCGCCTACTCTGACTCCCGTAGTTGATCTCAACCCAAATCGGGCACCCAAAGCCCATTCCGTCTTTATGTTTAGCACTCCCCAAAAAACAATGCCCTCCTCGAAACTCAAATTTCGATCGAGAAAACATCTCAACTTGCCTCGGAAGGGCATTCGACCCAAGGAGCCACCAGATCCTTAATTGACCTTCTTTGCCCTCCATCCTCTCCAATAAATTCCATTCCATCCACCCCCCTCTTCCTCTTCTTATTTACTTCCTTTTTATTTAGGTTTAGTTTCCAATAAAAATAGGACAAAAAAATTAGAGGTAGGAGAGTTCTAGAAAGATACCTGCATCGGTTAGCTCAGAAAAACTTAGAATATGCCAAGCTACCAGAATATCTAGAAAATACAATCCAGTTGGGTGAAATTCGATATGAGGAGAAGGATAACATTGATCAAACTTTGGGGATTTCTTCCTCTCTCAGTTCAACATCACCTACATCCAACAGAAGGCAATCATCATCACCGACAACGGACCACAGTTCATCTCCCGGAGGCTGCGTGACCTTTGCAACAGGTATTGCATCAAGATTGCATCATTCATCTCCATATTATTCTCAAGGCAACGGTCAAGCAGAAGCCACCAATAAAACCCTGATAAAAATCATTAAGAAGACTTGTAAGTCTAGCAAGTTCGCAAACTGGCCAGATAAGTTAGTTGATGCTCTATGGGCCTACCGCACTTCTATTCGAACCCCAACAGGTCAGACCCCCTATGCCTTGGCATTTGGGATGGAGGCGGTAGTTCCATACGAAGTAATCATTCCATCCCTCCAAGTCCAGATCGATCGAGATATCCCGATGGATGAACGCCGAGATTCGCTTTTCGCGCAACTCGAACTCTTGGATGAAAGGAGGCTGGCCGCTGCCGAACATGCTAGATCTTACCAAAATAGACTTAAAAGATTTTATCAGAAGAGGGTGATGGAGAGAAAATTTGAAATCGGTGAGGTTGTGCTTAAAAGAATATTCGTTAAGCCGGGCGGTCCCCGCTCCAAACTTCAACCTAATTGGGAGGGTCCATATGTAATTCATATAAGCTGACTAATGCAGAAGGAGAAGAACTAGCTCATCCCTAGAATGGTGTATACCTCAAAAAATATTTCCCTTAAAAACAAAGGTCACAAAAACAAAAAAAATCTATAAAATCCAAAGGTATGAAGGATAATGATAACATCTAACGCTTGCTTGCTCGGTGCACCAACTTGTCACTTAGGGAAATAAGGATAGGCATCATACTGCACACACTACGCGCCTAGTTTTAAGATCCGATGATCGGAAGTTAGAGAGAAAGCTAGGCAACGCTTGGCAAAGGAAGGTCAACCTAATCCCATTCTCTTCTTGTTTCGGTCCAGAATAGATAAAAGGGGTTAGAATGAGGAGTATCGAAAATGCCCATTGCCTTAGTTGGAAAATGCCTCTGAATGTCTGACTTCTTATTTAAAAGAAAAGGTGCCAAAAGATGGGCAATGACCCCTCAGGTCAGTAAAAGAATAGACCTGTCTGAATGTGTACCCACAAAAGTCCAAAAAGAAAAAGACTCCAAAAGATGGGCAATGACCCCTCAGGTCAAAATCAAGCAAAAAAGAAGAAAGACCTGTCTGAATGTGGGCCATCAAAGAAAATGGGCTAGAAGGGAAGACCCAAAGAGGCCAAAACCCGAACGGGTAATGTGGGTATTAGTAGAGAAACAAGTTCGACATCCCTGAATTCTACTAAAGACTTACCACCAATCATCTTCCTTCTTTAACCTCAAAGGATAGGGTTGACCGACTAGGTCCAAGAAGAGCCATAGCCTATCAAGGGCGGAAGGTCAGAAGATCTCGGACAAGGCACTTTCTTACACGTGATGCCTACTCTTAACCCTTAGGTAACAACGAGAGGCACCTACGGCAAGCAAGGCAAAAGATGAGATGGTCGTGTCCTTCACACCGAACACAAAAAAAATCGAATACTTCAAAAACACCAAACAAAATCTATAAAGTCAAAAATCTTAAAAATTAAATATTCAAAACAACAAAAAATCATAAAAGTTCCAAAACATCAAAAAACTATCAAATCCCAAACAAATCAAAAATTTCCGAAAACACTTAAAAATCTGCTTGACTAGTTGCCTTTACATTCATGTTTAATTTCAGTCTTGCATATTTCCTTTTATGCATACATATGTTTTCCTTGTTATCTTTACCTTAATAAGGCTTATGTCCCTTGACTAAAGGCCAAGGCAACTTTGCCCTCTTCTTGCAAGGGACTAAGCCAAAATAAAGTTCTAATATCTTTTCTCAAGTGGATGCAGGAACAGGAGAAGGCATGCCAACTTCATATCCCCAGACACTTGGAGGAAGCAAAAACAACAAAAAAATCAAAAAAAAATTGAAAAACAAAAGTGGACTACCCCGACCCCTATTAGGACTTGCATTTAGTATTGCATCTATCAGAATAAATAATATTTGATATGTTGAAGAACTCAAGTCTAGAGGGAGCTGAGCCTGAGAACCCCTTCAACAAAATCAGTGAAGGCTCAGTCATTCCCTAGCCTTGCAGATAGGCCAAAGTTGATTATGCGGGGACAACGGTTTCTTCATAGATGTCCTGACCCGTTATGTTCAACCTATATCTTCAACTATTTTCTTATACTTATTTGTATTTCTTTAAACCCAGCATGCATCATTTCATACACCAACATTCATCATCCCACCATGACCATTCCCCGCTTCCTAATCCTGCCACAACCTCCTTCCAGTCCCATTATCAACATTTTAAAAATGGTCTTTTATAGCTCAAGAGAAGGTCTTGATTTTTCAGAGAATCGGTTTCCAATGGGTTTTAACAATGATTTCATCAAAACAAGAAGTTTTCCATGTCGAATTGAACCAGTATTGTTGAGTAAAACCTTATGAATTTGAAGAACCCAACCTTGGTTGATTGGCTGTCTCCTCTTTACTTTTCGCAATTTACTGCATTTCTACCGAGTCCAGCACACCGTGCAGTTCGGGTCCTAGCCGGTAACAATTCTCCCCCACGTGGGATTTTAGTTATTTACTTTCAGTACTGTTCTTCTCTTTAACCAATCAACCAGAGGGAAGGTTTCGATAAGACAAAGGGTAATCTCGGAATCCGGTAAAGTTTTATTCCACTCAACTAGGCCAATGAGGGCGTGTCTAAATCTACACCTTGGCGTCACCCTTTCAGTCCATTACCACTTCATTCCGCTACGCCTCCTTACACTTCGCTACATTCGCCTACGTTTCATTCATGTCACTCCCCTACAAAGCCGACGCCAAGGCGAGGCAAGCTGTAGACACGCAATTTTGGCTTAGTTGGAGAGCTTAAATTCTTGTTTTCGTGAAGTATATTTGAGTAACCTTTCGAGGGAACCAAGTTTTCCGGAAAAATCAAGTTTTTCGGCACATTTCGAAGTAGATTGATGGGGCGTTAACCAGGTCAACGCGCCCTGCTTATAGGGCACCTGGCACCCTATAAACAGGGCACCAGGCGCCCTATAAACAGCGCGCCAGGCGCCCTACTGATGGGGCACTTGCATCTGGTCTGACTGACTGGACAGGTTGATGGGACAGTTCTGCAGATAAAGTTGCCCTCTTCTTGCCTATAAAAGGACCCCCATTTGGAGGCTTTAGGACAGACCAAGGGCGTCCCTCACCTCCTCTCATCCACCACTACACATCACAAGCCTTGAAACCCCCCTCCAAGCTCTCAAACCATCCCAAAACCATCTCCCAAAACCCAAAAAAATCATAGTTGCTTCTTGAAGGGATATTCCAGCAGAATGAAGTTACCCTCTTTTGTGCTGTAGAAAGACCCTCATATGAAGGTTTTTGGACACCCCAAGTCCGTCTCCCACCTCATCTTATCCACCACTACGAATCTAAGCCTTTATAGCACCCTCTCAAGCCCTTAGAGTATCCCAAAATCCTTCCCCAAAAACCCAAAAACCTGCAGTTTCCTTCTTCAGAAATATGATTTTTCTCCAACTTTGAGGGCCTCTACACTCTATTTCTCTTACATCTAGTACCAAAACACTCTTCCATTAGCTTCACTTGAGTATTGGCTGCTTGAAGAAGTCCTTTTTCCGTCTTGAAGGTCTTCCTACACTCCGGGGCGACGCCGCGAAGAAGGGAAGAAAATCTGCTGAAGCCAGTCCCTGGTGCCCTATAAATAGGGTGCTTTGACTTTGGTCAACGTGCCCCATCAAGGGGACACCTGCAGCAGGCGCCCCATATATGGGGCACTAGCAGGGGCAGACTCCATTTTGCATTTTTTTGAGTTTATTTACCTTTCCGGTCGATCTTTTACTCCCCCCTTTCATTTTAACCCTCATTAACATGTCATTTAGCATGTATTGAGCCACTCATTTGCATTTTTCATGCATATTTAAACCTTCTAAATAGGGGTTGGGATTTAGTCCGAATCCGGTCAGTTCCTTCCCTCTTGCGCGTTTACATTCGAATTTGAGCATGATACTACACTGTCACTAGAACTAATGGTCTTTTCACTTGTTTCTATGTTTTCTCATGGACATTTTTAGGTAAATCCGGCCGAGGTAGAGCTTCAACCGGATCGAAGATAAAGGACTCACTTAGCTCTTTTCTTTCGGCCGGCCGAGAGAGGAGAAGTCGGAACCCAACAATCTCCCCGCTTCCAAAGGTACGACGGTCATTTCTCCATTTCATTTCTTTTCATTCTACCATATTTTGGAGCCTTTGGCTCCTGGCGACCACACCCACTAACATCCCATCCACCAAGTCACCAAGGCGGGCGTAAGGGGCCGGGAGGGGGAGATCCGCAGATGTCCCGTTTCGGGTGCTTACAGTACCCTGTATATAGGGCGCTTTGACCCTGGTCAACGCCCTATCGATCTTATTCGAAATGTGCCGAAAAGCTTGATTTTTCTGAAAAACTCAGTTTCCTTGAAAAGTTACTCAAATATTCTTCAAAAAAACAAGAATTTAAGCTCTTCTACTGGACCAAAATTGCATGTCTACAATAGTCAGTTGCTGAAACTTCTTAACTCAGCGAACATTCAAAATTTTCAAGTTAATATGGCAGGTAAAATAAGTTGTTCTTCCAATTGGATTGTTGATTCTGGAGCTTTAGTACATATATCTTCTCACTCTATTATAGCTGAAGGAAATGCTAGCAAACAACAAGTTCTCCTGCCGAACAACATTACTCTTCCAGTTAATGGGACAGGATGTTCACATTTAACAGATACAATCAAACTTAGCAATGTTCTTCATGTTCCCAATTCATTTTTTAATTTAATGTCAGTTAACCAATTGACCAGTAGTTCAAACTATTCAGTGACCTTCTTTCCAACACATTTTGTAATAAAGGACTTAATGTTGAAGAAGATGATTGGGCAGGGCCATGAGAGTGGAGGACTATACTACTTCAAGGCAAAAAATAAAGTACGTTCCATGGCGGTTCACATTGATGAGACGAGAAAAGTAGCATAGAAGACTTGCACACCTCTCCAATACTCATTTAGCTGATTTAGGCAATTTGCTTTCATGCAATATAGATACTAAGTATAATTACACTATATATCCTCTTGCTAAATAGTGTAGACTTCCTTTTAAAAAAGTGCTAGCCGCATTGGGAAAATTTTTAAACTCTTTCATATAGAGATATTTGTAGACTATACCACATTGTTCAAAGAATGGGTCCAGATTTTTCCTTACTATTTTTTATGATTTTAGTAGATTTACATGGATTTTTCTTATGAAATTCAAATTTGAAGTTTGCAGCATATTCATGAACTTTGTTTCTTATGCTCAACAGTAATTTCAGACATTGGTTAAATGCATTAGAACCAATAATGGTTCATAATTTTTCTCGATCAGATTTCAAAATTACTGTGTTTCAAATGGAATTTAGCATGAACATACATGTATTGCTACCTCTCAACAAATTGGTGTAGTTGAGAGGAAGCATAAGCACATTCTAGAGGTAGCTTGATGCCTCTCCAGTTTCAAGCTAAACTACAAAAATTCTTTTGGGGAGACTATGTGCTAACTGCCACCTATTTGATAAGCATACAACATTCATCTTCAATATAAGGAGACATACCTTATGATAAATTATTCAAAGAAGCACCTGATTTTGAACGACTGAGATTTTTGGTTACTTAGCTTTTGCTTCAACCGGGCATCTAGATTTTGACAAATTTAATGCACGTAATAAATAGTGTATTTTTATTGGGTATCTTGCATCTCAAAAGGCATATAGGTTGTATGAAATTGAGTCGGGAAAGGTTTTTACAAGTAGGAATGTGGTATTTTTAGCACATTTTTTCTTTTCATAATGAGAAGAATGTTTCTGATGATGTTACTAATCCCTTGTCTGTTAGTGAAACCAATCTGCTACATAAGGCCACTACTACAGACACAAGCATGAATTTCATGATTTTAACTCAAGTTCATCTATGGCTGATGACTTTGAGGAACCTGCACATGACATTAATGACAGAGACTGTTTAAGGTCCTCTTGTAATAGAAAAGCACCAGCTTATTTGAATGATTATTATACATCTTTCAGTAGTAAGATTGCCAATTCATGCAAGGTTAGATATCCTTTAGAAAAGTGCATTAACTACACAAAGTTTAAACCACATCACATCAATTTCATGAATAGAATCACCTTTCTTTGTGAATTTAACACATACAAAAAAGCTTGTGAAACTACTGAGTGGAGGAAGGCTATGGCAAAAAAACTTGAAGAAGCTTTATATAACAATAGAACCTGGAGTGTTGTGAGTTTGCCTCAAAAAAAAACCATTGGTTGTGAGTGTGTTTATAAATTGAAATTCAATCCTAATGGGTCAATTGCAAGGTATAAAGCTTGGTTGGTAGCAAAAGGATATTCTCAAGTTGAAAGATTGGATTATAATGAAACATTTGCCCCTGTAACAAAGTTGACCACTGTTAGAATCATGCTCTCTCTAGCAGCCATTAAAAATTAGAGAATACACCAATTTGATGTTAACAATGCTTTTTTACATAGAGATTTAAAAGAAGAGATTTACATGGAAATACCATCCCTCTTCATATTAAGGAGAAGAACATGGCTTGTAGGATGCACAAATCCATATATGGTTTGAACAAGCATCAAGAGCTTGGTTTCAAAAATTAATTAAAGTCATTGTCCAAGTTGGTTTCATCCAATCTCAAGCTAATCATTCACTGTTTACTCATAGAAATAGAGATTTGTTTATTGCCATCCTTATATACGTTGATGACATCCTTGTGACTAGAACCAATGTTGATATGATTCACCATATGAAATAAATTTTGGAATAATAGTTTCAGATCAAAAGGCTTGGGGAACCCAAGTATTTTTTAGGACTAGAAATCACCAGGTCAAGTGTTGGCATATTCATCAATCAACAGAAGTATGTCCTTGACATTTTGGTAGAAACTAGTTTAAGTGGAGAAAAACCTGCATTAACACCTATTGAGCAAAGACATGATCTTCACAAAATTGATCAAGTTAAACTTAAAGATGGATTGCATTATAGAAGATTAGTAGGGAAGTTAATATACTTGACTATAACTAGACCGGATATTACTTGTGTTGTCAACTAGTTGAGCCAACACATGCATGAACCATGTGAGAAGCATTGGAAGGTTGCCATGAGGGTTGTGCGGTTCCTCAAGGGTTCTCATGGTAGTGGAATATTTTACCCTACTAACAATAAAATTCAGCTACAGGTTTATGCAAATGCTGATTGGGCGGCCTGCCCTTAAACAAGGCAATCAATTACAGGGTATGTAACACACATAGGATCATCTCCTATATCCTAGAAGACCAAGAAACAAAACACAATCTCAAGATTTTTTGCGGAGTCAGAATACAAAGCTTTAGTAGCTACCACTTGTGAGGTACAATGGATTCTCTACATTCTTAAAGACTTTGGAATTATTCCAAGCATAGTTGAATTATATAGTGATAACCAAGCGGCAATTCACATATTCGATAATCCCGGTATTCCATGAGCGCATTAAGCACATTGAAATTGATTACCATGTAGTACGAGACAAGGTCCAAAGTGGAATCATTAAAATTGTACATGTGAACACAAAAGAATAGAATGCTGATTTGCTTACAAAGGCTCTTGGAAAATTGGATTTCAATCACCTACAAGACAAGTTGATCCAACACCTATTTTCTCCAACTTGGAGGGGAGTGTTACAATTTGTATTTTACATCCAATTTTGTATTCATTGACTAATTGTATTTTCTCCACATTTTGCTCTTTGTACACTTGGTCATCGGTTCAATTAAATCGGCTCTTGTATCAACTAGGCGGGAACACGAATGTATTTTGTGGACACCAATATATATATAAACGAGAGAAAAGAGAAAACAGGATGGGTTCGATTGAGCCATTTCTTCCAATTCACTATCACTCTGTGCAGCGCTTCATTCCTCTTCACTGACCTTGGCAAAAGCCGCTCCTTCCTTGGTTTCTTCACTCATTGTTAGCCACTTCAACACCTCCTTCTTCGCCGACCAGAGAAGTGTTGAGAGCCAGCCCCAAATGGGAAATGGAGACGAAAAGCTCTTATCATCTACAGAGTAGACCATCCAAGTGAGCAGAGCCGTAGAGGAGGGTAGGTCCAAGGAGGAGCTTTGGAGAAACACCAGTGGCAGCCGCAAAGAGTATGATGACCTTTGTCAATCAATGGATGTCCCCATCACAGCAGGAAAAACAGCTTGATGATTGATTTCATATCTTTGGCGGAGATTGAGGTAGGAGTAGCGGCGAAGAGTAGTATGGGAGTTCCATGGTTCAAGTTTTCCATCATATATGGTGCAATATTTAGTTTCTTGGATCTTGTTTCATTCTTGGTTTATCATGAATTAACATGGCTCTCATACTATTTTATAGAGACTTCTTTTCTTGTTGCTAGAAGAAATTGTAATAAGAACTAACTAAGAACAAAATAAGTTAGCAAGAACAGATTTAAACAATTGGGATAGTAGGTACTATCGTTCTTTGTAAAAACATAAAGTAAGCTTCATGCTTTAAATCGGTATCTTATAATTGTATGGAAAATCTTGTTATATGCTTATTTAACATGCTGCTTCTATTGTATGTTCTATATTGTTGACTGAAATACAAAGTAAGGATTTAGTTATATTGGAACAAGACAATGTTTATTTTGATAAGTGAGTAATTCTTATCTCATTGAGTACTAAAAATTAATTAAAATATAAATATTTTTTTTGAAAGCAATAATAAAATATAACTAAAATATATAACAATTATATTATACAAGTATACAATTGAAAATTACATTTATACTTTGACAAATATCAGGTGAAAATAAAGTTAACTAGAAATATAAGTAAAATATTAAGAAAATATACATTGAAAAATATATGACAATTGAAATTAAAATATATTTTATATTAAATAAAGTTTAATATTTAATATGACAATTTAATATAATTTATAGCATGTATTATGTAATAACTAATATAATATATAATATACAATATAATTTAAATATAAATTATTAATTTAATACTTAAGTTTATCTTTTTGTAATGAGTGATATTAATATATAAATAATAACATGCATTATATATTAAATACTTTGTTTGGTAACACTATTAAGTGTCTCTATCATTAGCATTTTAAAATTGGTATTATTAATAATCACTTAGAAATGTTTGATTAATAATATCAATTTTGATATTTGTAATACAAATAAATATGATATGTAATATAAGTGTCAACTTGTATTAATTTTAATATTGATATTTCAATTCTTAGAAATATTAATATCAATATTAATATAATATTATTTTGATAATCTAACCAAAAGAGTCATAACTTATTCTATCTAATGATACGCTGTAATTAACTTATTTCCCTAACCAATCTACTTATTTCAAAGAATATTTGGATTATATCTGCCACGTGGTAGGGGCAATATTACTAACATTGTGCCGGCGGCTATCGCATGGCACCCTAGGCAATCCAAACGGCAAGGCTGCCCCCAGCGCCTTATCCTCGTCACCAATCCGAAATCCAAACCCGCCTCGTGTAGGAGATAAAGAAAGAGAGAGGTTTACACAGAGTGAGGCAGCGCCGACGATGGCCGTGCTCTCTCTGCTCTCCGCCTCCGCCACGCCCATCGCCGGTCCCCTTCCACTCTCCCGCACTCCCAGGCCGTCCCCCTCCCCAGTTTTGACCCCCATACGCCGCCACCTCCCTGTCACCAGGACCCAGGCTCTTCCCCCTCTCTCTTCCCCAGCCGACATCCCCACCATCGATGGCCCCGCAGCTCTCGCCGTTCTAGGAGGAGGTTCTGTGGCCGCCATTGCAGCCGCACTGTCTCTCTCCGACCCCGAGCGCCGCCGTCGCCTCCAGGCCGAGGAGGTCGGTGGTGGTGACAAAGAAGTCGTCAGGGATTACTTCAACAACACGGGTTTCCAGCGCTGGAAGAAGATTTACGGCGAAGCGACCGAGGGCGTCAACAAGGTGCAGCTGGATATCCGCCTCGGCCACGCCAAGACCGTCGAAAACGCCATCGCCATGCTCCGTGACGGTCGCCCACTTACCGGCGTTTCTGTCTGCGATGCCGGCTGCGGAACCGGCAGCCTTGCCATCCCTCTGGCCCGCGATGGCGCCGTGGTCTACGCCAGCGATATATCCGCAGCCATGGTGGCGGAGGCCCAGCAGAGGGCTCAGGAAGCCCTTGGCGGCGATGCAGACGCCGCAGCCATCCAGATCCCCAATTTCGAGGTAAAGGATCTGGAAAGCTTGCAGGGTAAGTACGACACGGTTGTGTGCCTAGATGTGCTTATCCACTACCCGCAGAGCAAAGCGGACGCCATGATCTCCCATCTGGCGTCATTGGCGGAGCGGAGGCTACTGCTTAGCTTCGCGCCCAAGACCTTCTACTACGATCTGCTGAAACGGATAGGCGAGCTATTCCCCGGGCCGTCAAAGGCAACCAGGGCCTATCTACATTCTGAGAAGGATGTGGAGCGCGCTCTAGCGAAGGTTGGGTGGAAGATCTGCAAGAGGGGGCTGGTAACCACCCAGTTCTACTTTTCCAGGCTGATCGAGGCTGTTCCTGCCTCCTAAGAAGGAAGATTTAGGTCGCGTTCCATTGGTGGGAAGCGCTTTTAGATATGAACGATTGTTTCTATGATCAATAGAATATAGTCAAAGGAGAAGATTTCAGTGGCGATTTTGGAAGCAGCCAGCTACGCGTTCGCTTCCTGTATGGTGTGTAGCCATGGTTGCCGGGTGTGCTTCATAGTTCATACCTTGTTAATTATCATGCGGAATGTTTACTAGTTCTAGGAGAAACTTGGGGAAGAGATTGCCAAAAAAAAAAAAACTTGGGGAAGAAGATGATTTTGCTTGCATTTTATTGCACAAGATATCAATTTTATCAGTTTGACAAACTGAGTTATCTGACGAGATCTCAGAATCTCTGCTGCGATCATTCATCTCACTTCTTGTTTATGAATGACTAGACTAGTTTGACTCCTCTCTGGAGAATGTTAGACTGATGGGTGTGTGGTCCCCGGAGCTTCAGTGAATAAAATTCTTCCCGGAGCGAATTGGAATCGGCATATATCGCAGGAAGGTGGCGCCTGAGATTGCATTGCAAACTGATTTCTCAACATCATCATTGTCTCTAGCGAATTAAAGAGTACAAGATGGGAGATGATGAACGTGTTTGCTGCCTCCCGCAGAAGTGTACTTTTTGGTGCGATGGGCTTAATCTTCTGACGTAACTTTAAAATTAATCAAGTGTCTTTTATGATAAAAAATTTGATTTTAATTAAAATAAGTGATATTCTGTAGAAATATAACTAATTCAATGATATATATGAAAATATGTATTGAGATTTTGAATTATTTAACCGTGATAATAATTAAAGCTTGCAGACGAAAGAAGTCTCTCGAATAGAGAGGAACGTTCGAGCATTGTCTCGAATGGTTTCGGGTAGATCCCTTTCCTGCTAATCATGGAGTTTCTCAATCTATGTGGGTTTGTTTGTGCTAATCGGGGAGTTTTCCCTCAATTTGTGCGGATTTGTCTTCTTACTTGGAGCTACAAGTGACGTGTGCGTCCTTCTTTTGTCCTCTACTTGAACCGGCGTTGCTCTTCTTTCTGTTTTTGCAATAACACACAGGAATACAGACAGTTAGTCTCCTGTGGAAGTACTTTCCTCTTCGGGCTTCATAGATATTTTCTTTATCTCAACTTTTACCGTTTCCATCTGACTTATGGTGCAGCCATCTGATGAAGTTTCATTGGAAGAGGAAGTTATTGTTAAAAGATTTCAGGAACTTTTGCAAGTGCTTGATAAGCCTAAACCAGTGTTGATCTCTCATTCATTTTCTGATGTTTGCCAAAAATGGAAGAGAATGATTATAGTTTGTCTTGTCAAAAGATAGAATTAGGCCAACGAGTTTCCGAGAATGGATTAGCAAAATTTGGTCACCAACTATTCTGTGGTCTATGCTTGATTACCCAAATGGTGCATATTTGATCACCTTACAAAGTGAGGAAGAAGTCATCAAGATCTGTAAGCGTACACCATAGTTCTTTAACAATGATCTAGTATTGATAGAAAGAGGACGGCCAAACACTCCTTCATCCACTTATTCACTCAATTCAGTTGATCTTTAGATGAGGATATTCGACCTCCCTCAAGAGCTACTTGAAAAGACACTGTCATGCAGATTGCATCTTAGGTTGGCATCCCTTTTCAACCGACTCAAGAAGTGGTAGACACTTGGAATTTGTTTGCTAGAATTAAAATTTCATTGAATGTGAATGCTCCGTTGCCCACTGAGGTTTCAGTCCTCATGTATGATGGTTCCATTAAGGTTTATGAGCTGGCCTTTGAGAGAATTGTTCAATTCTGCCATTTTTGTGGCTTTCTGGGACACAAACATGAAAATTGTGATAAATTAAGCAAATTACATTCTCCGATTAAGCGTGATCTCCCATCTACTTTACAACAACAATTACACCAGAAAATAGTCTTCCGCTATGGTGACTGGTTAACTGTCAAGGGAAGAGGGGACGGTAGAAAAACTACTTGTTTTGCTAGCACTCTCCCTGAACCGTACTCAACCACAGCAACGACATTGCTCACTGAACCTTCACTTTCTAAGAAATATCGTCCGTTACATGCTAATAGTGATAGGTCGAAGGAGAGTTGGGCTTTGATTCCCTCTTCATCTGAGCAATTTTCTTCTCTTCCTCCTTCTTCCCCTCCTTGGTTAATCTCAGTTCCTTCTCCTTCTATTCCGAAGTTGACAGGGACTGCAACCTTATATCCTTCAGAGCTCTTTCAGTGGATTGAAGGAAATGCAGCTGATGATATTGATTCGTCTATGTAGATTGAGGGTATCGATCATATTGATGTTGCGTCTAAATTGAGCTACTTCAGATCTCTTAAAGTCCCTTCTTCATTAGCAGTCAAAAGACCATCTTATGCTGACAAAACTAAAAGAATTCTCATAGAAAGCTAATTATCAAGGATCTGGTTACTGCACAAGGGATAGGCATGTCTTCTCCATCTTCATTTAATTCTACATATGATCACTATTTAGGGACTCTGGCAACTGACCCCATACAGCTACAAGACCATCAATGAGGATTATTTCTTGGAACTATCGTGGTGGGAATGGGCACCCGACAGTTAGTTATATTGATCGTTTATCCCATTAAGTTAAGCTTGACATTTTCTTCATAGCAGAAACAAAGTGCAACTCAGCTTCTTCTTTGGCCTTCTTCAAAACCAGAAACATAACATAAACACTTATGTGTTCTGTCCGGCCTCAGGGAGTTCTGGTGGTATGTGGTTATGGTGGTCGGATAGAGTAATGCTTGATATAAAATTCATTTCCAAAACTTGGTTGGCTAGTGTGGTTAAAGATTGTATTAGTAGTTTTTCCTTCTTACTTATCATTACTTATGCTCCGGTTATTCATAAAGACAGAATTTCTATGTGGGAGCAAATGTCTGAGTTTTTACAACATTATAGTATCCCAGTTTGCTTGATAGGCGATTGGAACTGCATCCGGCATCAGCATGAAAAGTGGGGAGGTACGCCTCCTAACTATTCTCATATATTATAGTTTAAGCAATTTATTCAAAATAATAGGTTACTTGACATCCAGTTGGAAGGTCCAGCGTTCACTTAGTCAAACAAAAGAATATACTCTTACAATGTTCGAGAAAAGCTTGATCAGTGTTTAGCTTCTGTGGAATGGGCTTTTCCTAATGCTAAACTTTGTTCTTTACCTGCTTATTCTAGTGATCACCTGCCACTTTTGCTTATTACCAATCCTCTTATGAATAAAAGTAGCGGCTGGTTTCAGGTAGAACCTACTTGGTATAAACATTGGTCCTTTAAGAATTTTGCTATGGTTATTTGGCAAAGAAGTCCTAAACTTTCTCTACATTATGATAGGAAAATGAGATATTTCCTGCAATGCTTACTATATTGGAAATGACAATTTTTTGGGAATATTACTCAGCAATCAAATGAGATCAAGGAGAAATTAATATCTTGGTAATCTATCCCTAAGGGGCAAGAACATATGGACTCTAAAATTGCTTTTCAAAATTCCCTCAACAAATTAGAACTCTTAGAAGACATTTATCGGAAATAGAGAGCCAAATCTTATTGGCATTCTTCGGGTGATAAATGAACCAAATACTTCCATTTAAAAGTTGTTAATAGAAGAAGATTCAATAGAATATCTGGAGTTTATGTGTAGGATGGTACCTGGTCTAACTCTTGGGAAGATATCAATCAAGTTTACTGTTCTTATTTCTCTAATTTATTTGCACCGGCTTCTATTCAGCACTGTCAGCAACAACAAATACTATTTTCTGCTCAATTGTCTAAGGATCAAAAGCAAACTCTTATTTTAAGTCCTACTTCGGAGGAAGTTAAATCAACTTTATTCTTAATGAAGCCTGATACGGCTCCTAGACCGGATGGCATTCCTCCTAGTTTTTTCAACTTTTGTGGGATGATATCCATAATGATATTTTTGATCTTGTTACTTCTATCTTTCATTCTCATATCATCCCAACTGGCTTAAACCATACTATCTTGTCACTGATTCCCACAAATGATAATCCCTCGAGTCCTGAACAATATAGGCCTATAAGCCTCTGTAATGTCCTATTTAAAATCTTTACCAAGGTAGTGGCTAACAGAATTAAACCCCTTTTACCTGTTCTGATCTCTGAAAATCAAGTTGCTTGTGTCCCTGGAAGGTTAGGATTGGATAATATCATCATTGTCCATGAAATCATAAATGCCTTCAGATTTAAATCTGGAAAACAGGGTTACTTTATGGTTAAAGTGGATATCAGAAAGGCTTTTGACACTATAAGCTGGGATTTTATTCACCTAATGTTATCCTGCCATGGGTTTCCTACTAACATTATTGAAATTATTATGCTTTGTATTTCTTCCGTTACTTACTCCATCTCTCTCAATGGTCGCAAATCGGATGTCATCAAACCTAGTAGAGGAGTAAGGCAAGGTTGTCCTCTATCTCCATATATTTATATACTTGGTGTTGGAGCTTTATCTAGACTTTTTAAATATTAGGTGGACTAGGGTGCTTTCCATGGGATATCTTTGAGTATAGGTGGGCCAAACATTACCCACTTGATGTTTGTGGATGATATAGTTATTTGTGGTCTTGCTTCTATAGACAATGTCCGGAGCATGATGAATATCTTAGCTGCATATCAAGATTTATCAGGACAATCAATTAACTTTAGTAAATCTAGTATTACTTTTAGTAGAAATGTCTCTTAAGAATTAGCTACTCAAATTTGTGCTCTCACTAGTTTTTGCAAGGCCTCTCCTTATGAGAATTATCTAGGCATCCCGATTGGCATTTCAGACCATAGAATAAATTACTACAAATGATTGTTGGATAAATTTCAAAAAAGACTTGCATGCTGGAAAGTGACCTTGCTTTCAACAGCAGGGCGGACCACCTTTATCAAGTCCACTATGAATCAACTTCCCATCCATATTATGTCTTTAAAAAGACTTCCCAAAGCGATAATACAAAAGCTTGAATCCTATCAACTTCAATTCTGGTGGGGGCAGCCGGTAGAGAACAAGAAAAAAATTTATTTTAGGAGTTGGGAATCTATTCGAAGACCAAAGTCCAAAGGCAGATTGGGGTGAGATCTTCTCTTGGTTAATAAGGCCTTGTTACTTATGCTTGCTTGGTCTTTCCTTCATAATAAGGACAAATTATGTGTTAAGATCCTTGAACATAGGTATGTGAAAATTGCAAACTTCTGGGAGTTGAAGGTTAAATACTCTAGTTCTGATGTATGGAAAAAAACATTCTATATGCAAGACATGACCTACGTATGGGTAGAATTTGGAAAATCAAAGATGACAATTCAGTTAATATCTGGAAGGACAAATGGATCTTGGATGTATTAGGTTCTCCCTTTCCCAAAATTACTACCTCTAGAGGGCCGTTTATGGTTCATGAGCTAATTCATTATGGGCAATGGAATAGTGATTTATTGCATAATACATTTGATAACTATTCTGTTGTTAGAATATTGAAAACTCCAATTTGTGCGGATGAAGACCATGATAAATTAATCTGTACTTTTTCACAAAATGGACTCCTTACATCTAAATCTGCATATTCTTATTATGTTAATCTCAACATACTACCTGAATCATCTGATCATTTAATTTGAAGACGGTTATGGCATCTAAAGATTACAAAATTGTTTCTAGCCAAGATTATTATTCTTGTCTGGAAGGTTTTAGTTAGAGCGCTTCCTACACATGCGAAAATTGCCAAACATTGCCCTTATATTGACAACCGATGTTCCTCTAGAAAATACAAAACACATCTTCTTTCGATGCCCCAGGAGCAAGGCAGTTTGGTTTGGATCTCAATTGGGCTACAACGATTGTTGGCATACACAAGATTTTTATCACATTATCCAGATTTTCCTTAAATGGATCTTATCAAAATCTTCTCATTTTCTTTATCTAGGAGTTCTGGGTATTTAATCATATGGCGTATATGGAAAAGCTGGTGCGATTCATCAATTCAAGCTAGTCAAAGAACTCCAAGTTGGATACTTATCTTTGCGCAACAAGATGCCCAGTTCTTCCTTGATCAAGCAAATCTCATTGTTCTTCCTTCTCCCCCAAAGTGGACTCCTCTGGCACCATCTAAAGTCAAGATCAATGTAAATGTAGCTACGGATAACGAGAAGGGGGCAATTGGAATTTTGATTAAGAATGAGGCTGGTCGGATACTCACCGAAAGCTTGCATTTTTCCATACACGGATCCCTAAATCTTGGAAGCAATAGCTATCTATGAAGCTTCAGCTTGGGACCTCCTTAATCGCTGCTCAGCTACGATCGAAAGTGATGCCCTAGCGGTGGTCGATGCTATCAATAATGTTGGGCAGCTTATCTGGAAAGCATCGTCCGTTATTGTAGCCTGTCGTTGCCGGCTGGAAGGTGCGGGATCTTCTGTTATGTTTTGCCCCAAAAGTGCGAATGCAGCTGCTCATTGCCTCGCTAGATAGATTTTGAGTACCGGGTGATCTTTTCCCTGGTCTTCTTCTCTTGCAGACTTACCTAATGAACTTTTGAATCAAGCTTTTGTTGATGTGTCTTGTAAAACTGCTTAACTTTTTGTTTATATAGTTACATATGTATGGTTTCATGGCCAAAAAAAACATTCTGAATTATTTAAAAATATTTTATTTTAATTTTATTCATTGGACTTACAAAGTATCAATGTTAATTACATCGAATAATAACTCAATTATCCTTGATTAACTGTTATATCAATACGTATGTAGTAGACATGCTTTCTTAAAAATAAATGTCTAGGGCAATTGCCCCCACGAATTTGATGGAATGCAGATATTTATTATTTTAAATTTAATTTTTTGAGTTTGTTGGAGTGTTTGATTTGTTATCTTTTAATAGGCAAGTTTTGGATTTGATTGATTATATTTTGAATTTTGTCCAAGTCAACTTAGTTTTATGAGAGGTGTCTTTTGGGTTTGATTAATTGGTGATTTTGATCTTGATTTCCCATTTTGATTATGCCTTGGTTATTTTTGGATTTGATTTGAGTTGGCTAAAGGTCTATTTGAAGGCTTTGTCGTTTTTCAGTGTTGTTACTCAAAACAAATAAAGATTGCACCATTCTTTTAATTTTTTTCATTCCTTTCTCTTCTTTTTTTTCTACTTGGAGTCCTGAGACGGTTGTGATTACATGGAATGACATTTGGGAGCCCCTGTCCAAGTTTGGCATTTAATGAAATTTATCTTTCTTCTCTTCTTATTGATATCTGTATGTTTTTTTTATTTAAGTCCCCTGGAATTTTTTATTTGGAGGTATCAGATGTATGTTTGTTGGGATCTTTTAGTTTTAGTTTTTGATTAATGGTCTGATTTTTCCATTTCTCTTATTGCAGTTTGTTGATTTTTTAGTCTCTATACGCTCTGCTCCTGATCGACTGGTTGTCTGATCTTGCATGAACTCAAACCCTTATCTGATCTTACTAGCAATCAAACCTTCTTGCCTTCGCGCATTCTGCGCAGGGACCGGGTTTATTCTATTTTGTTATCTGATAAGCTTCAAATTTCAGCCATTTCAGAAATTTCCACCATTTCTTATCGATCTTAGTTGGCAGAATGTGCTCAGACTCTGGTTTAACATATTCTAGCATTTCTGATTTCAGATAACCCTGGGCCTTCGCCTTTTTTATGCTCTGTTCAACAGAAATTCTGGTTTGATTTGATTGATTTTTTTTGTTTGATTTTGTTTTAATTGAGCTGTGGGGTCCTCTTCAAAATCAGTCCAAACCGCTTAATGTGCCTTGTAATTCACAGAACGATTTTTTTTATTACAGTTACTTTTACTGTTTGAGTCATGCATTCCATCTAAGGGTGCATTTGGTTACCACCAGAAGAAAGTCACTGGAGTGGTTTTTCATGGGAGTATCTTTTTACAGAAAATCAAATCTAAATCTACCATTTGATACATGTGAAAACATATCCCTGAACTTTTCTATTTTGGCCAAAACAGTATATATTAACTTTAAAATTATTTAAGATACATAAGAAAAATTTAAAAGTTTGCAAAAAAAAAGTGACATATTACATATGATATTTTTTTCCAAAAGAAATGTCTTAACTTCAATTTAAATTGACATTTTAATTTAATGCATCATACATATAGATGCCTACACGATTCAACATATATTTTATATTTTATTATATTTTAATTATATTTTATTAAATAATGTGTTTTCTGTAAAAATTATTTAATTAACTTTAATTAATTTTAAATTATTTTTATTTTATAAGTATTTACAATTTAGCATATATACAATAATTTAATTTTTAAATACAATTTTAATAAAACTTTATATATTAATATAAATTAAAATTTTAAAAAATGTTATTAAATATTTGATGTTTGATTTGTAATTAATATGTGTACGGTGAAATAATGTATTTTTACAAATTTTACTGTACATCAGAAAATGACTTCCCCTGAGATTCTATGGATGCCAAAATCTTGATTACACAGTGGTCAAAGTAAATTATTTTACATTGACCCGATATCTACGTGTAAACCAAACAAAGCTATTTAACCATTAATCCGAAAAACATGACGCATGTATTGTATTTTACGGTGAAACAAACGGACCTTAATGGGGTGTTTGGTTACATGATAATATATATATTTATTTTAATTTTTAAAAATTGTTAGAAAATTTGTTAAAAGAGGTGTTTGGTAACCATGACAATTTTATATTTTGAAAGTGATTTTTTTCTTAAACAAAAAAGAGGGTCTCACCTCTTTCTTTTTTCTTGTGGTCCCCCACTTTGTTTGGTCAAGTGTAGTTGTTACTCTTTTTTGTAATCACATCCCTCCAAACATGATAATTTTATGTCATGAGTTGGTTCACTTTTTATTTTAATGTAATTTTTTATCATGAAAGTGTACAAAAAATTATCGTGTAACCAAACACCCCATAAGCCTTATAAGGTGTTTGGTTGCATGATAATTTTTTGTACATTTTCATGATAAAAAATTGTATTAAAATAAAAAGTAAACCAACTCATGACATAAAATTATCATGTTTGGAGGGATGTGATTACAAAAAAGTGTAACCATCGCACATGGTCAAATAAAGTGGGGGACCACAAGAAAAAAGAAAAAGGTGAGACCCTCTTTTTTTGTTTAAGAAGAAAATCACTTTCAAAATATAAAATTGTCATGGTTGTCAAACACCTCTTTTAACAAGTTTTCTTACAATTTTTAAAAATAAAAATAAAAACCTCAATTATCATGCAACCAAACACCCCATTAGCCTTATAAGGTGTTTGGTTGCGTGATAATTTTTTGTACACTTTCATGATAAAAAATTGTATTAAAATAAAAAGTAAACCAACTCATGACATAAAATTATCATGTTTGGAGGGATGTGATTACAAAAAAGAGTAACCACCGCGCATGACCAAATAAAGTGAGGGATCACAAGAAAAAAGAAAGAGGTGAGACTCTCTTTTTTTGTTTAAGAAGAAAATCACTTTCAAAACATAAAATTGTCATGGTTGTCAAAAACCTCTTTTAACAAGTTTTCTTACAATTTTTAAAAATTAAAATAAAAACCTCATTTATCATGCAACCAAACACCCCATTAAAACTGTAGTAGTTCCCTTCCATTGTGAATATACAGAACATAAATATTCTTTATTGAGTGAATATGAAATCCATGTATGCGTAGGTGTGACATTCATAATTCTCATGGATAGAGTGGATCATGATTAAATTTCTTTGAACCTTTGATAGATATTATGTAAGAATTTGTCCTATTGACTTAGATAGAATACACTTAATCTTTTTGTGCAGATCCTTCCTATATTATGCATCATTACCTCATAATTCGATATATTGGCATGTTAAATATAAACAACCTTCTTATGACTTAATGAGTAAGTTGCTTCTGGTTGAGATATAGAAAGATATTGAGGTCTTTATTTGACCCTTGTATGTCTACCGTAAGAGACGAGGGGTGTGCACAAGGCTGGCCTCAAGTTTGCCCATATATTAGAATTCTTTCAAGTTAAGTTAAAACCAAAGAGTGGACACAAGGTCAGCCATAAGTTTATCTTGGTTTGTTTAATTAAATAAATAAATTTTTATTTAGTTTCTTGTTAATTACTAATTTTAAGATTTTAATGGTCATCACGCATATTGCTTCGAGGCTTCAACTAATTCTACATTTTCAGCCCCTATTCTTGCATATTTACGGCTTCTTTGCCGCTCTCGAGTCTTAAGGCCCTGTTTGGTACAAGGATAGGGAGGGATAAACCTCGTTTATCCTTAATCCCTTTTTTAGTACACAAATTACTTATAACTTAACCTGGTTTAGTTTAATCCAGCTTATCCCTAAAATGGAGGATAACACCCAGTTTAAGTCATTCCCCCTAATCGATGGGATAAGAGGGGATACGATGGGTTAGGCCTCGTCTCACGCACTTGCGGTGGCTCTCGCGCGTTAGGTCTCGTCTCACGCTCTCGACCCTCTCATGGCGAACAACCTCGCAGCGGTGGATGACCTCACGACGCTCGACTCTCTCGCGATCGGGGAACTCGACTGTCTCGCGGTGAACCACCTCACGGCAGCCGACCATCGAACAAGCTCGTGGAGCTCGACTCTCTCATAGTGGACGACCCCGCGGCGGCCGACATTCGCGGAGTTCTGCCGAAGCTTCCTAGCGAGGTGAATCTCTCATCCCCCACCATCGGTGAGTCTGGCCGGCATTGGTGTCGTCATCTCGCTTCATGCTCCAACGTACAGACGCTCGTCAGAGCTTGATTGCTGCCTCTCTGCACCGCTCGCTTCCGTCGCTCTGTTCTCCCCTATGCGGATCAACGGTCCAATTCCATTAATACCAGTGGCGGCCATTGCCATGGAAGGAAGAGAGAGCACCCCGGCTGCCATGCTTCATCTTGTTCCTCTATCGTGACCCTTGATAAGTCTCCCCTCCCTTGCCCCGATCGACAAATAGGACCTTTACCTCTTTCATACATTGAGGGGCATCCATCTGCTACGATTGTCTGCACCGTCGACTCAGCATTTTTCGTATATGTGCTATTTTTGATTTTCTAGTTCATTCTGTTTGGTGGTTATGGCTAGCTGCAGTTGCCAAGAAAAGGAATTGGACACTAGGCAGCATCATAACTTCCCTGCACATTTTATTTGACATTTTTTAGTTTGTGTGATCATATACTTCTCTTGGATCATGTTATGATAATATTTCTAGGTTCTCTATTTTCAATTGTGTTGTGGTGGGGTGGTTAATATATATGTATACTGGGAAACTCCAGCTCTGGAACCAAAATTTTGGATGTTGTCTTCAGATGATTTTTTCAGTCCTTTCTTTGCTCCAAATGCACTTTATTCATCATTGGATTTACAGCATAGCACATGTTGTTAATGCAACTGAGTTCTCTTTCCCCATTTTTCATGCCATGTATGTCTAGTGTTTCTTTTCAGACATTGACTTAGAGAACAGTAAGAGATTTTCTTTAGAGAAGTCAATAGCTAACCATCAGTAGAGCAATGACTATGTAACTAAGGACTACTCAGTTCTCAAAGAGTTATGAGATGAATTAGCCCAGTATGAATCTGAGATATTGTCTGTCACTTAGAATCGTAAGCAACTTATGCAATTTCTGATGGGGCTATCAAATGTATATCCATATATTCGAAGCCGGATCTTACTAATGGATCCCCTCCCTTCAATTGGAAAAGCTTATGCACTTGTGTTGCAAGGAAGCGCAAAGGACTCTTTATTCGCCTGCTCAATTAGAAATTTTAGCAATGAATGTTAAAATTGACAAGAGAAATCTACAGTGTACCTACTATCGCCTTAAAGGTCATACAAAGGAACAATGTTATAAATTAGTGGGTTATCCAACACATTATAAGCGCCAAGGGTGCTGATAGAGGTGGTCAATAGCAAAATGTGCAACAAGTAGATGGAACACACATGCTAACAGGAGAACAAGATAGTCAGTTGCTAAAACTTCTTAACTCAGCAAACATTCAGAATCATCAAGTTAATATGGTAGGTAAAATAAGTTGTTCTTCCAATTGGATTGTTGATTCTGGAGCTTTAGCACATATATCTTCTCACCCTATTATAGCTGAAGGAAATGCTAGCAAACAACAAGTTCTCCTGCCGAACAACATTATTCTTCAAGTAAATGGGACAGGATTTGCACATTTAACAGATACAATCAAACCTAGCAATGTTCTTCATGTTCCCAATTCATTTTTTAATTTAATGTCAGTTAGCCAATTGACCAGTAGTTCAAACTGTTCAGTGACCTTCTTTCCAACACATTTTGTAATAAAGGACTTAATGTTGAAGAAGATGATTGGGCAGGGCCATGAGAGTGGAGGACTATGCTACTTCAAGGCCAAAAATAAGGTATGTTCCTTGGCGGTTCAAATTGATGAGACAGAAAAGTAGCATAGAAGACTTGGACACCTCTCCAATACTCATTTAGCTGATTTAGGCAATTTGCTTTCATGCAATATAGATACTAAGTATAATTGCACTATATGTCCTCTTGCTAAATAGTGCAGACTTCCTTTTAAATCAGTGCTAGCCGCATTGGGAAAATTTTTAAATTCCTTCATATAGATATTTGGGGACTATACCACATTGAGTCAAAGAATGGGTCTAGATATTTCCTTACTATTTTTGATTTTAGTATATTTACATGGATTTTCCTTATGAAATTCAAATTTGAAGTTTGCAACATATTCATGAACTTTGTTTCTTATGCACAACAGTAATTTTAGACATTGGTTAAATGCATTAGAACCAATAATGGTTCAGAATTTTTCTCCATCAGTTTTCAAAATTACTGTGTTTCAAATGGAATTTAGCATGAACATACATGTATTGCTACCTCTCAACAAATTGTTGTAGTTGAGAGGAAGCATAAGCACATTCTAGAGGTAGCTTGATGCCTCTCCAGTTTCAAGCTAAACTACAAAAATTCTTTTGGGGAGACTATGTGCTAACTACCACCTATTTGATAAGCATACAACATTCATCTTCAATATAAGGAGACATACCTTATGAGAAATTATTCAAAGAAGCACCTTATTTTGAATGACGGTGAAATTTTGGTGACTTAGCTTTTGCTTCAACCGGGCATCTAGATTTTGACAAATTTAATGCACGTAATAAATAGTGTATTTTTATTGGGTATCTTGCATCTCAAAAGGCATATAGGTTGTATGAAATTGAGTCGGGAAAGGTTTTTACAAGTAGTGGAAAGTACCCTCTATCCTTATCTTTAATCAAATCTTATTTACCAGTTGAATATCAATTGCATAGTTTCAAGAACTATGAATTCATTGGCCTAAGCGGGTCAGACATATTCAAAGTTGGTAATCCACAATTTAAGAATCTTTAGATATCGTTTAATGCTCTATCAAAGAGTTATTTATTTATTTAAATAGTAAAATATTTAAACACTTAATTATTTAAAATAAATAAAAAATGTTTAATTTATTTAAATAAATAATTATATAATTTAATTAACTATTTAAGGGCATTTAAGCAACTTGGCAACTATGTGTTAGAGGCAACTAAAGGGTTACCTTGCCTCAATTGCCTTGATACATGTTTTTTGAAAGTAAAACCTTTTACTTTCAAATGTTTACTTTTTTTTTGTAAACATATATGAATATGATTTTTTTCATATATTAGTGATGAATGAAAATGCATATTGAATATAATTCACTATATATTAGTGTTTCAATCTCATGTTTTCTCCTTAAATAATTCAGATATGACATGGTCCTGAACTCATTTCCAATATTCCTCGTCTTCTTATGGTCATCTTAAATATGTAGACCATCTCTTATTGTTATCTAATTATACGTTAACAACTATATTGATACTAATCTTCTAAACTAATACATGTGTAGAGGCCTTTATTTAAGAAAATTTTAGTTTTGTAAAGGCCACCCTCAATAATAGTCTTCCAGACTCATGTTATATAAATAAATAAAATATATTAGTTTTTAGGTAATAAACTACACCCTCAAGAATAGTCTTCCGAACTCATGTCTTAGTTCCTTACATCATGATGATAAGGAAGATGATTATAACAGTTCGGTTACAATATCTTTGATATTCACCCATTAATATAGAATCGTGGGGAATAAAGCTTACATGAGCTTTATTCCTCCCACTATCATACCTTCTTATACATCATGATGACATGCATAATTCCTCTAATTTCTACTTATAATTGTCCCAACCAAATGATTGGTGAAAGTAAAGGTGATATTAATAATTATGTTTTGGGGCATGGGTGGCCTAATCAACAGTCTAATATTAATATATAGTCTAATATTATCTGTTATCTAAGATAAACTACTAGGAACATTAGTTTTTTCAATCAACTAAAAAATGAATAATAACTATAATAATAATGAATAACAGTCAACATAATGATTACACTAAATCACCAAAACAAAAAAACACTAGCAATATACCACAAGAAAATGTAGCAAATAAAAAAGTATTTACTCTTTATTGATCATTACAAGATAGAATGGATTAATATCGAAACCACAATGAGAATTTCGATCTCGCCTTATGAGAGGAGAGTTGTAACAGTCTTTTCGTCCACCCGAAGTTTAGAAGATTAGTATCAATATAGTTGTTAAGGTAAAATTAGATAACATTAAGAGATGGTCTACATATTTAAGATGACCATAAGAAGATGTGGAATATCGGACTTGCTCGAGCTGCTCAATAACCTGACCCGGCATTCCACTCAGTTATGTGTAAATGAGTTGTTTGATTCCACCGCTAGTGGTCAATCTTGGTTACCCTCATCACTTTTTTATCACCCTCAGTTAATTAAGGATTAATCAGGTAGGGCATATATTACCCTCATCATAATTCATCGTTAATTAAGGATACTCAAATTAATGGTGGTCCCATTATCAAAGGACTCTTTAAACCTAAATCAACTTACAATGGGATCACTCTATCATGACATTCTCAATATTTAATCGCTTGAAGGCCTCATCCATTCTATATGTTAGGAAGGGTAATTATCCTCATCATATTGGTGATTCTATTAAAATATCATGAGATAAGCAAAGGCAATATTGGTGAAAGTACCAATAAAATGATATCATATTTTCGCTCTGGTACTGGCGATATCAAAGAATTTAATCAAAGTGCCCTTTTCAGTCACCCTCACCTCTAACGATTGATAGAAATATATGCCCTATAAGCCAATCATATATGATACGATTAAACATTTCTAAGAATAAATACACTATTTATTATGTGCATTAAATTTGTCAAAATCTAGATGCCCGGTTGAAGCAAAAGCTAAGTCACCAAAAATTCTCAGTCGTTCAAAATCAGGTGCTTCCTGGAATAATTTCTCATAAGGTATGTCTCCTTATATTGAAGATGAATGTTGTATGCTTATCAAATAGGTGGCAGTTAGCACATAGTCTCCCCAAAAGAATTTTTATAGTTTAGCTTGAAACTGGAGAGGCATCAAGCTACCTCTAGAGTGTGCTTATGCTTCCTCTCAACTACACCAATTTGTTGAGAGGTAGCAATACATGTATGTTCATGCTATATTTCATTTGAAACATAGTAATTTTGGAAACTGATTGAGAAAAATTCTGAACCGTTATTGGTTCTAATGCATTTAACCAATGTTTGAAATTACTGTTGAGCATAAGAAACAAAGTTCATGAATATGTTGCAAACTTCAGATTTAAATTTCATAAGGAAAATCCATGTAAATCTATTAAAATAAAACAATAGTAAGGAAAAATCTGGACCCATTCTTTGCCTCAATGTGGTATAGTCCCCAAATATCTATATGAAGGAGTTTAAAAATTTTCCCAATGCGGCTTGCACTGATTTAAAAGGAAGTCTGCACTTTTTAGCAAGAGGACATATAGTGCAATTATACTTAGTATCTATATTGTATGAAAGCAAATTGCCTAAATCAGCTAAATGAGTATTGGAGAGGTGTCCAAGTGTTCTATGCTACTTTTCTGTCTCATCAATTTGAACCGCCAAGGAACATACCTTATTTTTGGCCTTGAAGTAGCATAGTCCTCCACTCTCATGGCCCTGCCCAATCATCTTCTTCAACATTAAGTCCTTTATTACAAAATGTGTTGGAAAGAAGGTCACTGAACAGTTTGAACTACTGGTCAATTGGTCGATCGACATTAAATTAAAAAATGAATTGGGAACATGAAGAACATTGCTAGGTTTGATTGTATCTGTTAAATGTGCAAATCCTGTCCCATTAACTGGAAGAGTAATGTTGTTCGGCAGGTGAACTTGTTGTTTGCTAGCATTTCCTTCAGCTATAATAGGGTGAGAAGATATATGTGCTAAAGCTCCAGAATCAACAATCCAATTGGAAGAACAACTTATTTTACCTGCCATATTAACTTGATGATTCTGAATGTTCGCTGAGTTAAGAAGTTTTAGCAACTGACTATCTTGTTCTCCTGTTAGCATGTTGTAAGCACCCGAAATGGGATATCCGTAGATCTCCCCTTTTTCGGCCCCTATGCTTGCTTTGGGGACTTGGTGGATGAGATGTTAGTGGGTGTGGTTGCCAGGAGCCAAAGGCTCCAAAATATAGTAGAATGAAAAGAAATGAAATGGAGAAATGACCGTCGTACCTTTGGAAGCAGGTAGATTGTTGGGTTCCGACTTCTCCTCTCTCGGTCGGCCGAAAGAAGAGAGCTTAGTGAGTCCTTCGTCTTCGATCCGGTTGAAGCTCCACCTCAATCAGATTTACCTAAAAATGTCCATAAGAAAACATAGAAACAAGTGAAAGGTTCATTAGTTCTAATGAAGGCATAGTATCGTGCTTAAATTTGAATTCTAACATGGAAAAGGAAAGAGACTAACCAGATTGGGACTAAATCCCAACCCCTATTTAGAAGGTTTAGATATGCATGAAAAAGCAAATGAGTGGCTCAATATATGCTAAATGACATCTTAATGAGAGTTAAAATGAAAGGGGGGAGTAAAGGATCGACCGGAAAGGTAAGTAAACTCAAAAAAATGCAAAATGGGGTCTGTCCCTGCTAGTGCCCCATATATGGGGCGCCTGCTACAGGTGTCCCCTTGATGGGGTGCATTGACCAAAGTCAAAGCGCCCTATATACGGGGCACCAGGGACTGGCTTTAGCATATTTTCTTCCCTTCTTCGCGGCGTTGCCCTTGAGTGTAGGAAGACCTCCAAGACGGAAAAAGGACTTCTTCAAGTAGCCAATACTCAAGTGAAGCTAATGGAAGAGTGTTTTGGCACTAGATGTAAGGGAAATGGAGGTTAGAGGCTCTCAAAGTCGGAGAAAAATCATATTTTTGAAGAAGGAAATTGCAGGTTTTTTTGGGTTTTTGGGAGAGAGTTTTGAATCGGTTTGAAGGCTTATGTGGGGTGAAAATGGCTTAGAAACGTGGTGTTGGATGAGCTCTAGGGTGGCACGAAGTTGGAACCTCCTTTTAGTTTCAAATGGGGGTCTATTTTTAGCCCAAAAGAGGGTACTTTGGCCATTTTCGAAAAGCAGTGCCACACGCCATAGCGCCCTATATATAGGGCGCCAGCATCATGAGATATGTCAAATCGATTAGACGAGTCACTATGGGGGGTCAAATCAGCCAGTCGAATCGATTTGATTTGGTGCCAGGCGCCCTGTATATAGGGCGCCTGGTGCCCCATTTATAGGGCGCCTGGTGCCCTATAAGTAGGGCGCCTGGTGCCCAATAAGTAGGGCGCCTGGTGCCCTACTTATAGGGCGCCTGGGCGCTAGGTGCTCTTATACACAGGGCACCGCCCTCTTTGAAATGTACCGAAAACCTCAATTTTCCCGGAAAACTCGGTTCCCTTGAAAGGTTACTCAAATATACTTAATGAAAACAAGAATTTAAGCTCTCCAACTAGGCCAAAATTGTGTGTCTACAGCTTGCCTCGCCTTGGCGTCGGCTTTGTAGGGGAGTGACACGAATGAAACGTAGGCGAATGTAGCGAAGCGTAATGAGGCGTAGCGGAATGAAGTGGTAATGGACTGAAAAGGTGACGCCAAGGTGTAGATTTAGACACGCCGTCATTGGCCTAGTTGAGTGGAATAAAACTTTACCAGACTCTGAGATTACCCTTTGTCTTATCGAAACCTTCCCTTTGGTTGATTGGTTAAAGAGAAGAACAATACTGAAAGTAAATAACTAAAATCCCACGTGGGTGAGAATTGTTACCGGCCAGGACCCGAACTGCATGGTGTGCCAGACTTGGTAGAAATGCAGTAAATTGCGAAAAGTAAAGAGGAGACAACCAATCAACCAAGGTAGGGTTGTTCAAATTCATAAGGTTTTACTCAACAATACCGGTTCAGTACAACATGGAAAAACTTCTTGTTTCGATGAAATCATTGTTAAAACCCGTTGGAAATCGATTCTCTGAAAAATCAAGACCTTCTCTCGGGCTATAAAAGACCATTTTTAAAATGTTCATGGTGGCACTAGAAGGAGAAAGCAGAGAATGGTTACGGTGGGATGATGATGTATGAAATGATGCAAGCTGGGTTTAAAAAAAACAAATAAGCATAAGAAAATAGTTGAAGATATAGGTTGAACATAACAGGTCAGGACATCTATGAAGAAACCGTCGTCCCCGCATATTCAACTTTGGCCTATCCGCAAGCCTAGGCAATGACTGAGCCCTCACTGATTTTGTTGAAGGGGTTCTCAGGCTCAGCCCCCTCTAGACTTGAGGTCTTCAACATCTTAAATATTATTTATTTTGATAGATGCAATACTAAATGCAAGTCCTAATAGGGGTTGGGGTAGTCCACTTTTGGTCTTTTTCAAATTTTTGATTTTTTTGTTGTTTTTGCTTCCTCTAAGTGTCTAGGGATATGAAGCTGGCATGCCTTCTCCTATTCCTACATCCACTCGAGAGAAGATATTAGAACTTTATTTTGGCTTAGTCCCTTGCAAGGAGAGGGCAAAGTTGCCTTGATCTTTTGTCAAGGGACATCGGCCTTATCAAAGTAAAGATAACAGAAAAACATAAGTGTGCACAAAAGGAAATATGCATGAATGCAAAGGCAACTAGTCAATTGAGAAAGCAAATTTTTAGGCATTTTGAAAATTTTGATTTGTTTGGGTTTTTGATGGTTTTATAATGATTTTGGTTTTTTGGATATTTAATTTTTAGAATTTTTTATTTTGTGAATTTGTTGTAAGGAATCGTCCATTAAAATTTGGTACAGCAGAAGCGACGATTCCTATGGGTTCCTTTAGAATCCGTCTCAATCAGAACCGAACGACGAAAATGGAAAACCGATCAAATCGGGTTCGAATATACCTGATAGGGATTCATATAATCCCATGGAGAGAAAGGAGATGAGCTTATTAAGCTCTACAAACCGTTCAAGTGTCCAGTCTCCAGCAGTATCCACACGAACTTCATCCACAGCAGGTTCTCCCTTCGCGCCGGCCTCGAGAACTCTTCCCGAACGGAGCTCCATCGACCATGGACACCTTCTAGAGAGAGGAAGAGGTAGGGAGGAGACTTGGGACGTGGTTTTAACCCTTGTCTTGATTGGGTTTGGCTGAAACCATTAGTATTTATAGAGAATTATGGAATTTTTCATAAAAACCCAAAATCTCTATAAATTACGTCCTTGCCCCTGTACTTGTGGATAAGTCCTTTTGTGTGTGACCCACTAGGCCCAATAACCTATTTGGTTGAGGCCTAAATAAAATAGAACAATTCTATTTAATTTAATTAAATCCGTTATCCGATAACGTATTAATCGGCCTACCGATCATGAAGGGTACAAGCCACATCCCATGATCCCAAATGGCTATGGGGATAATTTCATCTCCATTGAGCCTTTCCATCATCAGTTACCACATGGATATAAACCCTCATCCATCCAATGTCTTAGTCGGAAAGGAGTACGGCATCGACTGTCAACTCCTTAGTGTACCAACTCTATAGGATCCTGTACTCGGAATTGGATCAATTGGAAAACTCCTTTTACAATTATCCTATCTACCCTGGCCAGGGATTTAGAGTACTATCCCATAGGACATTCACTCTCACTTACCGAGAGTGGATGATCCCTTGTTGTCCGCTCAATTGCCTCCATCGGATTTTCCTTGTACCCGATCCATCGCTATATAGGACCATCTAAATTATGATCCATAAGTCAATGGTCAAAGCACAAGTTCCACCCAACAAGGCATCTTTGGCGACTCAGGTCAAAGGTCCAACCATGCAACTGTGATGATAGAAGACCCTGATAGACAGTTCGGTAAGATACCATTCAGGGTTTCTAATTCGGTCGATTCGGTGAACTCATTCAACTAATGAGCACTGTATATGTATCTCAGTGTCTCCACACTAATGACCAATGAGATCGGTCGTCCTCATCACATGAGAAGACATCACATACACTAGTCTATCCGGATCCTTGATGTCCCGTCTCAAGTATCCTATGACTAGGAACATTTAGATCAAATACCTCTAGATGATCAATCTCATTATCATGATCTCATCATGATTTAATCATCATTGTATTTGATCAAGGACTTCATTATGATATTCGCTTCTAATAAGAGCTTATAATGAAGATTTGCCTAATTAATTGAATGAGATATTTCTAGAAATGTCGAATCATATCATATATGATTGGCTTGTAGGGCATACATTTCTATCAATCTCCCACTTGCACTAAAGCCAATCACCCATCCGGCCGATCTATATCGGCTCGAGGTGAAGCTCAAACACTCTTTGAGTAATCGCTTGATTAGTGGATCCGCAATGTTATTAACGGTAGATACTTTATCTTTAATTATATCTCTATAAGTTACAATCTCTCCGATTGTATGGTATCGCCACGAAGTTCTAAACTTCGATGAGACATCGCCTCTACTCCATTGTTTTCTCAAAACAATGATACACTTTCAAAGAAAATTGGGACAATCCCATACCTTAGATGAGAATCTTCATCTAGACTACTTCTCAAGTAGTGTGCAACCACCATGTAAACTTGTTTACATATGTTGTAGAACTTACAGTGTTCTATCACATAGAACTCTTTCAACTCACTGCACCACCATTATTCTAACTTACTATCAAACTTATTTGATTAGAAGCTTGTGTTTGTAAAACTACAAGACTTCAAGTCTTATCCTCCAGTGTATAGAGATACATTCTCAGTGCTTCTCAAGTACCAAATGATATATCTCTAAACTATCCAGGACTCTCACTTGGATGCGTCCGATGAATGCTCATAACACTTAGAGCATTGATTACATCATGTACGTAGCATCATATAAATGATAGACCCTATGACAAAGGCATAAGGTCTCCATTTATGTGATCTCTTTATCTTTCAAGAAGTCTACAAAGACAACACTTTACAGAGATCAACTCCACACTACATAGGTAAGAAACCTATCTTGGAGTTTATCATGTCAAACCCTTTGACTATAATGACTACGTACATTAACTGGGTATTGATTTTAGATCTATCTCCATAGATCTCAAAACCCAAATTGTGTTTGGAGGATTAATTTGATAGCTAGGTTCACTTATGATAACACCTACTTCATTCTCAATGAGTAGTATGTCATCAACATTAAAATGTCAAGAAAGTAATAGCACTCCCACTTATCTTGTTGAATACACAAGGCTCCCCTTCATTCTTAACGAAGTCATAAGATTTAATCTCATTAAACCTTATATATGATCTATGGGAAATTTTACTTTAGTCCATAAATGAACTTAATACACACTCTTCTTGGATGTTATTGGGATTTAATTCCCTATAGTTGTATCATATACACCTATTCCTCAAAATACTTTAGAGGAACACTATCTTAACATTCAATTAGCTTATCACATAATTATAGAGTGTAACAATCAAAATCCGAATGGATTAATCCATGGAATAGGTAAAAGATCTCATCATAGTCAACCGACTTCAATGATATCCTTTTCAACTATTCTCACCTTTGAAGGTATCTACCTTCTAATCCACTCCAATCTATTCTTTAGTGATCCATTTATTCCTTATGGATACTATATCCTTAGGTGGATCTATCAAGTTCTAAACTTGATTAGAATAGATAAAGTTTATATCAGATTTTATTGTCTCTTCCCATTAATGAATCAATATCTCATATTGGTTATATATAGATCATAGGATCAATATCCTTATTATCTTATGCCTCATTTCATCTATCAGAGATATGTCTCACATATCTCTTAGGTAGAATGGACACAAGTAAAGACCTATCATTAGTCCGTGTGTAATTATTAACTAGCACCTTAATAGAAGTGTTATTGGGTTGTGGGACTGGAACATCTTCCATATATACCTTGCTACCACTATCTTTCTTAAGAAGGAACTTTTCCTTTAGAAATATAGTGAGCTGAGCAACACATACCCTTATACATAAGGGTCGTATATTTAATATCCAAAAGTTTCCTTAGGATATTCCACAAGCCAACACTTCATAGTCTTATATTCCAACTTGTTAGAGTTATACTTCTTCACCAGGTCGGACATTCCGAAACCTTAACTTGCTTAAGGTCAAGTTTTAACCCCTTTTCCATATCCTATATGGAATAATCAGAACAGACTTAGAAGGTACCTATTAAGAACAAGTGGTTATAACGAGTACTTAACCAAAATTAGACAAAGAGGAAATTTGCAAAACTCGTCATTGTTCATATTATGTCTTACATAATATGACTTCTTATTTTAGCTACTCAATTAAGCTAAAATGTGTAAAGAGGTGTCTATTAGATTCTAATATCCTTCAATTATATGTGAATTATGTACTTAAGTATTCCTCTCTTTGATCTCATCAAAGAGTTCTAATACTTGTTCCATTAGTATCTCTACTTCATTCTTAATCTCAGATAATTTCTCAAAGGTCTTAGTTTTGTACTTCATAAAGTACATGTTTCCAAACCTAGAGACATCATCTTTGAAATAATGAAGTAGAAATATTCTTCTTTAGCCTTACTAGATATGGGCTAACATACATCTAGATGTACGAGTTCTAATAACTCATTAACCCATTCTCCATGTCTATATAAAGCTAAAGTGTAGATTGATCTAAATCAACCCATTTCCTCTTAAAAGGAATATTCACACATAACATGAGAGCTAACATATCAAATATGATTAAACAATTCATTAAGCTCCCATCGGCAAACACTTTGCCATTCAATCTATTAGAACATCTATCATTTCCATAGCTTAGAATAAATCAACATTTATTCAAGTAGGAAATCATATAAAGTCCTTGTAGAAGGATATAATAGCAATATTAATTATTAAGACATCTCCATAAGGCTATTAAAGAATTGCACCTCCCACTAATAATGATGCAACTTTTGCACCATTTCATATGTAGGTCAATATCTTCTTTATTAAGCCTTCATTTACTTGTCATCATCTAAAACTCCTTGTAGATATAAGATGCATATCTGGTATCTCATACCATTAGATGCATTCATAGTATCTAATATTATGATATACACATATAGTATCTAATACTATTAAGTGTATATTTAAAACAAGTAAGTGCCAATGACTTGGATACATGAAGCTTCTCAAGCTCCACCTTTGCATTATATACAAAACACTTTGTACTTCCTCTTCCACTTTTCATCATCATGACAAGTGTAAGAATCCTGTCTTATTCTGGCTTTCTTATCTTGACCACCTTCTTTTACTATTAACTCTCTCATATTTTATCTAATGATTTTACTTCTTACTATTGGTCTCACCAACAAGAAGTAATTAAGATATATTGTTGATCTAAGTTGCCCTTTAGTTAACTCATCAATATGAGCCATGATAGATCTCATATCCATCTATCCATGTTGTCTCTACAATTTATATCTCATAGAGACTAACATCTAGTTTAAGGCAAACAATGCATCTTGTCTATGAGATAAGATCTTATCTTTCTTTCATATCACTAGATAATTTAGGAGACACCTACTTCTCAAGTAGAATAGTTAATGGGTAAACTATGAGAACAATTCTCTTAATTCTAAACCAGTCTAAGAAGTGTGAGCCATTAAGCTATATGGCATCTAATATGCCATACTAATGGTGGTTTATAATCGTATTCTACAACAGAGATATAATTTTATCAAAATAACATTGCAAACATTCATTAAAATTAAGATATGGTCTTTTATCCTAATTTATGCTCCCACTAATTTTCGACGAATTTGCATAACCCTCATTATGCAAAGACGGGATATCACGATGAAATCCTAGTGGGGACTAAGACCCTATTAACTTTATGGTGATGACCTTGTGGTAGCACAACAAATCACCCCATACTTAATAGGTAGGCAACTATTGCCGATTGCAACTCTTGCAACTCTTAGTCATTTAGCCTCTAAAGTTATGACCTTGTGGTAGCACAACAAGCCATATACTCTAGTTAGGTCAAACCCGCTTGTTACGTTATGAGAATGGATTCTTCACACAACTTGTGGTAGCACAACAAAGCCATGCAAATGGTCCACCCCAAGGTTCGGCAAATGCCTTAGCCATGATCACCAATCCCTTGCCGAATGAGTCTTGTGGTAGCACAACAAACCCATCCAATCTAAGATTGGCTCATCAAGACCATAACAACGGAAGGCTACGTGAGTCATTCTTAATGTCACACGTTTATCAACCTAATTATGACAAGGAGGGATTTTATTTTAGTCTCATCAAGAATATGTGCTAAGTATATATAATACCTTTGGAATATCATGTATCTAAGGTATAACCTGTAGCACACATCCACATATCAAATATGCACAAAATCAGGTGATCATGGACTTAACCCTAAGCATGCACCTAAGGCACCCCTATAGGTGCAAATCCTTGCTTCAGATGCTTGAGGTGGTATGCTCCCACTTCAGAAGGGTGCTTCTCCAAGTGGTCCCGCTCTCCAACCTTCCACGAACCAGCTTCTAACTCTTACAAGCGGCTTAAGGGTATGCAGACCCACAAATGTACATAACTCAATAAGAAACCTTGGTTTTAACCAAGGGGAGTACATTAATGGAGGGAGGTAGAATGTACAATCAGATTGTATAGAGAGAGAGGAGGCACACGCAGGCCCCATTTAATAACATAACCAACACAATTAAAAGCAATCACAAGCCAAGTACAATTAAGTCCATGATCACCTCCATACACACACTAACATTCATCATATGAACATAGAGCGCATACGTGATAATTATATGAGATATATCATATATATCAGCATAAAATTATATAATTTATTTTTAAATTCTCAATTTCATGCATGTCGAATTTTCATAAAATAAATAACATGAAAATAACATGACAACAACATATAAACAATTTATATGAAATGAACATATAAAACTAAACTATTTAGAACATTCATGCATTCCCAATACTGTGCAAGGTCGTAAATTAATGTCCCAATTTATATTCTGTAAAATCTCATTTTACAGAATTAATTAAGACACGAATAATTTAAGTTAAACCTTTAAAACAATTTTAAAGTTTAACCATGAGTGAATCTATGTAAATAGGGCTAAACATCATCTAACATGTCATTAAACACTTTAAAACATGTTAAATAATATTATAGAATTTTTCAGAATTTTTCTGGATTTTTCTGGCATTTTCTCGGATTTTTCTATGATTTTAAACAATTTAAAATCATTTAATAAATAATGTGGCGCATTGCGCCGCGTGCGGCGGCGCACCGCGCCCGTCCGGCGTGCGCCACACTGCGCCGCGGGCGCTGGCGCATTCCTATGGGTTCCTTTAGAATCCGTCTCAATCAGAACCGAACGACGAAAATGGAAAACCGATCAAATCGGGTTCGAATATACCTGATAGGGATTCATATAATCCCATGGAGAGAAAGGAGATGAGCTTATTAAGCTCTACAAACCGTTCAAGTGTCCAGTCTCCAGCAGTATCCACACGAACTTCATCCACAGCAGGTTCTCCCTTCGCGCCGGCCTCGAGAACTCTTCCCGAACGGAGCTCCATCGACCATGGACACCTTCTAGAGAGAGGAGGAGGTAGGGAGGAGACTTGGGACGTGGTTTTAACCCTTGTCTTGATTGGGTTTGGCTGAAACCATTAGTATTTATAGAGAATTATGGAATTTTTCATAAAAACCCAAAATCTCTATAAATTACGTCCTTGCCCCTGTACTTGTTGATAAGTCCTTTTGTGTGTGACCCACTAGGCCCAATAACCTATTTGGTTGAGGCCTAAATAAAATAGAACAATTCTATTTAATTTAATTAAATCCGTTATCCGATAACAGATTAATCGGCCTACCGATCATGAAGGGTACAAGTCACATCCCATGATCCCAAATGGCTATGGGGATAATTTCATCTCCATTGAGCCTTTCCATCATCAGTTACCACATGGATATAAACCCTCATCCATCCAATGTCCTAGTCAGAAAGGAGTACGGCATCGACTGTCAACTCCTTAGTGTACTGACTCTATAGGATCCTGTACTCGGAATTGGATCAATTGGAAAACTCCTTTTCCAATTATCATATCTACCCTGGCCAGGGATTTAGAGTACTATCCCATAGGACATTCACTCTCACTTACCGAGAGTGGATGATCCCTTGTTGTCCGCTCAATTGCCTCCATCGGATTTTCCTTGTACCCGATCCATCGCTATATAGGACCATCTAAATTGTGATCCATAAGTCAATGGTCAAAGCACAAGTTCCACCCAACAAGGCATCTTTGGCGACTCGGGTCAAAGGTCCAACCATGCAATCGTGATGATAGAAGACCCTGATAGACAGTTCGGTAAGATACCATTCAGGGTTTCTAATTCGGTCAGTTCAGTGAACTCATTCAACTAATGAGCACCTGTATATGTATCTCAGTGTCTCCACACTAATGACCAATGAGATCGGTCGTCCTCATCACATGAGAAGACATCACATACACTAGTCTATCCGGATCCTTGATGTCCCGTCTCAAGTATCCTATGACTAGGAACATTTAGATCAAATACCTCTAGATGATCAATCTCATTATCATGATCTCATCATGATTTAATCATCATTGTATTTGATCAAGGACTTCATTATGATATTCGCTTCTAATAAGAGCTTATAATGAAGATTTGCCTAATTAATTGAATGAGATATTTCTAGAAATGTCGAATCATATCATATATGATTGGCTTGTAGGGCATACATTTCTATCATTTGTTTGGTGCTTTTTGAAGTATTCGATTTTTTTTGTTCAGCGTGAAGGACACGAACATCTCATCTTTTGCTTTGCTTGCCGTAGGTGCCTCTTAGTGTTACCTAAGGGTTAAGAGTAGGCATCACGTGTAAGAAAGTGCCTAGTCTAAAATCTTCTGACCTTCCGTCTTTGATAGGCTATGGCTCTTCTTGGGTATAGTCGGTCAACCTTACCGGCAAGGTTAAAGAGGGAAGGGGATTGGTGGTAAGTCCTTAATAGGATTCGGGGGTGTCGAATTTGTTTCTCTACTAGTGCCCGCATTGCCTGTTTGGGATTTGACATCCTTGGGTCCTTCCTTCTAGCCCTTTTCTTTGATGGCCCACATTCATACAGATCTTTTTTCTTTTACTTGATTTTGACCTGAGGGGTTCATTGCCCATCTTTTGGAGCCTTTTTCTTTTTTTTTGGGCTTTTGTTGGTACACATTCAGACAGGTCTATTCTTTTGCCGACCTGAGGGATCATTGCCCATCTTTTGGCACCTTTTCTTCTTAAGAAGTCAGACCTTCAGAGGCATTCTCCTACTAAGGCAATGGGCACTTTCGATACTCCTTATTCTAACCCCTTCCATCTATTCTGGACAGAAACGAGAAGAGAATGGGATTGGGTTGACCATCTTTTGCCAAGCGTTCCCTAGCTTTCTCTCTGACTTCCAATCATCAGATTCCGAAACCTAGGCATGTAGTGTGTGCAGTATGATGTCTATCCTTATTCCCTAAGTGACAAATTGGTGCATTGAACAAGAAAATGTTAGATGTTACCATCATTCTTCACACCTTTGATTTTTATAGATTTTTTTGTGATTTTTGTTTTAAGGGAAATATTTTTTGAGGTATACACCATTCCAGGAATGAGCTAGTTCTTCTCCTTCTGCACTAGTCAACTTGTATGAATTACCGGGATAAACAGCCGAAATTACATACAGACCCTCCCAATTAGGTTGAAGTTTGGAGCGGGGACCGCCCGGCTTAATGAATATTCTTTTAAGCACAACCTCACTGATTTCAAATTTTCTCTCCACCACCCTCTTCTGATAAAATCTTTTTAAGTCTATTATGATTCTAGCATGTTTGGCAGCGGCCAGCCTCCTTTCATCCAAGAGTTCGAGTTGCGCGAGAAGGGAATCTCGGCGTTCATCTATCGGGATGTCTCGATCGATCTGGACTCGGAGGGAAGGAACGATTACTTCATATGGGACTACCGCCTCCATCCCAAATGCCAAGGCATAGGGAGTTTGACCCGTTGGGGTTCGAATAGAGGTGCGGTAGGCCCATAGAGCATCGACTAACTTATCTGGCTAATCTGCGAACTTGCTAGACTTACAAGTCTTCTTAATGATTTTTATCAAAGTTTTATTGGTGGCTTCTGCTTGACCGTTTCCTTGAGGATAATATGGAGATGAATGATGCAATCGGATGCAATACCTGTTGCGAAGGTCACGCAGCTCCTGGGAGATGAATTGCGGTCCATTGTCGGTGATGATGTCGCCCGGGATCTCGAACCTGGCAATGATGTTGCGTTTGATGAAGGTGCAGACTGTTGATGCCTTGATTTCCATGTATGCTTCCGCTTCCGCCCACTTGGTGAAGTACTCCGTTGCCGTTAGGATGAAAGATTTGGTTTTCTTTGTGGAGTTTGGGTCACCAAGGGGTCCGATGACATCAAAAGCCCACATAGCGAAAGGCCATGGGGCATGAATCGGGTGAAGGGAAGATGCGGGAGAGTGAATCTTATCGGCGTGAAGTTGACATTGATGATAGTGTCAAACATAGATCGAGCAATCTTCTTCTAGAGTAGGCCAAAAATACCCTTGCCTGATGATCTTCTTGGCGAGGGCTTGAGCATTTACATGACCTCCACATACGCCAGAGTGTGCTTCCTTAAGCACCAATTCAGCCTCTTCTTCATCTACGCATCTTAATAGAATGCCGGCCAGGCTCCTTTTATAAAGTACTCCACCTAAGGTGGTGTATCTCTGGAAGATTCTTCATATGGATTTTTTCTCTTCGACAGTTGATCCTGGTGGATATGTCTGATCCTGATAGTAATTCGCAATCTCATAATACCATGGTTTCTCACCTTCTTCTAGTTCCTCCAATTCGACCAAAGATACTTCCTCCTTTTGCTCAACATACTCTTTCCTTTCAAACTCTTCTTTAACTTTCAAGAATCGTGCATCTTCCACTATCGGAATGGTACGTCGGCGGACATAGATCGTCCTAACCTGTCTGCCTAGTGGGATAGACAGTGAAGATGCCAGGGAAGCGGGAGCATCGGCAAGAATATTTTGAGCACGAAGAACATGAATGAATTCGAGTTTGGAGAATAGCTTGATGTAACAGGCAGTGAGTTCTTGGTATGGCCTGAGCCCGGGATGAGATGTGCGGTATTTGGCCAGCACTTGGCGGAGAATCAACTGACTATCACCAATCATCCTTAGTTCAGTGACACCACAGAAGTGAGCGGCCTCCAGTCTGGCCAATAAGACTTCATACTCAGCTATATTGTTTGTTGCTGGAAAATGGAGCTGAAAAGCTTGTGGAATGGTGACACCTTCGGGTGACAGAAGAACAATCCCTATCCCTCTACTGTGAGAGTTTAATGCCCCGTCAAAATATAAAGTCCATAGATTGGAAGATCGAATGGACATCAATTCCTCATCGTGGAACTCTAATTGGATAGGGTCAAAAATTGGGATAGGATGATGGGCAAGGTGTTCGGCGATTGCATAGCCCTTGATTGCCTTCTGTTGGGTATAGGTGATGCTGAACTGAGAGAGGAAGAAACCCCCAAAGTTTGATCAATGTTGTCTTTCTCCTCATATCGGATTTCATCCAACTGGATTGCACTTTCTAGATACTCCGGTAGCTTGGCACATCTTATGCTTTTCTGAGCTAACTGTTGTAGATATCTTTCTGGAACTCTCCAACCTCTGATTTTTTGTTCTATTTTTATTGGAAACTAAACCTAAAGAAGAAGAAGGTAAATAAGAGGAGGAAGAGAAGGAAGATGGATTAGAATTTATTGGAGAGAATGGAGGGCAAAGAAGGTTAATCAAGGATCTGGTGGCTCCTTGGGTCGAATGCCCTTCCGAGGCAAGTTGAGATGTTTCCTCGATCGAAATTTCAGTTTCGAGGAGGACGTTGTTTTTTGGGGAGTGCTAAACATAAAGACAGAATGGGCTTCAGGTGCCCAATTTGGGTTGAGATCAACTACGGGAGCCAAAGTAGGCGAAGATATTGATAAAGAGGGGAAGACTTCGAGCAATGTTTGACAAAGGGGGCTTTCGGGCCCAATGTTGACAGAAAGAAGTGATGGGCCAGTAGGCCGGATGATCATAGAGTAAGGTGGGTTAATGGACCTAATAAGAGAAGGATGTGGGCTCGAGGGCCTGGGTTTAGGAGATGGGCTTGAGGGCCCGAGAATTGGATAAAATGGGCGCAGAGGCCGGGATTCAGTAGAGGGGCTCGATGGCCCAAGAGCAACAAGTGGGTATGCGGACCCATAAGTTGGGCCTGAGGGCCTAGAAATAGGGATCGGGCCAAGAAGCCCGGGGAGAGCATCATAGTACATTGGGGCGTCGGCCCTAAAAGATGACATAATGAGAGAAGGCCCACGTGGAATTGGTTGGACTTTTTCTCGAGTCGGTTTGGCAATATGACCCTTGGGTGGGTCGACAGGTGGTTCAGCCTGGAGTGGTTCATTGCTTGACCCTTCTTCATCGGTGGAAAACAAAAAAGATATTTCAGGATACACGTCATCTTCAGGGTCATCAGTTCTTCTTCTCTTGTCTTGTCCTAGTTCTTGCTCCTCTTTGTTCTCAGCCAGTTGAATGGTCTCTTTCTTGATGAAAAACTTTTGTAAGCATCCAGAAAAGTATCTGCTTTTGAGATTCTGACCATTGGCAGTTGTTCCATCATACCCAACCCCACTTTTTGGTTGTAACCTCATTAGATTGATTGGCTCAACTATGCCTTGCAATTCTTTGCCTAGTCCTTGGCCTTCTTGGTATCCCAAACTTTTCATTATATGCCACCCAATAGTTTCATTTTTTTCTCTTCTCCACACTTACCTTGGCTGCCTACTTATTTCTGGAAGATCCAAGATTGTCAAATCGATTCATTTGGCAATCCGAGGGGTGGTGATGGAGAAGATGGATGATCTAGGGGCATGCTAGTCACCTTAATCACTTGTCCCTTGTAAGGGAATTTAAGACACTGGTGATTGGTGGAGGCGACTGCCTCTAATGCAGTCACTGTTATTTGAGATGGCCGGACGTCCTCCTCGGAGATTCCACAAAGATGTAATGTTTCTGGTGGCAGAACATTAATGGATGCTCCGGTATCGACCAAACATGACTTATTGCCTACTCCATTGATGTGGACTATGATGCATAAGGCACATTTCCTTATATCCGGGTCGGCCAACTCTTCCTTTGTGAATGTAAGGGCCGGGTACTCACTTCTTGGGACCAAAACCGATGAGATCTTTTCCGGGGGGAGGCTCTTGTTTACCATCACTCGCTGTAAGTATTGTTGGAGAACCTCTTGATGGACTCTAGATCATTTGATCAACTCTAAGATAGAGATCCGTGCCGGGGTTTTATCAAGATGTTTCAGCAAGTCATAGGATGTCCCAGGCAATGGTTCATCGATGTGTTCTTCTTCTGCTTCTGGTACTAATCCTGACTGACCGGCCTGGGGAAAGACCCTTTGGAACATGTGCCCACTTCTAAGTACTGTGGCAAGTTGAGAAGCTATAGTTGGGGTGGTAGTGGTGGGTGGTGGGTTAGGTCGAATGATGGGAGCTCTTGCGACGGGTGTAATGATGGTGGTTTGAGGCATAGTAGGGTAGGTAGGTTGTGAAGGTACAGTTGCTCGGGGCGGGATGATGATGGGTCCTAGTGGTGGTGATGTTTGTGGTGGATTAACCGGGCGGATTAGGGTCCGTCCCGATTGGAGTTGTGTGGCTGGTGGTGTTATGATGGGTCGTGATGGTGCTCGGATGATGGGTGTCCGGTTGAGAGTAATGGGGTTGGCTGATGTAGCTTGGGGTATAGAATGGACGGTTCGGTTGACATGCATGGCGGAGGTGGCTCCCTCAACTTGCCAATTCTGGCCCCGATGATGATACTCCTCGGAAGAGATCAAGATGGGATTAACATGTTGATTCCCAGGTGCGAGTGCATGTGGAGGTAGAGGGTTTTGGATAATCCCCAGGCCGGGGTTTTGTTGTTGTTGTTGCTGAGCTGGTGCGTGCTGCAGTTGAGGTTGATTTTTCACTGTTTTGATGTATTCCCCCATCTGGTCCTAGTCAATACTGCCTTGCTCATTAAGGTCGTGGATGTAGTCTTTGAATTGAAAGTAATTTTCCACGGTATGCCCAGGATATCTGTGAAACAAGTAGTATCACTCTGTGTTGGCATTTTGAGGCCACTCCAACTTCTCCCTTGGCAATGCAATTTGCCCTGCCGCCATGAGTGCATTAAAGATGTCCACGAGAGAGCATGACAAAGGAGGGTAATGGTTCCTCTTGGGTCCAACCGTTCAGGGTTCATAGGCCATGGGAGTGGGTGCTTGGTTGTAGTTGGCTAGTTGTTGCCGTGGTGGTTGGGGAAATGGGGCTTGCGGTCGCTGAGGGATCGGAGCTTGTTGTTGACGAGGCTGGAAATGAGGTTGATGTTGAGGTTGACAAGGGTTTCTAAATGGTTGATTTTGTTAAGGGTTCCTAAACTGGTGTTGATAATTGCTAGGTGGGTTCCCTACAACATTGAGGTTTTCATTTGTCACTACGCCCTCAGTCACTGGGCCGGTTGTGGTAAAAGTGGTTTTCTTGACAGCTCGGGGTCTAGGATCAAACAAGTTCATGATAGGCGAGTCCCCAAGCTGTGTCTGAATGTACCATGCCCTCTCATAGAGTTCACTCATGGAGGTGGGGTGATGCAAAGCCAGCATATTCTTTAAGGCCGGAGTGGCATTAGTGATGATCATCTTCACCTGCTCTGGTTCTGAAATGGAATCAGTAAGCTTTTCTGCCATTGACTTCCACCTATCAGCATATCTGGTAAAATCTTCATCATTTCTCATTCTTTCGGCCATGAGGTCAGTGATGGAATATGTTGGTCCAACCCTATCTTGATATCTCTGCAAAAATTTAGCTTTGACAGTTTCGAAGTTACTCGCCTCCAAAGAGTCAAGCGAGTAGAACCACTCTAAAGCTGAACCCTCTAATGATCTTCTGAAAAGAAAAGCAAGGGCCCTTGGATCATTTTGCCACATTACCGACTCATAAAGAAAGTCCTTGATATGAATGAATGGATTACCGGTGCCGTTGTAGCGACAGTATACCGGCATCTCAGAGGGAGGTAGATAAAAAGTAGGGAGAGAAGGAAGAGAAATTTCGGAGACTGCCTTGGTGTTGATTAAGCGTCTAAGCTCTCTATACTGCTCATCCATGCAATTGATTTTGTTAATCATAGCCAGATCGACAGAAGGTTCCCCAAGAGGAGGAGGAGGAGTGGGTGCTTGGTGCACCAGGATTGGGATTTGATGGGCCGAAGTGGCCGGATAAGAAGGGTACATTGGGGGATGCACCAAAGGGTGAGTAGGGTTAGAAGAATAAACTGGTGGTCTAGAAGGAACAACAACATTTGGATTGGGATGATCTAGATTAGCCACCAGATGAGGGGAAATTGGGGCCATGAGCCCGGTATGAGAATGGCCATGAGTGGGCACATTGGGTTGATGTGCCACTGACTGAGGGATAGAGATGTGAAGACCACCTTCGGGAGGAATGTGGTCGGCGGGCGACTTGCCCTTGAGGATGGCTTTGATAGCCTGAAGTTGGGTAGGGTCGGCATGAGAGAATGCCTCCCAAAGTGAATTTGGATTAGGTTGAGGAGAAATTTGACTAGGTTCGGGGAGAATTTCTGGTTCATTGACGGCACATACGGCATTAGGGTAGAACTAAGATTGGTCATACTCCAACTGTAGTTGCTCGTATCTTTGATGCGCCATTCCGATAACTCGACCTAACCTTAAAATCATAAACACAATAGAAAAAGAAGGTTGACAAATAAAAGCTTAAGGATTTCTTTTTTAGTTTCAATTTTTGACAACTTTTTGTTTTGATTTTCTTTTGTCGGACAAGCAAGTTATCAAGCAAATTAACCTCAAGCAAAATTTTAGTTTTGGTTCTTTTTTAGGTGATTTTGAGATTTTTGTTTAGTTTTTAATTTTTGTTTGCAAACAAGTAATAGCAAAGACTTTGGAATGATTAACGCAAATTTTTTTTGTTTCAACCTCAAATTAATGTCTTGTTATAAGAAATATTGTCTACTTAAATAAATGGGTAGGACCCTATGCTCTCACAATGCCGAGCAATCTAAGGTTGTCACTCTTTTCACAACGATAGGTAATAGGTACTCCTGGTTTTGGGATAAAATGGAATAACCAGCCCGATCAGTGAAGAGGGAATCCTTCACATCTGGGGACTTACGGAGGCCTTGATGGAAGCTACCCAGTCCTTCCGAGAGGGAATCCCAGGAGGAGGAGTTGGCAACCACCAAGAGGGGTGTTTGGATGTGTGGGGCTTTGGGAGGAGAGAGCCTCCCTTCTCGGATGTCCTAAGGAGCCGAAACCCCAATGCAAACCAAATGCAAGTGAAATGTCAGGGAATAAGAAGCAAGCAAGAAGAAAATAAAAGCATACAATGATTAATGAGATGTTGTAGGAATCAAGTGAACAAGACAATGATATGAAATTAAACTAGGATGGAAGAAAGCACGAATTTAACTAAGCATGCTTTGAAAGATTTGCTAAAGGAGAACTAGACTTAGAAAGAAATAGGCAAGTATACTTAACAAGGGATGAAAGAAGATGATATCTAAAATACTAAGGTAAAATAAGTTGATTAACAAAGTTGGAAATCAGATCGGTATGCTTTTAAAAAGATAAACAGAGAGCAAGTAAACTTGGAAGAAACAAGATGATGCTTCAAGGAAACAAACAAGCATGTAAGCAAGTAAATAGCAATGCAAGGAAATGGAAATGGCTTAAATGAGAACTAAAGTGAAAATAAGCATGTTTTCAAGTAGACATTCTTAGGAAAGAAGAGAAGAACTCACTAAAGCAAAGTCGGTCCCACCGTGGTCGCCAAAAGGTGTAAGCACCCGAAACGGGATATCCGTAGATCTCCCCTTTTTCGGCCCCTATGCTTGCTTTGGGGACTTGGTGGATGAGATGTTAGTGGGTGTGGTCGTCAGGAGCCAAAGGCTCCAAAATATAGTAGAATGAAAAGAAATGAAATGGATAAATGACCGTCGTACCTTTGGAAGCGGGGAGATTGTTGGGTTCCAACTTCTCCTCTCTCGGTCGGCCGAAAGAAGAGAGCTTAGTGAGTCCTTTGTCTTCGATCTGGTTGAAGCTCTGCCTCAATCGGATTTACCTAAAAATGTCCATAAGAAAACATAGAAACAAGTGAAAGGTTCATTAGTTCTAATGAAAGCATAGTATCGTGCTCAAATTTGAATTCAAACATGCAAAAGGAAAGAGACTAACCAGATTGGGACTAAATCCCAACACCTATTTAGAAGGTTTAGATATGCATGAAAATGCAAATGAGTGGCTCAATATATGCTAAATGACATGTTAATGAGAGTTAAAATGAAAGGGGGGAGTAAAGGATCGACCGAAAAGGTAAATAAACTCAAAAAAATGCAAAATGGGGTCTGCCCCTACTAGTGCCCCATATATGGGGCGCCTGCTGCAGGTGTCCCCTTGATGGGGCGCGTTGACCAAAGTCAAAGCGCCCTATATACGGGGCACCAGGGACTGGCTTCAGCATATTTTCTTCCCTTCTTCGCGGCGTTGCCCCGGAGTGTAGGAAGACCTCTAAGACGGAAAAAGGACTTCTTCAAGCAGCCAATACTCAAGTGAAGCTAATGGAAGAGTGTTTTGGCACTAGATGTAAGGGAAATGGAGGGTAGAGGCTCTCAAAGTCAAAGAAAATCATATTTTTGAAGAAGGAAACTGCAGGTTTTTTTGGGTTTTTGGGAGAGAGTTTTGAATCGGTTTGAAGGCTTATGGGGGGTGAAAATGTCTTAGAAACATGGTGTTGGATGAGCTCTAGGGTGGCACGAATTTGGAACCTCCTTTCAGTTCCAAATGGGGGTCTATTTATAGACCAAAAGAGGGTACTTTGGCCATTTTTGAAAAGCAGTGCCACGCGGCATAGCGCCCTATATATGGCGCCAGCATCATAAGATATGTCAAATCGATTAGACGAGTCACTGAGGGGTGTCAAATCAGCCAGTTGAATCGATTTGATTTGGTGCCAGGCGCCCTGTATATAGGGCGTCTGGTGCCCCATTTATAGGGCGCTTGGTGCCCTATAAGTAGGGTGCCTGGTGCCCCATTTATAGGGTGCCTGGTGCCCTATAAGTAGGGCGCCTGGTGCTCTTATACATAGGGCACCGCCCTCTTTGAAATGTACTGAAAACCTCAATTTTCCCGGAAAACTCGGTTCCCTTGAAAGGTTACTCAAATATACTTCATGAAAACAAGAATTTAAGCTCTCCAACTAGGCTAAAATTGCGTGTCTACACGTGTGTTCCATCTACTTGTTGCACATTTTGCTATTGACCACCTCTATCAGCACCCTTGACGCTTATAATGTGTTGGATAACCCACTAATTTATAACATTGTTCCTTTGTATGACCTTTAATGCGATAGTAAGCACACTGTAGATTTCTCTTGTTAATTTTAACATACATTGCTAAAATTTCTAATTGAGCAAGCGAATAGAGAGTCCTTTGCGCTTCATCTTGCAACACAAGTGCATAAGCTTTTCCAATTGAAGGGAGGGGATCCATCAGTAAGATCTGGCTTCGAACATCTGAATATACATTTGATAACCCCATCAGAAATTGCATAAGTTGTTTACGATTCTAAGTGACAGACAATATCTCAGGTTCATACTGGGCTAATTCATCTCATAACTCTTTGAGAACTGAGTAGTCCTTAGTTACAAAGTCATTGCTCTACTGATGGTTAGCTATTGACTTCTCTAAAGAAAATCTCTTACTGTTGTCTAAGTCAATGTCTGAAAAGAAACACTAGACATACATGGCATGAAAAATGGGGAAAGAGAGCTCAGTTGCATTAACAGCATGTGCTATGCTATAAATCCAGTGATGAATAAAGTGCATTTGGAGTAAAGAAAGGACTGAAAAAATCATCTGAAGACAACATCCAAAATGTTGGTTCCTGAGCTGGAGTTTCCCGGTATACATATATATTAACCACCCCACCACAACACAATTGAAAATAGAGAACCTAGAAATATTATCATAACATGATCCAAGAGAAGTATATGGCAAGGGGACTTTGATCAAGGATGAATATGATCACACAAACAAAAAAATGTCAAATAAAATGTGCAGGGAAGTTATGATGCTGCCTAGTGTCCAATTCCTTTTCTTGGCAACTGCAGCTAGCCATAACCACCAAACAGAATGAACTAGAAAATCAACAAGAGCACATATACGAAAATGCTGAGTCGACGGTGCAGACAATCGTAGCAGATGGATGCCCCTCAATGTATGAAAGAGGTAAGGGTCCTATTTGTCGATCGGGGCAAGGGAGGGGAGACTTATCAAGGGTCACGGTAGAGGAACAAGATGAAGCATGGCAGCCGGGGTTCTCTCTCTGCCTTCCATGGCAATGGCTGCCACTGGTTTTAATGGAATTGGACCGTTGATCCGCATAGCGGAGAACAGAGCGATGGAAGCGAGCGGTGCAGAGAGGCAACAATCAAGCTCTGACGAGCGTCTGTACGTTGGAGCATGAAGCGAGATGACGACACCAATGCCGGCCAGACTCACCGATGGTGGGGGATGAGATATTCACCTCGCCAGGAAGCTTCGGCAGAACTCCATGAAGGTCGGTCGCCGCGGGGTCGTCCACTATGAGAGAGTCGAGCTCCGCGAGCTTGTTCGATGGTCGGCTGCCGTGAGGTCGTTCACCGCGAGACAGTCGAGTGCCCCGATCGCGAGAGAGTCGAGCGTCGTGAGGTCATCCGCCGCCGCGAGGTTGTTCGCCATGAGAGGGTCGAGAGCGTGAGATGAGACCTAACGCGCGAGAGCCACCGCAAGTGCATGAGACGAGGCCTAACCCATCGTATCCCCTCTTATCCCATCGATTAGGGGGGATGACTTAAACTGGGTGTTATCCTCCATTTTAGGGATAAGCTGGATTAAACTAAACCCGGTTAAGTTATAATTAATTTGTGTACCAAAAAAGGAATTAAGGTTAAACGAGGTTTATCCCTCCCTATCCTCGTACCAAACAGGGCCTTAAGACTCGAGACTGGCAGCAAGCCAGAAAGATGCAAGAATAGGGGCTGAAAATGTAGAATTAGTTCAAGCCTGAAGCAATATGCGTGATGACAATTAAAATCTTAAAATTAGTAATTAACAAGAAACTAAATAAAAATTTAAAGACAACACAACCCAGGCAAAGTGGCAACCGGGTTGGACAGATTCAATGTAAACTACGCGGCTCTGATGCAGAGACTGTAACGAATAGCACCAATGTCAGAATAAAGTGATGTTTATTTAAAAATAAAGAGGACTCACCGAGGGTGGTTTGATATGAAGACAAGTTTGAATCTTATGATAAGTAATCTGAATTTACCTGATAAGCCGGATCTTAGACAATGACATTCTGGAAACTCCCAGCACAACGTTGACGTAGGACGTGCTATGGGAACCACAGATATCTGAATTGAATTATTCTTGCTGGAGATAAAACAGAACTTACTAGGGAACAATTTATATGAAGGATGTATAGGCTGAATTTACCATTAAATGTACTGAAATTGACTGAGAAGACGTTGACTTAGAAGAGAAGACTTCGCATCTGTCTGTGCAGCACCGGTGTTGAAGCCGTCACGAGCCGAGGGAATATCAGAATTGATCTATGTTTGTTTGAGATTAAATATATCTTGATGAAGCACACTTCTTCTGAAGTAAGTCAGGCCGGAAAATGACTATAAATATCTGTACAAGCCGATGATCAGCAGTGCAGCACGTCAGAGCATAGATCGACTTCTTCTTCACTTTGGGATAATCTCCGGACACCGGGACGAAGAGAGGATGATTTGGGAAGGTTGATATGAGCCAAGGGTAGATGTAGGATGAGGATCAGAGTGCTGGAAGATCGAGATGCCATTCTTAGGTCGTTCATATGAGTTTCCCTTTATAGGGGATGAAAAACAGGTCAAAAAATAGCAAGTTTTGATACATTCGACCTTAGGTTGGATTTCCTCCATTTAATGATGCTAATTTTCATCATGAGACTTCTGAAAACTTAACCAACTGATTTAAAGAGATTGAAAACCGTGGATCACCTTCCTTATGCTCAAAATTGGTCTCCACTCACAGAGGAAACAAATCTGGTCTAAAATGGCAAGTTTTGATGTATACGACAACAAGTTGGATTGCCATCATTTGATGATGCTAATTTCGACCATGAAGCTTCCATATACTATAAAAAGTGATATGGAGGAGGAAAAAGGAAGGTTAGATCGTGAATTTGTCAGATATGTGCCCAATGGGCTGGGCTTGCATGCAATTGGGCTTGATCGGTGCTGCGTGCGGACAGAACTGCGCATCTGACTTCCAAAGGGCGCTGAGGACAAATGGGAGATCATATTTGAATGCAGTTTGTTGCAATGGAAAGATAACTCAATGAAGAAGATTATTCATGTTGAATACATTTTCATTAGACGTCCATATATTCCTTTGAAAAATTTCCAAATAGAGGATATGCTGGGAAAAGCATAATCTGGCACACCACCAAGAGTCTCTTGTTCGGCAAACACGGATTTGATTAGAAATTGGCAAATCATCGTCATATTTCCAATAAGCACCTCGCTCATCCAAAAGTGTGGTTCATCATGATTTTTATGGTCTAAAAGAGATGTTGCCAATGGAATAATGATTTAAGCTCTAAAAAAGGCCAAATTGGCGTGTCTACAGGACCCAATCAGGAACAATATGCAATCATGCACATAATTCAATTATACTTAAATTCATGCAATTGACCCAATTAAATGTTATTCAACATGGATAGATATGCTAAACTTGAATTGATCATGATTCTATAATAATCTACAAAATGATCCACATGGCATATTTATTAAGCTATTAACATTAATTAATCATATTACATAACTATCAAATAATTCCAAAATCATTTCATTTAACTTTTAATAAAACAAATCGATCAAATATGATTATAAGAGGTCATAATTTCTATTTTCATAATTTAATACAAATATTGTAATTAACTATCACAATATTTAACTAATTTATATGATCTCTAAACCATAATTAATCACATTTATGACTAACTAATCAAGTTCATGAAAATGAATGCAACTACACATGAATGTCATGATTGACATTTAAATAATCTCATGCAGACAATTAAATAATTAAACTACTATTTATTCACTAATTTCTAATTATTTATCTAATAAACATATTTTAACACTTTAATTAAAATATCGAGATGCTATGGAAAGTTGAGATGCCTACCTTGATATATCGATAAATTATCAAGTCCACAGAAGTCAGTTGAATGCCCGACCATGGAGCGGCGACGACTATGCCAATTAGGAACAGTAAAAACTGGGAGAATATTAATTATTAATAAACTGCCAATGTAATAGAAATAATCTAAAATTGAATTGAAAAGGGAAAAGGTGAGACTTACCTCACTAATCAATGGGAAAGCAACGCCGGCTGCGGCTGTAGGGCGCGTGGCAGCGTCAAGCTGACACGGCCGAGAGCTTGGTAATGGCGAGGCGGGGTGCATAGGCGGTGACCACAGGGGTGATGGCAGCGGCACACGTGGGTGCCATGCGAGAGAGAGAGAGAGAGAGAGAGAGAGAGAGAGAGAGAGAGAGAGAGAGACGACAATGGAGATGAGGTGGGTGGCCGCGGGAGGAAACAGAGAGCGAGGGAGGGATCGTGGCAGCCCCGTGCTAACGCGGGCATGGGAGAGAGAGAACTGGGGAGGCTGGGGCCGAGGGCAAGGTGGGGCGGTGCGTGAAGGCATGAGCGGGAAGGCCGTGCGGGCGCACAACGGAAAGAGAGAAAGAAAGGGAAGGGAGGGATCGCGGCGGCTGCAGAGGCACCGGGCACATTCACGCGGGGAAAAAACGCATGGGTGGCTAGAAAAGCAGAGGGGGAGAGAGAGAGAGAGGGAGAGAGCGGAGGACATCAGGGGGGAAGAGAGAGAGGCAGGAGGGGGCGCAAAGCACGGCCCCCTCGGCGGCGTAGTGAGCCTGGCGGTGCACTAACCGGCTCAAGCAGACACGCGCGCAAAGGCCGTGCACGTGCCCGGCTAAAACGGGGTGGAGAGAGAAAGAGAGGAACAGAGAGAGGGAGAGGGAAAAGGAGAGCAGGAGAGAGAGAGGGAGTGGGCGTGGGCGGCCCGCGGCAACGGGGGACCATGGCGACGGCGACGCCGACAACGCCGGAGGGGAAGACGAAGAAGAAGAAGAGGAAGGGAGGGGGAATGCAGACGACGACTACAAGGAGGAGATGGAGTGGGGATGCGACGGTGCGAGGGGGGAATAAATCGGACGACAGAGGCGACGGACGCGGCGAAGGGGAGGCGGTGGAGAGGAAGGTTCTAGTGAGAGAGGGAGGCGGCAGACGGAAGGCGGTGGAGGGGCAGGTTCTAGAGAGAGAGTTCTAGAGAGGGAGGGGCGACAAGGTAAAGACAGTGGTTATTTTTAATATGTTGGACGTTACAATAAAAACCTTCCCAAACCCACCCAACAGATCAAGAGGCCATCCCTAGATGGGTGACCATCATATGTAAATATTACCTAAAATTATCTATGCTAGGTATGAGTACTTGTAGAGTTATAGGTTGCAAAATAATTTTTGTGATCAAATTATACATTAAAATAAAATAGTATTGGGTGACTATTTACTGCCATGATATCACTCACCATTGCATTGGGATCAAACAAGTGCTCTTAAATTCCTAATAGTTAAATCATCTTTTTGTAATTTTGCGAAATGACACCTTAATGGGCTTACTACACTCCATTTGGTTATAACAGAGGCCAATCTTTAACATGTTAAGTGTTATCAACCCTACAATTTCCGCCTCCCCCCCTCGTTTGAGAATGTCCCCATCTTGTGAGAATCCCTCCCCTCCAAGAGGTCTTAAAGAGCCCCATTTTACTCTTCTCTTCTCCCTACCTTACTACACAACCTTTGGAGGTCCCCCACTTTATTCATTCTATTATACTCTGATCCACATCCATCAACAGCTCTTCCTCAACTCCTCCATGTTCTTGGGTGTTATGAAAACCCAAAGGAGTTGTGTCAAGACATTGGAGGTTGCACACAATCCCACCAAAGCCTTCAACAATCAGCTAGTCCAGAGTCCTAGCACCCCGCTAGGAGAGCACCAGCACTAGAGCCCCACCAAAGGTGCACTACCCTTAGTGACCCACCAATAGGGTACTAGGTGCCCCATTGATGAGGCACTAGGAAGCCCAAAAAGAGCACTTTTTAATGCTCTTTGCCATGTTTTCTAATCTCTTATCATTCTCTTTGTCTTTCACTTACATTTTAATATCATTTAGCAATACATTTGAACATCCATCCGCATCTTTATGCATTTTTAAAACCCCCAAAATAAGGGTTGGGATGTAGTCCCAATTTGCACATTTTTAACATTTTGTCACTTCATGTTCATTTTGATTATGTTACTATAAATTTTTTAGTTTATATATTTCTTTCACTTATTTTATTGTTTCTTTCAAACATTATAGGAGGAATCTAATTGGAATAAGCTACACCTGCACCGATCAGATCAAACAAAAGGAGAACTTCATGTCAAAATATGTAGCACCTCTTGACATCGTTAACTAAGGTACAACCTTAACTGGGTAGTGCAAGGTACCGAGATTGACCATTGGCTTAATTAATATTAGTCACAAGGATCAAAGTTGATCCTATGAAGCAATGGATAATTATCTCATGATGTAAAATATCAAAGAATGGACGAGGCCTTCTTCAATTATAACCGAGGGGAAAGCTTATATTAATAAGTTGAAAAACTTTGACCATTGGCTTAATTAATTATATGCCCTACAATGTGATCCTTTTCAAAGTGCCCATTACCGAGGGTACTTTCTTATCACAAGAATGACATTCCCAAAGGGTTGGATAATTTGGGAGGAAGGGGAGATTGACACAAGGTACAACCTTAAGCCCTCTCCTTAAGGTTGTACCTTGTGTCACACCTTCTTCTTATCAAATAATGATTACCATTAATTATATGAGCATGGTTTTTCCTGCTGTGATGGGGACAGCCATTGATTGACAAAGGTCATCATGCTTTTCACGGCTGCCACTAGTGTTCCTCCAAAGCTCCTCCTTGGACTTACCCTTCTCTACGGCTCTACTCACTTGGATGGTCTACTCTTCAGATGATAAGAACTTTTCATCTCCATTTCCCATTTGGGGGCTGGCTCTCAACACTCCTCTGGTTGGCAAAGAAGGAGGTGTTGAAGTGGCTAACAATGAGTGAAGAAACCAAGGAAGGAGCGGCTTTTGCCAAGGTCAGTGAAGAGGAATGAAGCACTGCACAGAGTGATAGTGAATTGGAGGAAATGGCTCAATCGAACCCATCCTGTTTTCTCTGTTTATATATGTATTGGTGTCCAAAAAATACATTTAGGATCCCGCCTAGTTGATACAAGAGCCAGTTTAATTGAACCGATGACCAGATATACAAAGAGTAAAATGTGGAGAAAATACAATAAGTCAATGAATACAAAATTAAATGTAAAATACAAATTGTAACACTCCCCCTCAAGTTGGAGAAAACAGGTGTTGGATCAACTTGTCTTGTAGGTGATTGAAATCCAATTTTCCAAAAGCCTTTGTAAGCAAATCAACCTTCTGTTCTTTTGTGTTCACATGTACAATTTTAATGATTCCACTTTGGACCTTGTCTCGGACCACATGGCAATCAATTTCAATGTGCTTAATGTGCTCATAGAATACTGGATTATCGGATATTCTTTAGAAGTGGATTGGGCATACTTAGGCTGCGTTTGTTTCAGCTGAACATGCATCTAAAGTCTGATTCGGTCAGACATTAGGTGTTTTTGATTGTTTGATAAAATATATGAAGATACCCCTGAGTTAACATACTATGTCTAAAATGCCTCTGAACCGTTAAGATAGGGAAATCAACTTTTTCCAGTTCAGATGTCACAGACAGTGACAGTAGCAACAAGGATCTATTTCCTAGGTTCCAACAACGCTTCTCTTTGATTTTATTTTTCACTTATTTTATTGGAAAGCTAAATATATTTTATCAACTCCCGAAATAATTATATTATGAATACTAAGATATAAAATTAATATTTTAATTATTTAAAGAATTTGCTACGGTTATGTTTAAAGGTGTAGATTATATTTATATTAAGATTTTGATTTTGACTATTTATAAAAAACATTTTGTAAAGTATTATACTTAGTTAAACTAAGGCTTATTTTAATGTAAACTTTAGCTTACTTTGTCTAATTAGACGTTGATTTAGATGTTTTATCAAACAAACTTATCACTTATATCTTAATTAAGTTAAGTATTTTTTTGCCACAAGTTAAGAGATTAGAGGTGAAATTAAGAGTTAAGATTTTCAGATTAAGTCTAATCAAACACCACCTTAATCCAACACATGGTATAATTGAATGATAAACTATGGAATCATCTTCAGGCAACCATATGTTATCCTCTTCGAGGAGTCAAGGGGGGAGGAGTAAAAAACTAATACTGAAAAATTAAACTATAAATTTATTTTTTTTGTCTCATCAATCTAGAAGTTTAATTAAGGATTCATGTGTTCTCAACCTAGGGTGCATTTTAATTAAAGTAAGATATCTTCCAAACAAAATTCAAAGATCATTTGAAATCAATTCCAATCAAAAAATGGAAGCAAGTTCATGTGACCCTAGTTGAGGGTGAACATGCCCCCAAGTGGAGGTCATGTCCTCCAGTCTTTATAATTTTATATTGTTTTACTTTTAAAGCTCTTGGTTCTGCCCAAAAATGAGCCTACATGAATTTAAACCATGAATACTCATATATTATTCATAGAACAAAAAATTTATACTTTGGAACTAAGCCAATTTTATGTGTCTACAAGGATGCATGGAAGAGATGGAACAAAAATTTTGGGAACCACCTAGGGATCTATCATGTGCTTGAGTTCCTTGCATTCTTTCTCCAATCAATTGAACTTATTAGTCATGGCCTGATTGATTGAAAGTTCCTAAGTGATGGGAGAAGGGGCTACACCGAGAGACATGCAGAAGGCACCCAAACTGGAGTAAGGTGAAATGAGTGGTGTTCGGCCATGAGAAAGGTGGTGGCCAAATAAAAGGATTTGGGCTAGAAATGTTGTAAGAATGCCAAGAGGTATTGTCATGGGCTGAGTCTAAACTAGGTGACCTTATCCTTGAATAAGAATGAAGGGAGAGAGAGGGATAGTGGGTGAATAAGCTGATAGCCGAGATGGATAGGTGCAAGTAGTGTCTAAACTATTGGGCTTGAGGCTAAATGATAAGGAGAGAAGGGGGTGTCATACCTAGTGTAGGAGTGATTGGCGTAGGGTGCACTAGGCTGGTGAGATACTAATCAGGTAGTAGAGATGGGCTTACTAGGTGCGGTAAGAGCATAGCTAGTGAGTGATTTGCTACCTATGATTGCCTAGATGGCGGCCTGAAGTTGATCAAGACTGACATGGGAGGCATGGGTCCCATGATATGAGTAAAATCACATGTAGGATGTGATAGAAATGTATGCCCTACAAGCCAATCATATATGATATGATTCGACATTTCTAGGAATATCTCATTCTATTAAATAGGCAAAACTTCGTTACTAGCTTTTATTAGAAGCGTATATCGTAATGAAGTCCTTAATCACATGCAATGATGATTGAATCATGATGAGATCATGATAATGAGATCGATCATCTAGAGGTATGTGATCTAAATGTTCCTAGTCATAGGATCCTTGAGACAGGACATCAAGAATCCGGATAGACTAGTGTGTGTGATGTCTTCTCATATGATGAGAATGACCGATCTCATTGGTCATCAGTGTGGGGACACTGAGATACACACACAGGTGCTCATTAGTGGAATGAGTTCACAGAATTGACCAATTTAGGAAAACCCGATCGGTATCTTACCGAACTGTCTATCAGGTTATTCTTACATCTCAATAGCACGGTTGGATCTTTGACCTGAGTCGCCAAAGATGTCTTGCCAGGCGTACTATGTACTTTGACTATTGACTGATGGATCACTTAGTATTGTGGTCCTATATAGTTAATGGATTGGGTATATGGGAAACCTGGTGGAGGCAATTGAGCGGACAATAGGGGATCATTCACTCTCGGTAGGAGAGAGAGAATGTCCTATGGATAGTACTCTAAATCCTTGGCCAAGGTAGATAGGATAATTGAAAAAGGAGTTTTCCAGTTGATCCATTCACGAGTACAAGATTTAATAGTGTTGGAATACTTAGGGGTTGACAGTCAGTGCCGAACCCCTGACCAACCGGGACATTGTATGAACGAGGATTTAAATCCGTGTGGTAATTGATGATGGAAAGGCTCAATGGATGTTATTTAACTCCCTAAAGTCATTTGGGATCATAGGATGTGGCTTGTACCCTTTATGATCAGAAAGCCGTAAAAATTGTTATCGGATAACGGTTTTGATTTAATTTAAAGGAATTGTTCTTTTAAATTAATTAAGGATTCAACCAAATTGACTATTGGGCCTAGTGGGTCACACACAATAGATCTGGTCAATAAGATGAGGGCATGGACGCAATTTTGTAGAAGTTTTGGGTTTTTGTGAAAAATTCCATCTTCTATATATAAATGGCTTATGAAGCCAAACCCTAACAAGCCATAGGGATGGAGCACGTCCCAAGCCTCCTCTCTCCCTCCTCTCTCCTCTAGAAGGTTATCTCCCATGGTCAATCTTGGATCTGGAAGGTTTCTAGAGGCCCGAAGGAAGGGAGAACTCATCTATTGAAGCAGATCATGTGGATACCGCTAGAGACCGGACACTTGAATGGTTTTCAACAAGGAGGAATGTCCTCTCTTCATCCATGGTGAGGGATTTGAGAAATCCCATGAGGTACTCTCGTTCTACTTCATATTCGGTTCCCGGTTTTACTCGTTCGGCATCGATCAAGGCAAAGATCATGGTTTTATGGAATCAAAATTTTTCCGCTGTCATATATTGATTCCTTATAGGATGTTATGCTCTCCCTTGTTGCATCTTGGATCCGTTGTCAATGTAGTAGTTTGTTGTGTCAATTGTCTTGCTTGATCTTGATGATATCGACATGATGTTATATAAAAGACAAAAAATGTTCTTTTACTTTTAATGAATATTTTTGTTGAAAAGTAAGTACTTACCTCAAGTAAACATTTATTTTGGTTTTTGGTTGTTTTGATCCTTTTGTTTTGTTTTGACTTTTGGTTGACAAACAAGTAAGTTCAAACCTCAAATAAAATTTTCTTTTCAATATTTTTGAATGTTTTGGAATTTTTTATGTTTTGTGTTTTGGTTAACAAACAAGTAATAGCAAAGACTTAAAAATGATTAACACAAAATTTTTTATTTCAACCTTAGATTAGTGGCTTTTTAGAGAATATTATCCACTCACTAATAGGTAGAACCCATTGCTCTACAATACTGAACAATTCTAAGGTTGACACTTTCCTCACAACAAATAGATAATAGGTGACTTTGGTATTTGGGATAATTGGTACAACCCGCCCAATAGATCAGGAGAGAATCATTCATGTCTAGGGACTCATGGAGGCCTTAGTGAGAACAAGCTTGGTTGATTTGACCAAAATCTAATGGGACAACTGTCCACTAGAAATGTAGAATTAATAATGGTGGAATATGAGGTACTTTCATCAAGATGGCCTTCAAAAAGAGTGGAATAATTCGCCTCTATTTATCCTAGTGCACCCTAGTAACATTTTGTCACCCAAATGTGTAATAATTACAATCATTTTAATTTATGATCTTAAACAACTATGAGGATAATATTATAGTGATGGATTAGGTATAAGGGAAACCCAAATAGTGATTCATTTAAACTTGCCGGCTCTTTTATTAACTCAAATATCCTTTTAATATTCTTTACTATATCTTCAAAATTTTCTTAAGAATCTGAATAAAACCATAAAATTTGGAATCTAATAAGGTGTTTGGTTGATCCATAATTTTTTGTTACACTTTCATGATAAAAGTGGTATTAAAATAATTTGTGAACTAGCCAATGACATAAATTTGTCATATTTGTTAAGATGTGATAACAAAAAAGAATGGTACCATACATGACGAGACAAGGGGAGGGAACCACAAGATAAAAGGTAAGCCTCTTTTCTTGCTCATGAAAGAAATCTCTTTAAGAACATAAATAATTAAGTTAATCCTTATAACAAAATAAAAATGGTAATGGCTAAAATTATAATGTGCCTAAGTAAATAAAAAAAAGCTAATTAACTAGTTAAATGATTAAGTTAATCCTTAGAAAACTAGAATTTATTTAAACTACCTTTCACCCCTACTTGATGAAGAGAAAGTGAACCTTTCAGTGGATTGAGTTAGTTTTATAAATGCGTGGAATCAAATGGAACGGTCATTTAAATTGAATCAAAATAATTTAAAACAATAAGATATAATATTAATAACTTATATTTTATAAATTTTTACAGTCAAGATATATTGAACTCTAAAATATAATTTTTAATATTGATGATTGTCCCACCATCCAAGGAGTTGATTGCTAGGATATTGTTATCATTTACTGTGGAGGATGCCTTTATTAGCATCATGGGTGGTAGAGACATTTCTGCAAATTGAGATATTTCTGCAGTATGAATCCTGGGTTGCCACTTTACAGCTACTACTGGATCAACAAAAGTCAATTGATGATAGGTTTGAATGACTAACTCAACAACTTGGGCTAGCCTACTTTCTAAGAGTAACTGATCCATCAACATCTACACCACCAATACATAGATAGTACGGAGATGATGATGATGAGGAGGAGGATGAGGAGGAGTCTTTTGGTGATGATGAGTGACATGCATGTATATTTTTATGATATGTTATGAACATGCTTGGAATTACTTCAATTTGTAAGAATAGTGCAATTTGTATGAATGGGTAATTATGAGAAAATGGATATTTGTTAATTTCAATGTGGTGAATAGTCGTGACCAATTAGTCTATGAGCCGTCATGATTTATCAAAGGCAATAGCTTTGGTCATTGCAACATATCAATGGTGACGATTGGAATCGTCACCAATTGCTTGAGCCACTGCTGAAGAAAGAGAAAACATTAACAGGTTTCTTTCTCCTGCTTTGGGGTTGGCTTCTTAGATGTCGCAACTATGGTTAGTGGTGATAGCTTTGAGCCATCTCTTATGCATATTGGCAATGAATATAGCCATCGTTGAATGAGAAAAAAAATTGTAGGGCTTTTTGATTTGTTAACGTAACGACCTTATCATTTTGGCGACAGCTTCTTGGCCGTCACTTATATGTTCAGTTGCCTGAAAATCTATGTTATCCCATTGGAAACACAACAATCTAATTGATGTTTGTCCTTCAGAAGTTCATGTAGTTGAATTTGTTTGTGACAACGCTGATCTATCTTTTGTCTGGAGATCATACAGAGAGAGACTGATTTTTTTTCTTTGAAAACAAGACTCTGATTCACAGCATTGATTTCAGCATTCAACTCCTTCGCATGCTGCGCTTGCTGTAACTCCTCGATTGTAGCATCCAACTTTTCAACATGTTGAGAAGCAATCTTATATTCACTCATTTTGAGTAGATAAAATGTGTGAAGTAGCTCATTGTAGAAGAACAAACCACTGCAACCTTGTCTCTAATTTCATTTCACAGAAAGAAAATTAGTATCAAACAGAAATACACATTGAAGTAAACACTGATTAAATAGAAAAAAAGGAAAAAGTAGATAATCAATTTGAGAAAAATTTGAAATGGAGTAAGACCTAGTGAGTAATGTCACAGAGAATACCACAAAGACTACCCACACATAATTATTCAGAACAACAAAAGAGAAACTCGTATGAACATAAAACAAATAACTATTAGAAAACACAGTAGATTAGTACAACTCAATGTACAAAAGCAGCTATATTTAAGACAAAGGAATTTAAAGCTAAGCTTACATCGCTGACATCAAATTCATGGAAGAAAAAGTTAACATTGACAGTGAGGATTCTCCTTTTCAAAGCACCCAAAAGGGATGCAGATCATAAATACAAGAGGAAAAAACAAAGTCACGCAATTTCACTAAACAAAACAAAAACAGAACAATTTGTCAGAAAAATAGATTCGCCAAAAGAAAGAAAGCAAACCCAAAACTTACATAAGACCATACAAGTATACAACCAACCCCCTCCGTAGACACAATAAATAAATAACAAAAGGATAATGTATCAATAAGAGAAATTTATTCACATCCAGATGACTATTAGTTAAAGCAACAAAATGGTAAACATCTACAAAAACAGTAACATAATTCACCTGTATAATGGATAACATAGATTTTCAAGAAACTAAACATATAAGTGACGGCCAAGAAGTTGTCACTAATAAACTACACTCGATTACTATTTAAGTTGTCAACAATAATTATTGGGGACAACTTAAGCTGTCACCAAAATGATAAGGTCGTTACCTAAACAAATCAAAAAGCCCTACAATTTTTTTCTCATTCAACAATGGCTATATTCATTGCCAATATGCACAAGAGATGGCTCAAAGCTGTCACCACTAACCATAGTTGCGACACCTAAGAAGCCAATGCCAAAGTAGGAGAAAGAAATCTCTTAATGTTTTCTCTTTCTTTGGCAATGGCTCAAGCAATTGGTGACGATTCCAATCGTCACCATTGATATGCAATGACCAAAGCCCTTGCCCTTGATAAATCATGACGGCTCATAGATGTCGACTCCGAAAACGGGTTCCGGATCGGCACCTCAAGAGAAGAAGGTGAAGATGAAATAGGAGAAAAAGGGAGTGAATCGAGAAACACTCGGAAAGTGGTAAAAACTCCTCACCTCGGTCCCACACTCACATTGATCTCCAAACTTTCATCTCACGACGTCGCTCGAGCACCGGAGACGGTTCGGGTCATGTGGAAGGAGAGTGAGGAATAAATGACTTAATGCATTAGAAGATTGAAGAAGTGGTCGCCAGGAGCCGCGGGCTCCGCTTTATGTATTGAAAATAGAAAGAAGTTGACCGTGTGCACCTTAGCGTGGGAGAGAGTGTGTGAGTTCAACCTTCTTCTTCTTCGGCCGGCCGATGAAGAAGAGTCCAACCAGTGCTAGCTTGATGTATTTGTGCAACTAGAAGACAATAAGACAAGAAAACAAGTGAAGAAAGATTAGAACTGAGTGAAGTGTAGTAACTTGTAAAAGTAATAACATAAAACGACAATTGGAAACAAACTCACCGGATTCGGGGTTAGCCCTAACCCCTTTTTTTGGTTTTTTGATAATGTATGAAATGATGAAAATAGAATAAAAATGATGCTTAAATATGAACTAAATGATTTGAATGAAGAAAAAAGAATATAAATGGTTAAAGACAACACAACCCAGGCAAAGTGGCAACCGGGTTGGACAGATTTAATGTAAACTGCACGGCTCTGATGCAGAGACCGTAGAGGACAGCACCAATGTAAGAATCAAGTGAAATTTATTTAAAAATAAATATAACTCACCAAGGGTGGTTTTATATGAAGACAAGTTTGCCTGAATATTATGATAAGTAATCTAAATTTACTTGATAAGCCGGATCTTGGGTAGTGAAGTTCTAGAAACTCCCAGCACAATGTCGATGTAGGACATGCTATGGGCACCACAGATATCCAAATTGAATTATTCTTGTTGGAGATAAAAGATAACTCACCGGGTAACAATTTCTATGAAGGATGAATAGGTTGAATCCACCATTAAATGTACTGAAATTGACTGAGAAGATGATGACTTAGAAGAGAAGACTTCGGATCTGTCTGTGCAGCGCCGGTGTTGAAGCCATAACAAGCAGAGGAAATGTCAGAATTGATCTCTGTTTGTTGGAGATGAAAGATATCTTGATGAAACACACTTATTATGAATGAATTTAGGCCATAAAATGACTATAAATATCTGTAGAAGCCGATGATCAGCAGTGCAGCACGTTGGAGCATAGACCGGCTTCTTCTTCACTTTGGGATGATCTCCGGGCACCGGGACGAAGATAGAACTATTTGGGGAGATTGGGAAGAGCCTAGGGTTGCTGGAGGACGAAGAGAGAATTTCTTGAGTATGGGGATGCCCTTCTTTGGTCGTTCATATGAGTCTCCCTTTATAGGGGATGAGAACCAGGTCAAAAAATAGCAAGTTTTGATACATCCGACCATAGGTTGGATTTCCTCCATATAATGTTGCTGATTTTCATAATGAGGCATATATAAACTTACCTAAATGATTTAGAGAGATTGGAAACCGTGGATCACCTTCCCCATGCTCAAAATATGTCTCCACTTGAAGAGGAAACAAATCTGGCCCAAAAATGGCAAGTCTTGATATACAAGACAACAAGTTGGATTGCCATCATTAGATGATGCTAATTTCGACCATGAAGCTTCTAGATGCTATAAAAAGTGATATGGAGGAGGAAAAAGGAAAGTAAGGTCGTGAATTGGTCAGATATGTGCCCAATGGGCTGGGCTTGCATGCAATTGGGCTTGATTGGTGCTGCGTGCGGACAGAACTGCGCATCTGACTTCTAAAAGGCGTTGCAGACAAATGGTAGATCAGAATTGAATGCCGTTTGTTGCATTAAAAAGAGGACTCAGAGGGAAAGATTATTGATGTTGAGGACTTCTTCATTGTATGTCCACATAATCCTGTGAAAAATTTTCAAGTAGAGGATATTCTGGGAAAAGCATAATCTGGCACACCACCAAGAGTCTCTTGTTCAGCAAACACGGATTTGATTAGAAATTAGAAAATCATCCTCATATTTTCAATATGCACCTCAGCTCATACAAAAGGGTGGTTCATCATGATTTTGATGGTCTAAAAGAGATGTTGCCAATGGAATAATGGTTTAAGCTCTAAATAAGGCCAAATTGGTGTGTCTACAGCTTGCCTCGCCTTGATGTCGGCTTTGCAAGGGAATGACATGTAGCGTAGCAGAGTGAAATGTAGAGAAGTGATATGGATCGTAGTGGAATGTAGTGGAGCAAAATGGCGATGGACTGAAAAGGTGGCATCAAGGTGTAGATATAGACACGCTCAACGACCAAATTCGTCAAGGAGAATCTCTTCATGTCTCCTGGTTAACTGCCATGTTTCATCAAGTCTTCCTTTGTTCGACTGGTAAGAGATGTGCCATTGGCACGAGAGAAGAATAGCCAACCCCCAACGCGGTGGGGAGTCCCCGAAACATGGGTTCGTAGGTTCATCATCAGCTGGTAACCCGATCTTTGCGGTGTTCCTGTACTGTGATGGGCTAAAGTTTAAAAAAGAGATTTGTTTTGAAAAAGTAAAAGAATACCAATCGAGCACATTCAGGCTCTTAGATTCATTTAAGTCTTCTAGGAGACAAGATTCAATTCGGAATGGAATGATCTCGAATTCCAAAAGGCAAATGTTTAAGTACAGACCGTTAAGATAATGAAGGTGCAAGTTCTGATCAAATAGAAGGCCCTTGGCGGGAAGAATTGGCTGCCATGGTGGGATGAATAGAAAGAAGGTTGTTTCAATGGCCACAGTGGTGATAAAAATGAAATAATTGGAGGCACAATGTGACTACCGAACACGGTGGGATTCATAGATAGTGGGATATTAGAAAGGTTGGTGGGACTAGAAAATACAGTGGGATTAGAAAACACTGTGGGATTGAGAATGATCGTGATGAAGGTTTAGAGATTAGGGTGATAAGGTAAAGATTAGGAAATGATGTATGCAATGACAAAACAAATGCAATGCAATTAACGCTACATGATGCATGATGGGCTCAATAAAGCAAGACAAAACTTGTATAACAAATAGTTGAAGATATAGATTGTCTATGAGGTCAAGATACCCATTCGGAAACCATCGTCCCTCACAGCACAACTTTGGCTTATCCGTGAGCATTAGAGATGACCCGACCATCGTAGATTTTGATGAAGGGGATCTCGGGTCAAGTCTTCTCCGTAGTCACGGTCTTCAACATCAATGCCTAAAATAAGTAGTAATGCACCTATGATATGCTAAGAAAGGAAATGATAACGGTGAGTTTGCAATGTGATGACATGCATTCTCACAAAAGAGTTCATGTGTCCTAATGAGGACACAGAGCAAAAGCTTCCCGGCAATGTTGAGGCCGAGGTAATGATGACTCCTCCAGCTGAGAATCCTCAGGGGAGGGAAGTAGCGAGTGTCACCTGCAAAAAAGTTTCTCGGCAAAGTTAAGGCCGAGGTTATGGTGGCACCTCCTCCTAAGAATTCTTGGGGAGGGAAGTGGTGAGCATCGCCTTGTTGTGCAATTCTCCTTGTTTGTTCTTCATGCCTTTGTCAAGGGGTGTAAGTTCTCCTTGTGCCTGAAACACTTAGAAGAAAGAGATTAGAACAACAATGTGGCTTATCCCCCTTGCAAGTTGCAGTATGCCTTGACCTTTGTCAAGAGGTATAAAGTTTTTCTTGTGCCTGAAACACTTAGAAGGAAGAGATTAGAACAACAATGCGGCTTATCCCCCTTGCAAGTTGCAGTATGCCTTGACCTTTGTCAAGGGGTGTAAGTTCTCCTTGTGCCTGAAACACTTAGAAGAAAGAGATTAGAACAACAATGTGACTTATCCCCCTTGCAAGTTGCAATATGCATTGACCTTTGTCAAGGGGTATAGCCTTCTTAGGAGTGTAAAAATCAAGTAGAAAATATGCAATGAAGAATTTGAAACATGAGAGATTGAAAGTAAATATGAATATAAAGACGAAAATTCAAACCAAGCATGGTGATAAAATATTTAAAAAGTTTGGAAATTTTTGTTGAAAATATTCAATTTTTTTACGATTTTTGAAAATGCTATTTTCTTTTTTTTTGTGTTTTTGATAGTATTTATTTTTTTTGGAGTTTTTGAAGATATTCAACTTTTTTTGTAGTTTTTTTTTGTGAAAATATTTTTTTTAGGGAGAGAAAAATCAGTATTGACACAAGTTCTCATCACTTGATTATTTTTCTAGGTTCACTGGTAGATACCATGTGCAAAATGGGGTTCTTTACCCAGAATCTTTCCGACCTTCAACCTTTGATCGGCTAGAGTTTTAGCTTTGATTTGGTTGGTTCACCCACACCTTGGGGGTAAGAATGAAGAATTGAGGGAAAGTCCTTGATAGGCTTTGGAGATGTTGAGAGGGATTTCTCTACTCACACCCAATTGCCCGTTGGGGTTCGGCCTCTTCGGGTCTTTTCTTCTTTATCGACAAACCTATTTTTGTGGCACACATTCGGACAGATGCTTTGACCTGTGGGGTCATTGCCCATCTTTTGGTGCCTTTTTTCATTTTCTGCATTTTTGGGTACTCATTCAGACAGGCCCATATTTGTTTAAACCTGTGGGGTTCATTGCCCATCTTTTGGCACCCTTTTTTTATATTTGAGAAGTTGGACCTTCTGAGACGGCCTCCAACTTGGGCGGCGGATGCTTTCGATACTCTCCCCGTCTAGTCCCCTTTGCCTATCTTGGACCGAACAGAAGAGAGTAGGGTAAGGGTTTTCCTTCCATCTCTAAGCTTTGCTTAGCTTCTCTCGGGTGTCAAGTCATCCAGATTCTGGGACCGGGACATGTTGTGTGTGTAGAATGGTATCTACCCTCGACTCCTAGACAACAACCTAGGACATGTGGACTCAAGTCATTCTGGTTGTTCTCTCCATTTTTGAGGTAGATTACATTCCATAGGTGAATCAATTGAAAACATGCCTTGCATTGTAAAGAATTCATTAGGATAAAACAAAAAGTAGTTATCATCAATCATAAATTTCTCTCAAGTAAGATTATCATGTGAGATTAAACATCATTTTAAAAAAAATTTATTGCCTTGCGGATGACATAATGATGCAATTCCATGTAATACCTGAGAGAAGGAGAAGTTCATTGTTGATGACGACTTCGCTTGTGCTTGCCTTGCCTTGCCTGCCATGCCTTGCCTTGCCTCGCCTTGCCCAACTGCTTCCACTGTTGATATGCACCATATTGCATTGAATTGATGATTCATAGTCATAGGATGAAGTGAAAATGTGGAGGATCTGATTTAGCATGGCGGAGTCAACATTAATGATGTAAAAGGCAAAGATTGGGGTATCACCCAGAAAATTTCTCTACCCTTGATTTTTTTGTTGAAAGTAAAACTTGGGAAAAGAAAGAGAATTCAAAAAAGACAAAAAACATGCTTGGAAAAAAAAGTGAGTTAAAATGGGCTCTTGGGCTCGTGAGTTGAAAGTGGGCTTGAAGGCCCAGGAGTAGTCGGAATCAGGGGGCACGTGGGCCCAAGATTTGAATGTGGGCTAGAGAGGCCGGTTGATGTTGATGGGCATGAGGGCCCGATTGAAGGTTGAGCCCGAGGGACCCAATGAAAAGAGTGGGCACATGGACCTGATTTAAATGGTTGGGAGCAAGATTGTGATTTGTGATGGGCTCGCTGGCGCCATTGAAGAGTATGGGTGCGCAAACCCGAATTCGAAGAAGTGGGGGCACGGGAGCCCGATTTTGAAGAAGTATGGGCACGTGGGCCCGATGGTGAAGAAATGGGGGCATACATGCCCGAAGTTGAAGGAGTGTGGGCATGTGTGCCCGAGTTTGTTGGAAGGTGGGCACGTGGGCCCGATTTAGAAGAAATTTGGGCACATGGGCCCGGTTGTAGAAAAACATGGGCATGTGAGCCCTGTTGAGGTGAATTGTGGGCACATGGGCCCGATTTAGAAAAATTAAGGGCACATGGGCCCAATTGGGGAGAATTATGGGCTCGTGGGCCTGATGGAAGGAAAGGGACACGTAGGCCCAGTTGGGGAAAAGGGGCGCATGGGCCCGGTTGAAGAAAAGGAGCATAAGAGCCTGGTTGATTAAGAGGGGCACATGGGCCCGGTTGGATAAAGGGGGCACGCAGGCCCGATTGATGAAAAGGGGCACGTGGGTCCATTTGATGAAAAGGGGCATAAGAGCCTGATTGACGAAAAGGGGCATAAGTGCCCAAAAATGGGGCATAAGGGCACAAAAATGGGGCATAAGGGCCCGAAAATGGGGCATAAGGGCCCAATTGAGTGGGATGGGGTGTGGGCCATGGCCCTAAGATTGACAGATTTTGGACCCATGGGCCTGATTGATGGTTGTAAGAAGGATAAAGAAAGGGCGGTGGCCCTAAGATTGAGGAATTGTGGGCCCATGGGCCTGATTTTTGATTGGGATGAGGGTAGAGAAAGGGTCGTGGCCGTAAGATTGATTGATCGTGAGCCCATGGGCCAGATTGTTGCTTAGGAGAAGAATGGGGTAAGGGTCGTGGACCTAAGATTGATGCTAAAGGATTTGTCTGCTTAGCTGGAGGAGGTCCTAGTATCCCCTTGCTAAGGTCTATGCCCTTCTGGAGGCTTGTTGATTCCTTCTCCCTTTCATTCACCAATTTGGTCTCCTTACTTCTCAGTTCAGGGGTCAATTCAATCTGACCAACATCAGGGATTAATTTCGATGATTGTAATGGTTGATCTATACCTGGTGAATCCTTGCCTAGTCCTTGACAATCAACTGAATTTGTGATTCCTTTATCTAAGCTCCCTATAGCAGGCTTCTCCTCAAAGTTGTTCGGGGAAGAGGGCATGCCTAGTTTAGGGGATTCCAAAAAGGTAGAAGGGTTTGGTTCGACCTCCCCTACTGGCTGACTTTGATCTTGTGATATAGCAATGACATGATGAGAAGCTGATTCTTCTCGCCATGGCGAGAGCACAAATGGTTGGAGTGATTGATTCCTTCCGCCAGTAGGTGAGAACGAAGGGTCAAAGTGACTAAATCGTCTACCATGGTAGTAGCATGGATGATCGGATTGACCGGATCCTCTACCAAGGCGGGAGCATGAATGGTTGAAGTGACTAAATCATCTACCATAGTAGGAGCAGGAATGATTAGTTCCTCTCGCCAAGGCAGGAGCATGAATGATAGGAGTGACTAGTTCCTCTCGCCATGGCAGAGCAACAGAAGAAACAATCGGTTTGACCGATTGAGGCGGAACCCCGTGTTGAGGGATTGATTGAAGTGGTGCCGGCATAGAAGTCGGCTCAGCCGGGGAGCTATTGCTGAAATTGGTTGAGGGGCCAAGGCTTGTGTGGTTGGCCGAGGAGCCGTTGGTGAAGTAGACCGAGAAGCTAAGGGCCGAATGATTGGGCGAGGGGCCTTTGGAAATGTTGGTGGAGTCAAAGGCTGGGGAACCAGTTTAGGTAACAAAGTATTTGCACAAGCAACAAGAGGAACTTGATTGTGCACAGTTGGTTTCGCCATTAGCACGGGTTGCATGACCGGCTGAGGTTGGGGGATGGGTGGCCTAATCAACTGGCGTCGAGGAGTTGGCCAAAGATGATGATCTAGATGGGGTTGGAGAGGGCTCCTAGGTTGGTTCATAGCATCAATGCTCCTCTCAAGCCTGGGCCTCAATTCATCAGAATATTGCATTAATTCCACATCTTCTTTTACTTTCCCAATTATTGAATAGCCTGGCCCATATCGTTTTAAGAATTTGGCCTTGACCATTTCGAAATCCCATATCTCTACTTCGTTTAAGGAAAAAAACCAATCTAGGGCTGCACCCTCTAAAGATCTCCTAAAAAGAAAGGCAAGGGTCTTTCTATCATTCTGCCATCGAGATGATTTGCTCAGGAAATCATTGACATGGGTGAAGGGATCACCTGAGCCATTGTAGCGATGGTAGGCTGGTGTTTGTGATGGAGGGATATGTGGGACAGGGAAAGATGGAGTAGATATTTTAGGGATGGCCTTCAAGTCCAAACGATGCCTCAACTCATCAAAGTGCTCATCCATTTGGTTGAGTTTGTCCATGAATGCTTGAGTGAGGCTGGGTTCCTGAGCCACCGGTGCAAGGTATTTGGATGAACGTGCTAGAAGAGGTGGGTTGGAAGTAGGACCTAGCATGGAATCAGGTGGGTGACCCACAACAGGGTGAGTAGGCAAGGTAGCACAGCAAGATTGTGCAGGAGAGTTGATGATGAGGGGCCTAGTTGCCGATTGAGGTGGTGAGGGGGCTTGATTTCTCTCGACCAGATCTTGATTGGCAAGCAACTTGCCCTTTGTTAAAGATTGCACAAGTGAAAAGGATTCAGGATCTAAATGGAGGGATAGACCCTGGAGGATTTGTTCCACACTAAGTGAAGCAGGTGAATGAGTAGGATTTTGAACTTCAGGCTCCCTGACGGCATTGACATGGCCCTCTGGTTGGACCATGGGTTGTTGTTGAAGCTTGTAAAAACTCGGCTTGTACTCTTGTTGCTCGTAGTAGTCCGACCTCCCAACGTGGCTTCCAGACCTTAGCATCATGGGCATCATATCGATCTTTCTTCAAGGATGGTTAGAAAAGAGAGCAATCAAAGCACACAATTGAAGAATTTTTTTATGTTTTGTTTTGTTTGATTTTTTTTGTTTCAATTTGGTTGGTTGGAAAACAAGTTGAACACAAAATTAAAATTTTTTTTGTTTGTTTTTATAGGTTTTTTGAAAGAGAATTTTTTTCTTTTCAATTGTTGTGAGCAAGCAAGTTATGCAAACAAGGTTTTAAAATGACTACTCGACAATTATTGGGTTGAAACCTTAGATTAGATAGATTGTTTAGCAATTGTTCACTCAAATTGGGTATGGTTCCTATTGCTTCAATCTTCAAGACCTAAGGTTATCACTCATTCACCACGAGTAGGTACTTGGGTTCTTCGTGTTTTGGGAAAGTGGTACAACCGGCCCAATCGTGCGGAGAGGAATACTCCACGGATGGGGACTTACGGAGGTCTTGATGGAAACCACCAAATCAACTAGGAAGGAATATCTCAGAAGAGAGGTAAGAATCCACCAAGAAGGTGTTTGGAGGGTGAGGGTGTGCTGGGAGAGAGAGCCCCCGCCTCGAATGCCCTACGGATCGGAACAAGTCCGGTACCCGATGCAAAGCTAATGCAAAAATGAAAAATGGAGGGTAGAAGGAGAAGAAGCAATCAATATGCAAACATGAATGAGATATATTAAATAAATCAAGCAAGTGAATGCAAACAAGATAAGCAATGAGAAAGTAAAACAAGTAACTAGAAACTAGCAACTAAAATGTGGTTCGCGCGGGAACCAGCTTGTGTTGGAGTGTCCAATTGGGGACAAATCTGAAGTAAAGGTAAAAGGATGGTCCACGTGGGGACTGAATTGAAAATAAAGTGGCTCACGCGGGAGCCGAGTTTTGGAAAAGTAGGTGGTTCACGCGGGAACCGGCTTTTGAAGGAAAAATGGGTGGTTCACGCGGGAATCGGTTTGTTTGGTTGGAAAAAGGAAAGGAGGGCCACGTGGGGCCAATCTAATTGGTGCAAAGGGGTGGTCCACGTGGGGACCTATCTGAAAGTGAGTTGGTTCATGCGGGAACCGAGTTGGAAAAGAAAGGTGGTTCACGCGGGAACCGGTTTTTTTTGAAGGAAAAGGGGTGGTTCACGCGGGAACCGGTTTTTGTGAAGAAAAGGGTGGTTCACGCGGGAACCGGTGTAAGAGTTGACAAAATGAAAAGAGAGCCACGTGGGGCCAATATAAAGGTGCTTCAAATGGGTGGTCCACGCGGGGACCGATCTGAAAGTAAGTTGGTTCACGCGGGAACCGAGTTGGAAAAGAAATGTGGTTCACGCGGGAACCGGTTTATAAGAAGAAAAGTGGTTCACGCGGGAACCGGGCTGAAATTAAAGACAAGAAATCAAGTCCACATGGGGGACAATCTTAAAGGAAGAGTAATCAGCAAGTTTTTAAAGATAAATTGACATGGAAAAGGGTAAAGGACAAGCCGGTTCATGCGGGAACCAAGTCGGAAAACAACTAGTTGCACGGATCAATCAAGCTAGCACGGTTGAAGACATTGGTTGTCCCATCGTGGTCGCCAAAAAGCTGTCGACTCCAGAAACAGGTTCCGGATCGGCACCTCAAGATAAGAAGGTGAAGATGAAATAGGAGAAAAAGGAAGTGAATCGAGAAACACTCGGAAAGTGGTAAAAACTCCTCACCTCGGTCCCACACTCACATTGATCTCCAAACTTTCATCTCACGGCGTCGCTCGAGCACCGGAGACGGTTCGTGTCATGTGGAAGGAGAGTGAGGAATAAATGACTTAATGCATTAGAAGATTGAAGAAGTGGTCGCCAGGAGCCGCGGGCTCCGCTTTATGTATTGAAAATAGAAAGAAGTTGACCGTGTGCACCTTAGCGTGGGAGAGAGTGTGTGAGTTCAACCTTCTTCTTCTTCGGCCGGCCGATGAAGAAGAGTCCAACCAGTGCTAGCTTGATGTATTTGTGCAACTAGAAGACAATAAGACAAGAAAACAAGTGAAGAAGGATTAGAACTGAGTAAAGTGTAGTAACTTGTAAAAGTAATAACATAAAACGACAATTGGAAACAAACTCACCGGATTCGGGGTTAGCCCTAACCCCTTTTTTTGGTTTTTTGATAATGTATGAAATGATGAAAATAGAATAAAAATTATGCTTAAATATGAACTAAATGATTTGAATGAAGAAAAAAGAATATAAATGGTTAAAGACAACACAACCCTGGCAAAGTGGCAACCGGGTTGGACAGATTTAATGTAAACTGCACGGCTCTGATGCAAAGACCGTAGAGGACAGCACCGATGTAAGAATCAAGTGAAATTTATTTAAAAATAAATATAACTCACCAAGGGTGGTTTGATATGAAGACAAGTTTGCCTGAATATTATGATAAGTAATCTAAATTTACCTGATAAGCCGGATCTTGGGCAGTGAAGTTCTAGAAACTCCCAGCACAATGTCGATGTAGGACATGCTATGGGCACCACAGATATACAAATTGAATTATTCTTGTTGGAGATAAAAGATAACTCACCGGGTAACAATTTCTATGAAGGATGAATAGGTTGAATCCACCATTAAATGTACTTAAATTGACTGAGAAGATGATGACTTAGAAGAGAAGACTTCGGATCTGTCTGTGCAGCGCCGGTGTTGAAGCCATAACAAGCAGAGGAAATGTCAGAATTGATCTCTGTTTGTTGGAGATTAAATATATCTTGATTAACCACACTTATTATGAAGGAATTTAGGCCATAAAATGACTAGAAATATCTGTAGAAGCCTATGATAAGCAGTGCAGCACGTTGGAGCATAGACCGGCTTCTTCTTCACTTTGGGATGATCTCCGGGCACCGGGATGAAGATAGAACAATTTGGGGAGATTGGGAAGAGCTTAGGGTGGCTGGAGGACGAAGAGAGAAGTGCTGGAGTATGGGAATGCCCTTCTTTGGTCGTTCATATGAGTCTCCCTTTATAGGTGATGAGAACCAGGTCAAAAAATAGCAAGTTTTGATACATCCGACCATAGGTTGGATTTCCTCCATATAATGTTGCTGATTTTCATAATGAGGCATATATAAACTTACCTAAATGATTTAGAGAGATTGGAAACCGTGGATCACCTTCCCCATGCTCAAAATATGTCTCCACTTGAAGAGGAAACAAATCTGGCCCAAAAATGGCAAGTCTTGATATACAAGACAACAAGTTGGATTGCCATCATTAGATGATGCTAATTTCGACCATGAAGCTTCTAGATGCTATAAAAAGTGATATGGAAGAGGAAAAAGGAAAGTAATGTCGTGAATTGGTCAGATATGTGCCCAATGGGCTGGGCTTGCATGCAATTGGGGTTGATTGGTGCTGCGTGCGGACAGAACTGCGCATCTGACTTCTAAAAGGCGCTGCAGACAAATGGTAGATCAGAATTGAATGCCGTTTGTTGCATTGAAAAGAGGACACAGAGGGGAAGATTATTGATGTTGAGTACTTCTTAATTGTATGTCCACATAATCCTGTGAAAAATTTTCAAGTAGAGGATATGCTGGGAAAAGCATAATCTGGCACACCACCAAGAGTCTCTTGTTCAGCAAACACGGATTTGATTAGAAATTAGAAAATCATCCTCATATTTTCAATATGCACCTCAGATCATACAAAAGGGTGGTTCATCATGATTTTGATGGTCTAAAAGAGATGTTGCCAATGGAATAATGGTTTAAGCTCTAAATAAGGCCAAATTGGCGTGTGTACAATAGACTAATTGGTCACGACTATTCACCACATTGAAATTAACAAATATCCATTTTCTCATAATGACCTGTTCATACAAATTGCACTATTCTTAAAATTGAAGTAATTCCAAGCATGTTCATAACATATCATAACAATATACATGCATGTCATTCATCATCACCAAAAGACTCCTCCTCATCCTCCTCCTCATCATCATCGTCTCCGTACTCTCTATGTTGGTGGTGCCGATGTTGATGGATCAGTTACTCTTAGAAATTAGGCTAGCCCAAGTTGTTGAGTTAGCCATTCAAACTATCATCAAATGACTTTTGTTGATCCAGTAGTTGTTGTTGCAAAGTGGCAACCCAAGATTCATATTACAGAAATATCTCGATTTGCAGAAATGTCTCTACCACCCATGATGCTAATAAAGGCATCCTCCACAGTAAATGATAACAATATCCTAGCAATCAACTCCTTGGATGGTGGGACAATCATCAATATTAAAAATTATATTTTAGAGTTCAATAAATCTTGACTGTAGAAATTTATAAAATATAAGTTATTAATATTATATCTTATTGTTTAAATTATTTTGATTCAATTTAAATGACCGTTCCATTTGATTCCACGCATTTATAAAACTAACTCAATCCACTGAAAGGTTCACTTTCTCTTCATCAAGTAGGAGTGAAAGGGAGTTTAAATAAATTCTAGTTTTCTAAGGATTAACTTAATCATTTAACTAGTTAATTAGCTTTTTTTTATTTACTTAGTCACATTATAATTATAGCCATTACCATTTTTATTTTGTTATAAGGATTAACTTAATTATTTATGTTCTTAAAGAGATTTCTTTCATGAGCAAGAAAAGAGGCTTACCTTTTATCTTGTGGTTCCCTCCCCTTGTTTCGTCATGTATGGTATCCATTCTTTTTTGTTATCACATCTTAACAAATATGACAAATTTATGTCATTGGCTAGTTCACAAATTATTTTAATACCACTTTTATCATGAAAGTGTAACAAAAAATTATGGATCAACCAAACACCTTATTAGATTCCAAATTTTATGGTTTTATTCAGATTCTTAAGAAAATTTTGAAGATATAGTAAAGAATATTAAAAGGATATTTGAGTTAATAAAAGAGCCGGCAAGTTTAAATGAATCACTATTTGGGTTTCCCTTATACCTAATCCATCACTATACTAGATCATTGAATTGGTGACAATGTTGGGCGGATTTTATGCTTTGACCATTGACTTGTGGATCACTAATTCAATGGTCTAGCATAGCGATGGATTGGGTACAAGGAAAACTCGATGGAGGCAATTGAGTGGATAACAAGGGATCGTCCATGCTCGGTAAGCGAGAGTAAATGTCCTATGGTATAGTACTCTAAATATCTGGCTAGAGTAGAGAGGATAATTAGGAAAAAAATTAATTGATCTGATTTTGAGTATAGAATCTAATAAAGTTGGTATACAAAGAACAAAGGAGTTGATAGTTGATGACATACTTCTTTCCGACTAGGATATTAAATAGATAATGGTTTTTATTTATGTGATAAATGATGATGGATGGGTTTAATAGAGATAATATTATCCTCATAGTTGTTTAAGATCATAGGATGTGGCTTGTACCCTTCATGATCAGTAGGTTGTTTAACATGTTTGAAGAGCTTAAGAAATTCTTCCTCTTTCTCTCTAAAGAATTAGATGAATTCCTATTAGGTATATTCCAACCTGTTTCGATCAATTTTTGAATTTTGTCTTTCAGATCTGATTAAGACATGATCAATATGAACCCATTGGAATTATCGCTTCGACTGCACCAAATTTAATAGAACAATTCCTTACATACAACTTGCATCATATTTTAATACATACATACACTATAGAAATATATGCTATTGGCAATGGCTTATTGGTAATGGCTTCAAAAAGCCATCCCCAATAACCTTATCGGTGGCCAAGAAGTTTAACAATTGAGTGGATAACAATTGAGCGGCCCGACCCTTTTTCATAAATACAGCCCTCCGATGTATGATTATACATTTATGCAATCAATTATAACATCAATTATGGTTATAATTTTCTCAATCCTAAAAATTACAAGTCGCTCTTCAATTTTGAATCTTAATGTGTTATCTCTTATGGTCTACAGTATCCTATGAGCAACTTGTAAGAGTTCAAAATCATTCATTCCTTGACGTTATCTTTATTGAGTATTTTCTTTATTGCATAGATTTAAAACACGGTGTGACTTTTTTACTGAGTATGGAGATGCTAATAGATATAAAATCCAAGAAGTCATAGGCAAAGGAAGTTGCGGAGTTGTATGCTCAGCCATTGATGCACATATTAGAGAAAAGGTGGCAATAAAGAAAATACATGACATTTTTTAGCACATATCTGATGCTGTCAGGATTTTGCATGAGATAAAGTTTCTTAGACTCCTAAGGCATCCTGATATAGTTGAAATTAAGCACATTATGCTGCCTCCTTCAAGAAGAGACTTTAAGGATATTTACATTGTTTTTGAGCTTATGGAATCAGATCTTCATCAGGTCATCAAAGCTAATGATGACTTAACAAGAGAGCATTATCAGTTTTTTCTTTATCAGCTGCTTCGCGCAGTTAAGTATATTCACACTGGTATGCTTACTTTTTAGCTTCACTAAAATAGATCTCATTTCTTTACTTTGTAATTTGGCAATGTCTAAATGTTATCATCATGGCTTACCTTGTTGCAATTTTAATTGATTTGCTATAGTTGCTTTGAGCTGTTCTGGTTTTGGATTATATTCATTGTAATGGTTATATACTTGTGTTTTTTTATGAGATGCCTAAAAGCCCTTTCTTGTCTTTTTTTTGGCTCCTTGTTCTCATGGCTGAACTTCTGTTTTTCTTCTAGTTTTCTCTCTTTGTTTAGTACCTTATCTTATAGCTTTTATATCGCATATCTGATTATCCAAATTAGATGGCTTTTTTTTTGGGACAAGATCAGCTTTGGTTTGCAATCTTGGTATTATCTTGCAAGATTTTTGGTCTTGGTGGGCTGCCAAGATCTGAGTGACCTGCGAGCCACTGCTAGAGTGGTGCCATAGCACTGTCTTCCCCACCTATCGGGTAGGGAAGATGGGTCTTGGCAGAGGCCTGAAATTGTGTGATGAATCTTTGGATCCAGAATCTTCTGGGCTGTCGTGAATCATGGGATCCAGAACCTTCCGGGATGCCAGTCTAAGAATCTGGACCGTTGACACAACACCTCTGCAATCTGCATGGAGCATGCCCCCCCCCCCCCACACCATGGCAGACATCTCCGACCGTCCAAAATGTCCTCCCCGAGACCCTGACTCATTGTAGCAAGAATATCTCCAGTTGTCACCTCATCGACCATCTCAAGGTGAGGCTGAGATTGGAGTTGTCATCCCTTGAGCTCAGCTCTTGTCTACCACAACCTGGTCATTCCATATATTTTATCCTGAGAGTCATTTTACAGCAAACCAGATATGAAGTCCTAAGGTCAAACTTAATCGAAGGGATTGAGTTGAGGAGGCAGGTTGTTGCTTTTATCAGTCTAGTTAGGCTTTATGATTAAGCTACCTTGTACTACCTTTTTTAGGCTTTATGATTACATTTCTCTCCTTCCATCATCCATAGGATATCATAGGATACATGGATTCAATTTCATATTTCTAATTGGAGTCAATGAAAGTTCTCCAGCTCTGTACTAATTATTTTTATTTTTACTATGTTCCTGTCCTAAAGATGATGGCTGTTGAAATTCCATGCTGCATACTGTTCCATTTTCCCTTTTGCATTTCTATATTTTTTAGCCTGTGCATTAGCAATGTTTTAAAGTCTCTCTGTAATTTTAAACAAATATTCTGAAAATTTTGAATGCAGCAAATGTTTATCATAGGGATTTGAAGCCAAAGAACATCCTAGCAAATGCAAACTGTAAACTTAAGATATGTGACTTCGGATTAGCAAGAGTTGCATTCAATGACACACCAACAACTATATTCTGGACGGTATGTGGGATTTTTAAGATTCTTTTATTTTTATTACTTTCATTTCTGAAGGTGCCTGATTTTGCAGGATTATGTGGCCACAAGGTGGTATAGGGCACCTGAATTATGCGGATCATTTTTTTCCAAGGTCAGCAGCTGTTTATAATTTTTTCTGATTATTTCTTTTGGTTGCTTAAGGAGTAGTGGTATAGATGTTGAAAGGTGCACATGCAAGTCGCATGAGGTGTCTAGACATTGTAATACATCAAACACTCTTTCAGTTGACAAATTGTTCACCAACTAGTTATGCAACCAAAATGTCATATGGGACATCTGCAAGATAGAACATATGCAGAAGTTAGAAGCATGGAATGCCAGGTTGTGATCGGGTTGGGCGACCCAGCCCAGATTTGGGCCTGATTGACCCAATCAGGACCCAAATCAGCCGATCCAGCCAGTATTGGCTGGGTCAGACAGGGTTGGCCAAGTCGGCCTCAACTAGCCCAATGTATCTAGATGATCTCGGCCGACCAGCTCCAATTCGAGTCACCGACACTAGGGAACCCGGGTTGGTTGGGCCCAACAAACCTGCTCCCAACCTCCAACCTGGTCTACCTTGGTTAGAAGTAGGATTTTATTTTCTTCTTGCTAGTGTCTCCATTGGGTTGAATCTGTTGCCTCATGTCATACATCTCTTTGGATGCAAAGAATAGATACTTTCATTAGATTCAAGGTTCAGAACTTGCATCTCTTTCATGTAATATTACTTAGTCATAGTCACACTTTCCCACTCTTTTACTGGTTTGATGGAACTGGAGTTTTTGCTTGCTAGAGGCATATCCACAGTCACTTTTTTCCTTCTCCGTTTACACATCTATAATACAAATGGTACTATCCACTTCTCAAAAATAATAGAGAGAATCTGATTGGCAAAACATAAGATGAAAGTGACAAGCACGAAAATAAAACTGAATGTTATTCTTATCTTGTTTTTTCGTGTGAAATATATACCTTACGTTCATGAGCCTATCTTTTTGTTGAAGTATATTGCACCACAAACAACGTTCAATGATTGCAGACTTCTTTCTCTTGAGATTTGCCAAAACATTTTGGTTATCTACTTTATCTTTGGTGGTAAATGGCAACAGTACTATATGTGACCTATTCTATTATGCAATATACTCCTGCCATTGATATTTGGAGCATTGGTTGCATTTTTGCTGAGGTGCTAACTTGGAAGACATTGTTTCCTGGAAAAAATGTTGTTCATCAGTTGGATTTAATGACGGACCTTCTTGGCACTCCGTCCTTGGATACTATTTCATGGGTATGATTTATTTGTCTTTACTTCAACTCATAATATTTTCTGGTTAATGAAATCCAGTTGTTGCCTCCTCTCCCTCCGAATAGTCTTGCTTCTCCTGTAGTCTCTATGCATTTACTTCACAAGCATGTTCTTCTCTTTTAGAATGCATTGCCTCTGAGGTCATTTTTGTGCATTCCAGGTCAGAAATGAGAAGGCTAGGAGATACTTGAGCAGCATGAGGAAGAAGCAACCTGTGCCTTTAGCGCAGAAGTTTCCAAATGCTGATCCCTTGGCACTCAAATTGTTGGAAAAGCTTTTGGCTTTTGATCCAAAGGACCGCCCAACGGCTGAGGAGGTAAGGACCAAGCATATTTATTAGACATAAAAATTTCATATCATTTTTCTATTATATTTGGAACAATATTATTTAATTATAGGTCATTGGGTAAAGTGCATGATGGAACCTCGTTTTATATAAAATTAATAAAAATTTATGCTTTTTTTGTAAAAAGAATTTGGTTATGTTTAGATCTAACAATTATGAAAATACTTGATATCTCATAGGAGTATTAAGGTAATTCATGGTATATTAAATATGTATGTTGAGGTTGTTGGATTTCACGAAAATTTTATTTTGATTTTTCTTTAATGGACTTGTGAAGTTCTGATGTTAATTATATCGAACATATATTCGAACACCATTGATTAACCATTAGAGCAACTCATATATTGAAACCATACATCCACAAATGAAGACATGGGAAAAATAGCTCCATAACATTGATGGAATGCAAACTTAGTATTTTTTAAGTTTGGTTTGAATTTGATTCATGTTTTATTAAGATGCCTTTGACTTGGTTTTGACTTCGTCTTTTTAACTTTGGGGACTTGTTTTAGTTTGATTTGGCTTTCTGCCTTTTTTGACTTTTTACCATTCGCAACTGATATGTTTTAAGGGATTCCATTCAAGTTTGAGGTATGATGAATTCTCAGATTGGAGTTTTGGGATTTTGCAATTTTAGAATTCTAATTTAAGGATTTGTTCCTTTGTGGATTTTAAGATTTAGACTTGGCGATCTTACGGATCAGAATTTGATCATTTGGTTCTCATAGTTTGAGATCTGAGAATGTTAGTTTGCAGATTCCTTTTAGACATTTTTGTCATCCTTGTTTGAAATTTAATAAATCTGAAATTGATGATCTGATCCTGTGGATTGTCCTTTGATCTTTTGATTAATTATTTGCCACGAATGCTTAGGGTTTAAGGTTTATAAACTTGGTTTCAGCCTTTAGAGTTTTCTTATTCTTTTGTTAAAATGCCAGATTTTCAAATTTTTTAGAAGACTACTGTAATATATTTGATTAACAGATCTGCAGATTGCCTCAGTTTAGGCATTCTTATATGCTTACAATTTTTATCAGGATCTGAAATATCCATAGATTGAGTATTCTTTCATTAGCATCAACTTTTAGATTAAGTTTAGGGTTTGGATCCAAACATTCAAATGAGGTTAAGCCCATGGGAAGAACAACACCATAGAGAGGCATTCCTCACCTCTACACTTCTTTCCTCCTGATCTTCTTCTTCCTGTGTCCTTCCAGCAGGTGTGCAGCAGATGAAACAGGTGGACTATTTCTTCTTCCTCTTTGGCTTCTCTTCTCATCCGGGTTCAGCAGATCAGTTACTCCTAGCCCCAGAACCTGGTGCACTCTCCCATGGGGTCTCCCATGGGGTCTTCTTACAGGGAGATGGCAAGGAGTCAGTTCAATGGGGACTGTTGCAGATATGCCCCATTTTCGGTTCATCATGGGGCGTTTGGAAGAAGAACATATCAGTTTTTCTATTTTTTAGCATTTCTTACGAATTTATTTTGAATTTCAGTTGAGTGAGTACTTGAGATATACCCGGTCAAGTGGGCAACCATGGGGAGGTGCCCTCACCTGGACTGCCTCTACTCCACTTCTATTTCTTAGGAGTATCCTATGGCAAGTGCCTTGACTCAGCTGGCTGTGCAGTTATGACTTATTTCTTAGGCACTTCCGAGGTTGCCATGTAGGCATAAGTTTATATTTCTTAGGAGCTCCTGGCGGCTATGTATCGTGACCTAGCATCTCATTTATTTGAGACATAATCCAAGGCCATTGATCGGCCATCAGATCTCTATTTTAGGATCAAAAACATGTTGTGCAGGGGGCATCAAATAGGCCATGTTCAGATCTATCATGGGCCTGATTGTGTGTGAAAATACGGTGCATTTTGCATGAGACTTGAATTTGCGCAATCAACCTTCAATCTCTGGATCTCATTAGATTCCATTGCATGTTTTTGATGCCTGACAATCACATGGGTCCAAATTTGACATTTAGTTCTTCATTTAGTATGAACATTTATATTAATTCAATCTGTATCAGCAATAATTTGTCAGCAAGGCTACAATTGAATCACATTTAGATTCCAATTGGGCCTGATTTCATGTTAATTTCCGGCCCATTTGAGATAGATTCTGATCTTTGCACATATAGGCTTTAGATTTGGGCTCTGCTGTCATCTGCTCTGTCGGGCTCGCACTTGTCATCCAGGGGCCTGATTGATCATCTGTTGTTAACTGAATGTGGACACCAAAATTCTTCAAATTGAGATTGAATCTCCATTGAGCCATGCTATTCAACTTTGAGACATGTCCTTCAATTGGATCCACTTCGATAGACACTCCTTTGATAAAATGGCCCGAGGCCTAACCCATTAAGGATTAAATTGAATTCAATTTGATGCACCTTTTTCACTCCCTTAATGGACTGAACATTAGTCCTGAAATAGGCCCATTACGATGGCCTTCCATATAGGTTATCTGGTTTCCACGTTACAACCCTGCCTTGGGACATCTTGGAGAAATTCATGCCCCGCCATCTCAACAACCAATTTTGATTCAATCTCTTTCGATTTCGGAGGATCGCGAGACAGCAAGGATAGGTCAACAGGGAAACTAATTCTCGGTTGACTCCTATGCCAAGGACTCTTCCAATAATGAGAGTCTCATAAGAAATGAGAATCTCCCAAGAGATAGGCTCACCAATTAAGAGGGAAATTCATCCCGAATATCCTGGGATTCCTCCGAGTCTGTCTTGGAACTGGATCCCCTCTCTTCGGTAGGTCACCTCGATGCAAAGAGGGAAGGGTGGAAGCCTATAAATGTAGCACTAAGGCCGCCAGGCGCTGGGGATGGGAGAGGATAGAGAAAAAAAATGAGGGAGTCCAGACAGATCGGAAGCCAGAGAGGGGAGCTACCAGAGAGGGTGAAGATGAAGAGGAAGAAAGGGGATGTCGCGGACGTCCCCAATTCCAGCCACGGTCGCCGTCGCCTCTGATTGTCATCGCTGTTGAAGATGACGACGCCTCGATAGCTTTCAGGCCGTCGCGAGCGGCAGTTCTAGACATCCCCTGTCTTGCCGAAGCGGCTGGAACAGATTGAAAGGTAGAATCTTCAAATCAAAGGGAAACCAAAAGGCCGATTTTAAACCCACCTCTTGACCCTCATTAAGATAGACATACAAAGGTCTATTAAAAGACCCCAATGTCTTACCATGCCCCAAAAGGGAGTTATTTACCCATTATGCTATGGGGAGGCTGTGCATGACCAACATGCCGATATGCCAAATTATGAATTAATGAGGATCATTAACCATGAGATGAGTCCCCACAAGCTTATCAAAAGCCGGGTGTACTCAATCTCAAATCAGTGAGAGGAATGCCTATAAGTTTATCAAATACCGGGTGTTTTTCTATTTCAAATTGATCAAGCAACTTTCATGTTCATCAAGGACTCAAAGAGACCTGATTTCTGGTCATGTATCGGATTGAACAAACATAATGATTAATGAGAATGTCATGTTCGGTGCACAAGGTGGTATTGAAAGGAAGCCCACAGTTTCTTTGGCATTGATGGAATGTAAAGGCTCAAAAGAAAAAATAAAAAAAATATGAAAATTTCAAAGACTTAACAGAACCTGAAACTTTGAATTAATGACAAAATCCCCCGAAAAAAATCCCAAGTCAAGATAAATTAAAGATAAAATCTGTCCAAACTTTAAAATCCCAAATCAAGGGCTTCAGCTAAGAATCAGTCGGGTTGAATTTTGAATAAAAACACAGGAAATCACATCCTAACGTATGCTTCCAAGACCAACATTTAAAAAAAAGTGACAATACTAGGCCTTTAAGATTATACAGGGAATTCTCAAGATGTGCATAAATCTGAAGACTTTAACCGAAGACTTCAAGTAAAGAATCTCAAATTGGAACATCAAGTCTTAAAACTTCAAATCAAAGAAATTTAAAAGGAGGATATCATGTCTTAGTCAGTTTAATAAAGCACCTGAAACCAAATTCCAAATCTAAAACTATGGAACTTCTGGGAATTGATAAGCACAGAGTTCTTTGAATACAATTCCCCAATCCAAACAAAAAAACTATAGATCTTAAAAAATTGTAAAAATTTTGATCCAGGAATTGAATAGGGAATTTCTGAAAATCTGAAATGCATGGTTTTGAATATGAGAATTTGATCCCCAAAGTTTCGTGTCCACAATTGAAATAAAGAGTCAAATCTGAAATTCAATACTAACCGATTCTAAGTCAAGACATAACAAAAATCTAAATTTAAAACAAAGAAAGAATCTCCAAAGCGAAACCTTCAAACAAAAATCAAATCAAAGCCATTCTGTGGTTCTGTCAAATTCAAGACAGTCATATGCAAGATAATAAACATGAACCATCAACTTAATAACACACATCCAAATCAAAAATCTCAATCGGAACTTTAATCCAAATCCCAAATAGAACCTTAAAAATAAAAATAACTTAAATCAAAACTATAAGCCAAATCTAATCCGAATCAAATCTCCCAAGTTAAACCAATTTCACTCAATCCAAGCCAATCTCCCAAATCAAATCTTAAAATAAATTAACTTTAACTAAACAAATTTAAAACAAACTAAACTAAAATCAATCCATAAACAACTTTAACTCCAATCATCAAACCCAAATTAGTTCACATAAATCTGAAACCTCAAATTAAGACACAATCCCTACATCAAAAGATATCGAGTTCATAAAAAAAAACAACACAATCTCCAGATTTAATTCAAATAAAATTTAAAACTCACAAATCAAATCCAAATGAATCAAACAAACCAAATTCAATTCAACTTAATTTTAACTAATAAATTTAATTCAAAACAATTAAATTAATGTAAACCAAGCACAAAATTTAAATCAATTCAAACCAAACAAATTCTATTCAAATTAAATTAAATTTAAATCCACTTCAAATTAAACCAATGTGTTTCAATTAATTCAAATGAGCTCAAAACCAAATTCAACTTAATTTTAACCAACTCAAACAAGTTAATTTAAGTCAAATCAAATTTAAAACAAATTAAATGTTTGCATTCCATCAAGTTCATGGGGCTATTGTTTCTCCTATGTGTATGTGAATGTTTGTTTTTGTGGATGCATTGTTCTTCTATTTCTAATGGATTGCTATGACGGATAATCAAGGGTATTCAAGTAATCTCAATGTTATTAATGTCGGATCTTCACACTATCCGATGGGGAGAGGTCAAAATCAATTTTCAAAGAACCTAACAACCTCAACTTATAGTTTTATATAACATGGACCCTAGTTAATACTTTTATGGAATATCACCTATTTTCTTAAGAAGTCAATGTAAGGTCTAAATCAATCAAATTCAAATCAAAACAGGAAAATGAATTTTCAAAATATTAAAAAGTTGAATTTTGAGGTTACATCACTAAACCAAGGAGGATATTGCCGCCTTCTATTCTGATTGTGCTATAAGGTCCGGCACTCTTCTTTTGGCATCCCATCCGCCATTTGCTGCACCAGATTTGAGAGATTTTTTTTATCTCCTCCTGGGCTGGGCATCTGTGGTAGCAAGTAATCTCCAACTTTTATTTTGTTACCATGGTGCTTCCAGATGCATAATTAAACGTTGGTTGTAACTGAATTCAAGAGGATGCATCCTCCTCTGTTCTGAACATCTTTCTGATTTTGATATATTTTTTTTGACATCCAATTGGCCATCGGTTGAACAGAATTTGATAATGGAGTCATCCATTTCTTCCCTTGACATCAACAGCCACAAGTATGTTTCTTTTGCTGCTGTTGTATCCTCGGATGCCTAATTGGGCATTTACTATTGGCTAGCTTAAGAGAATTCATCCTCTTGTAATCCTGAACTTCCCCTAGACCAGACCTGTAAGCTCCTGCCAGGTCTGCCTTAATCCCCAATTGGTCATACCCAGGGCTTAAAGTTTGAGCACACATAACTTTTTGTTCTCCTCATATAAATCTGGGCATTAGTGAACTAGGGCACTTGAATTTCGTCTTCATCTAACCCCGACTATGCCCTGATAGTTGAAATCATCCTCATCTAACCCCGACTATGCCCTGACAGTGGCAGAATTGAGAGAATTGACTCCCTACTGTGTTGAGCATAACTAAGCTTCTTCATTTAACACCTTCAATTTTTTTGCTTCAATGGGACTTAGATCGCCTCTTTTGGGATCTCTGGGGGATATTTGCTCAACCTAGCTGATAGCACCCTATTGATCATTTCATATCCTCTGTCAGTGTTGCAATTAGGGAAAATATCTCTATCCTTCACCTAATTCTGATAGACAGGTGTGCACATCTTTGTATCTTGCTCAGGATCATTATTTTCTTATTGAAGCTTAAATTTCTGATCCAGTGACAACATGAACATGAATATAGGCCCTTCAACATTATCTTTTAATAGGATTTAGTAGCCTTCAACAATTTCGATGAGTTGGTTCCTCAATTCTTGTCAGTCTTAGGCTTGCCGACACTTGCAGATATTTAAAACCACTTAATATTTTGTAGATCATGAACTATGCACGGGCCATCTTCTGAACTAGCTACTTTCTCTTCATCAATTGCTTGCAGAACTTGAGAAGACTTATTGTTATGCCTCCACAGGCTTGCTTATTGATCATATCGGTTGACCAACATTAGCCCTTCCTCCTTTGGTTCATACTTTGGTGCATATGTGTTTTAGCACTTAATGCATCTCTTATACTGATGGTTTGGCCCTCAGATTTGGCATGTGAATCATCCTAGGTTCTATCTGAGATCATGTGGTCTTGCTGTCCAGCATATCTATCTGCCAGCATGAGATCTTTTTTGTCTAGGTCAGTTGACCAAACGATTTTGAAAATGAAGTGCTTCAGGTCATCTTACAAACACCCCTAATTAGGCTTGGATTCTTCAATAACAGAGCATATGTGTATATACTCATCTTGTTACTTACAATCCAAATTGATGTGTCCTTTTCTTGGCCCTTATTTGATAGCAATTGGTTCCATATATTGGTGCTCTAATGCTGAGCATTAATTTGTAACAGAACTTATACGCCCCTTAGTTGACCATTTCTAGATCTCATTAACTTGTATTTTAGTGTCTTCATCACCCCCGGACACGTTGGTATTTAAGTAGCTTTGAGTCCTTCACTTGTTTATGTCATTGGATGACCATGTTTTATCATTTTTTGCACACTTCCAGACCTGTGCAGCTCCAATATTGGTCAGTCATCGTCCTCGGCTGGTTAGCGAGCATGCTGTCTTGCATGTTTCTTTTCTAATCCTAGGCCTATGTGACCTTGAACCTTCTGCTAAAATTATTAGCTGAATATGGGACCTCCCGGTCTCTTACTTTGACATGTTGCAATGATGAACTTTTTTAATCTAAGCATACTCAGCTTATACTAGCCTTTCTGGCTTGTGTAGGATTTTTTGTGCTCCAATTTGTTTGGGGTTGAGGCCTTGCGTGAAATAGGACTTGGAAAGAAAGGGTTTCCACCCTGGTACTTGCTTATTTTGTTTGTCTTTTGTTTAGATGTTGAAAATTTAGGTGCCAACGGTGCACAATAGGATATTGGAAGAACTTGGTTCCTGATGCAAACTTACTGGGTGTTACAGATTGTATGATTGTTTGCAGTGAGGGGGCAGGTGTGGTTGATGTAAATAAGCTTGTTAGGATGGATTTGATAGAATTAGAAGTTTTCATTTTCTTACATCTATGTGGTAAGAGATGAAAATGGACAAATTGGAGAGTACTCTTGGCCCTTGTCTCAAATGGCTAGGCACATGAGGTGACACATAATAGACACTTGCTATGACACACAACTGAACTTCTAACTTTTCTGGATTTGTTGATGAAAATGTACCTAGCATGTGTAAAATCTATCTGGTTCATGAGGTATAATTTATCTAAAGATCGACTTGTCAAGTTACTACTGGGTGACTTGTTTGTTAGATAGGAACATCTTATATAAGTTCAGGATCCAAAAATTTCTGTTCTGATTTGGCTTCTTGGACTTTAAAGACTTGTTGGATGCAAATTATTGAATTCATGAATTTAGATTTACAAAATGTGTATAATTTATATGATGAATTGTGGTTTCTGCCACCTTAAAAAATGTGTAGTACGACCTATTTTTAGAGTGCAGTCTAGATTAAGGTTTCATCAAATTTGTACTAATTTTTTTTAAAAATCTTTGCATAAGGGATTGGCATATCCTATTAGACAGTTTTCTCTTATTATATAGTTATAACAAGTTACTCTGATAATGTTTTGATAATATGTAATGTGTCAAGGAAACCATTAAGTTCCCCTCTATCTCAACTACCCTGATCAAAATTAAATTGTTTATGTACTTATAATTTTGTCAAGATGGAGCAGTTAGATGTCAGAGCTTGTGAAATTGCATAGTCTTTTTTCTGGTGGAAAATGACAGAATTTCAGTAAATTTACTTGCATCATTAATTGAAAAACATGTTACTAGGTGATGTTTTTAGGGTTTATAGGTTGCAAAATGTGTCTGGATCTTCTATACTCCCTCCAGGTGCCTTTTTGGGTGATGCTTTAGGCCCTGTTTGGTAATGGTATTGAACATTTCTATCAATATCAATGGATGTTTGGCTATCAATATTAATATTGAAACTCTTAGTGCAAACAAAGCATAGCATGTAATACAAGTGTCCACTTATATCAATTTTGATATTTATACTTTATCAATTACAAATATCAATATCAAAATTTATATAGTATTATGTTTGATACTCTAACCAAACAGGACATTAGCTAATAGTTACCATTTGTGTCCGGTGGAAGTAAAAAGCTATCAGGAAAGGATGAAGCTAGTGATTTGATGTGGTTCCATGATAAGGCATATGCCTTAGTATGTATATAGCATATTTTGGTTACGTATACTTGTCGACTCCGAAAATGGGTCCCGGATCGGCACCTCAAGAGAAGGTGAAAGATAGATGGATTAAGGGGAAGGGAGTGAATCGGAAGACACTCGGAAAGCGGTAAAAAGTTCTCATCTCGGTCCCACACTCACATTGATCCCCGAACTTTCATCTCACGGCGTCGCTCGAGCACCGGAGATGGTTCGGGTCATGTGGGAGGAGAGTGAGGAGGAGATTAACTTAGAACATGAATAAAAGGTGGTCGCCAGGAGCCGCGGGCTCGGCTTTATGGAATAAAAGACAAGATTAAGTTGAATTGACCGTGTGTACCTTAGCGTAGGAGATTGGGATGTGAGTTCAACCTTCTTCTTCTTCTGCCGGCCGATGAAGAAGAGTCCAACCGGTGCTAACTTGAATGATCTGTGCAACTTAAAGGCAATGAAAACAAGTGAAAGAATAAATTATACTTGAGTGAAGTGTAGTAACTGAAATAAGAAGATGTGAAATTAGCAATTGAAATCGAATTCACCGGCTTCGGGGTGAGCCTTAACCCCTTTTTTGTGTTTTTAGTTATATAAAAAGGATGCAAACTAAACTAAAAGATGTTCTAAAATAGTAAATAGACTAAATGAACTGGGTTGAGGAAGCTTATGGAGTGAATCAGCTTGAGTTGAAGCCGAGATGGTTGAAACAAGCCGGTTCAAGTAGCCTTGCACCCTCCTGGCGCGACTTTAGTGCAGAGAATGCTATGGATGACCCTGATGTCAGAATCGAGTGATGTTTGTTTCTATGGATGGAGAATCCGGAGAGGAAGAGATCTTCTATTGAAGACTCTCCAAAATCCGCTTTTAGCAGTCTGTAAAAATTATGAAATTGGACTGATGTGGAAAAACAGCACCTGGATGCGCGCCCTTAGTGCAGCAATTGCCACAGACAGACGGCAAGTCAGAATTGAGTGCCGCTGGTTGAAAATAAAAGGTTACGAGGATAGGAACAACTCTTCTGTTGAAGACTTTGGAAGAAAAAGCCCCTAATTTTCTACAGCAGCCGATGAAGTCGGTTGATGCAGAATGCACGGATTGAGCCTTCTCCTTCACTTCGGGATCGATCTCTCAACATCGGATTGCCTTTGGACGTCAATATGGCTTTGGGAGAGAGCTTGGATGACCTCAGGATGAGCTAGAAATGGGGGGTTGACCCTGGTTCATTGGGAATAGCCCTCAATTTATAGAGGAGGGAAACCGGTGCAAAACATGGAAATTGGACTGACCGTGCCCCCGCGTTTCAAAGGAGGTGAGGGCACGCAGGGCGCACCCTCAACCTGGGGGTGCGCCCTCACCTCGGGGGCGCGGTCTGCGCGCCCTCCTATTTCAAAGGAGGCGGGGGCGCGTTACACGTCTCATTGCTAAAAATCGACGGAACCTTCTGAAAATTGCTAAAAATTCAACTTGACAAATGTAGCGCCCCCCCGACCTGAGGGCGTGGTCAAAATAATTGATAATTAGTGGGGGAAACTTTCTAAAAGTTTGGTTTATAAGGTGCTAATCGGGGCAATTTCTGGTTTCTGAAAACAGACCGTGCCCCCGCGTTTCAAAGGAAGCGAGGGCGCGCAGGGCGTGCCCCCAGATTGAGAGCGCTCCCCCAAGTTGAGGGCGCGCAGGGCGCGCCCTACCTTTTCAAAGGGAGCAGGGGCGCGTTACACTCTCTCTCCTGCGCGCGTGTTCCGCGAGCCGTAACTTGCAAACAGGATGTCCAATTCGGCTCCCGTTTGTTGCGTTGAAAAAAGAGCCTTCAATCGCACCTCCTCAAGTTGGTAAACCAGCCGGCATGACTTCCGAGGCATTCATACGGGGCTTTCTACCGTTTTACCCTCTCATAGAAAGCCGAAAACCGCGGCGGAGATCCGAAAGGGCACGGTTCCGGTCGAAGAATCTTGAGTCAACTTGGGATAACTTAAAATGATGACCGAATAAGTCTGGTATGGTCGAAAAACCTGAAATTATCAGAAAATCTGAGATTAACCCGATAAACGTGAACCGAAACTCAGAAAAGCCATAAAACCCTAAAATCGACCGAAATTGCCGTATGGCCCCGGTTGATGAAATTTACGGCTAGGATCAACCCGGATGACTCGAAAAGACCCAGTGATGACTGGAAAGGCCTAACACGTTGTCTAGGATAGTCGTGTCAGTACAGATCGAAAAAGCTGTAACGAAAAGCTGTTATAGACCAACGCCTACCGAAATGACTTGTCGAAAAACCCGAATGTTACGGAACACATGCGGGACTCTCGAGACCTTCAATTAAAAACTATTCAAGGTCGATCATTGAGCAAGCTCCGTGTTTTCACAATTCACGTGTGGCTCTCGCTTGATGGTTACGGCATTGTTCTGGAAATCATCGGACCATTCCCATCTCACAAGGGGCTCCACCAGCGTCCTAGCTCATCTCCATGAGGTAATCCGAATCAGATAATCGGTCAAATAATGGATATTGCCAATGGAATAAGAGTCTAGGGCTCCGAATCAGGCCAATTTGGCGTGTCTACAATACTGTAGTGGTTGATGTTTGAAGTAGAATTAAAAGCTTATTATTTGATCTGCTATCCTCTCTTTTCTATCTATTGCTTATTCCATTTCTACTTATTGTACTGGCCAACAGGCAAACATAGCTAAAAACTTGATTTATTTTCCCTAGGCATTGGTTGATCCATATTTTAGGGGTTTGGCCAAAGTAGAACACGAGCCATCCTGTCAACCAATCTCGAAGATAGAATTTGAATTTGAACGTCGGAGAGTTATAAAAGAGGACATAAGAGAACTTATTTTCTGCGAGATTTTGGAATATCGTTCTCAACTTCTCAAGGACTACATAAATGGGACTAAGAGGACGAACTTCCTCTATCCTAGGTATCAGTCGTTGTATTTAGTATTCTATAAATTGTGACATTTATCATGAATTCTTTACTTTAATGATGTTTGTGTCTTATGTGATATAGTGTTGTTGATCAGTTCAAAAAGCAATTTACCCATCTTGAGAAAAATTGTGGTAAAAATGGTTCAGTAATTCCATTTGAGAGGAAGCATGTTTCCCTTCCAAGGTGTGCTACCGAATGTATTCTCTTCACCTCTTTTAGGGTTATTGTTAAAAAATATGATTTGCTTTTATCATTTCAGTTTTTTGATGTTTTGTGCTGTTGTATTTAACAATTAAGGATTAATCTTCTTATAGACATGTATGCAAGACTGCAATTGACAAAAGGCTATTTTTCATCAGGGTAGAATATGGAAGGGGCTTTTATGTACTGGACATCTTGCCTTGTCTCTTCTCTTGCATTTAACCCTTGCCAAATCTGTGAAACATCCACAAGGCAATGTTTTATGGATCACAAAAAAATATCATGTTTATTAGCTGATTATTTATTTTGGTATGGCAAATAATCATGGAGAGGAGAGTTGGCTATTCTTATAAATATTGATTCATCCTATTAAATGGCCAGAAGGATTAATGGGGGGGGGGACCATATGATTGAGCCATGTTTTGGCAGAGATCAAGAATTCATATTATTTCAAAGATTCATAGATCAAATTTGATTTTATTGGGTCTTTCACTTACTTTTTACCAAAAAAATTTTACCAAACTCTGACCCCGATGTTTGAGCATCCTATTTGTACATGATTCACAAGGTTCGCCAAGCAATCAATATTTCACAATCGAAGGTGTAGTATATAGTAGTTGTCCTTTGTTATCTGATATATTGTATCAACAATCCAAAGATGGTCGTAAAAGAAATCTCTTTTTGATTCACTTTTTTCTATATTTATGAATTCCGTTATTAATAAGTTGATAGTTTCTTTCATGTGTCTTTCGAAGGAGAAGAAGATTTTTTGAGATTGTTTCATAGCTCTGCATGAGAGTACCTTGGATTCTTTCGATGAATCAAAAGTGTATCATGCTCAAATATATCTGGGATTTGCAATGGAGTAGCGGGATTAGAAAATAGAGGGATTCTAGTCATAAGTTGTCTAATGAAATTGCAGCTGAAATTGATATATCATTCAAAGAGAAGGATGACAAATATTTAGAGTTTTGTAGTCATATATGGATGATCTTTTAAAATATGAAAATTCCACTTTGACCAGACTAACAGGGTTGATTGGTTTTGATAAGATGGATGGCTCTGTCAGCATTAGCATAGTTTATTAAGGATTGGATGCATCGGAGGGCTTTAGAAGGCATCGTTATTACCTTTTATAAAATCAAAACCTTCTCGCTTTATGCAGTTTGAGGTAAACGTGTCTTTTGAACAAGGGAGGTTTAAGTGCTTGTTATGCCTCGTTGAAGTCATTTCACGAGTTGATTGAATGTTGAACTACCCAGTAAACTATTTTCTGATGTGTGCATGGCTTTCAAAAGAATAACATTCTCTCTCTTTTCATGGGGTGACAAGATGGCTTGATGATTTAGTTTTTAATGACTGTTGAGCACTTCTTAGTTCTTTTTATTTCTTAGTGCTCCTAGGGTACAACAACTTCTTTGGTGTTGATCATTGGCTGGCAACCATTCTCGAACCAGTTCTCACGTTGATCAAAATGTGCATCAAGCTAGGGGTCCTTTTCGTGCCAGTCGGTTATCAGATGATATCAAGCTGTTTGTGAGTCCTACACTTTTAACTTTGGCATAAATCCAGCTGCCTTTGTCAAACTTAATCAAGTAAAAAATAAATATAACAGGTTTGTATCAAGGTAGGCCAGGTCAGGGGTTGGGAGTGGGTCGGATGGGCTGCAACCAACCCGGTCACCTGTGTAGACACGCAATTTTGGCCTAGTTGGAGAGCTTACATTCTTGTTTTTATGAAGAATATTTGGGTAACCCTGCAAGGCAACCGCGTTTTCTAGGCTTTCCAACACGTTTCAAAGAGAATTAGTGAGACGTTGACCAGGGTAAAAGGGAACCTGGCGCCCTATATATAGGGCGCCTAGCACCGAATCAAATCAATTTAACGGGCCGATTTGACCCCTTGCAGTGACTCGTCTTATCGATTTGACATACCTCATGATGCTGGTGCCCTATATATAGGGCGCTTTGCCGCGTTGAACTGCTTTTCGGAAATGGCCAAAGTACCCTCTTTTAGGCTATAAATAGACTCCCATTTGGAGCTAGGAGGAGGTTCCAACTCCGTGCCACCCTAGAGCCCATCCAATATCACATTTTTAAGCCATCTACGCCTCCCATAGACCCTCAAACCGATCCAAGATCACCCACCAAAAACCCCAAAAACCTGCTATTTCTGTCATTCAGAAATATATTTTTTCTCAACTTTGAGAGCCTTTATCTGTCTTTCCTCTTTCATCCAGCATCCAAACCACTCACCACTAGCTTCATTTGCATATTGGCACCAGCAGGGGCAGAAGCCGGTTTTGCCCGTTTGATCGAGTTTTTGTCTTCCGTTTTCATCTTAGAACTTTTCATCATCTTATTTAGCATGCATTAGATCATTTTGCACCTCATATATATCTAAAGACCTACCAAAGATAGGGGTTGGGATTCCGTCCCGATCCGGTTAGTTCGTCCCCTTTTGCATGATTCAGAGTCTATACCGAGCATGATATTACACTCCCGCCAAAGCTAATGATCTTTACTTGTTTTTTATGTTTCTATGCAGGGCATTCTTTGGTGAACCGATCGAGGTGAAGCTTCAGTCCAATCGGAAGTGAAAGAGCTCACTCAAGCTCTCCTCTTTCGGCCGGCCGAGAGAGGAGAAGTTAGAACTTAACAATCTCCCCCCTTTTCCATCCCCAAAGGTACGACGGTCAAACTTGCTTTCTTTTTATTATTCCATTTGCTTCATACCCAATCACATTTTGGAGTCTTTGTCTCTTGGCAACCACACACTCATCACACACACCACCCATCCACATCTACACCGTGAACGACCGGCTCATCCGGGTGCCTACACCTTTTGGCGACCACGGTGGGACAACTTTTGCTTAAGTGAGCTCTTCTCATCTCTTTAAAAGAATGTCCAACATGCTCATCTTTACTTTGGCTCTTGCTTGAGTTATTACATCTTCTTAGCATTGCTATTTACTTGCTTGCTTGTTTACTTGCTTCCCTTGAGCGTCATTTAGTTTCTTCCTGTTTACTTGCTTTCCGTGGGTCCTCTTTTAATAGAAAAGCACAACCTAATTTTTAGGCTTACTTTATCGACTTACTTCAACTTTGCATCTTAAAGATTATCTTGCTAAGCATCTTTGTTTATTTTTTTTTTAAAAAATCTTATTTCTTTTCTAAAGCATCTTTAGTTAAATTAGTACTTGCTTTCATCCTTGTTTGACTTCACATCATTGTCTTGTTTATTTGTTTTACAATCCTCTATTGATCGTTGCATTCTTTTACTTTCTTCTTGATTGCTTCTCACTCCTTGATATCTCACTTGCATTTAGTTTGCATTGGGGTTCTTTTGACTCCTTTAGGTCATCCGAGAAGGGAGGCTCTCTCCTCCCAAAGCCCTACACACCGGAACACCCCTCTTGGTGGTTGCCAACTTCTCCTCCGGGGATTCCCTCTCGGAAGGACCGGGTAGCTTCCATCAAGACCTCCGTAAGTCCCCAAACCTGAAGGATTCCCTCTTCACTGATTGGGCTGGTTGAACCTTTTATCCCAAAACCCGGAGTACCTATTACCTATCGTTGTGAAAAGAGTGACAACCTTAGATTGCTCGGCGATGTGAGAGCATAGGGTCCTACCCATTTATTTGAGTGGACATTATTTCTCTTAACAAGCCACTAATTTAAGGTTGAAACACAAAAAAAATTGCGGTAATCATTTTAAATCTGTGCCATTACTTGTTTGCAAATCAAAATTGAAAACCAAAACCAAAAAGTTGAAAACACTTAACAAAAAAAACAAAAGAAATCTTTGCTTGAGGTTAATTTGCTTGATAACTTGTTTGTTCAAACAAAAATCAAAAACCAAAAAGAGGGAAAAGATTAAAAACTAAAAAAAAGGGATTCTTGTGTTTTTCGTCATCTTTCCCTTGTGTTTATGAACTTGAGATTAGGGCGAGTCGTCAGAATGGCGGACCAAGGATACGAGCCGCTGCAGCTGGAGTATGATCAATCCTACCTCCAACAAGATGCCGTATGTGCCGTTAACGAACCCGAAATTCTCCCTGAAACCAGTTCACCCCGACTCCACCCGGATTCTCTGTGGTAGGCATTCGCTCATGCCGACCCAACTCAACTACAAGCCATTGAGGCCATCTTGAAGGGAAAATATCCTGTCAACCACACCCATGCCGAGGGTGGCCACCACACTTCTACCCCCCAATTAGCAACTGACCAACCCGGTGCAACAGTACCAGGCCATTCTCACAATGGACCCTTAATTCCAAACTCACCCCATCTGGTGGCCATCTTGAACCACCTGGACCCAAATAACACCACACCACTTAGGCCACCGGTCTACTCTTCCGCACATGTTAATCAAGCCAGTCCACAAATGCACCACCCGATATACCCTCCTTGCCCGGCCGCTTCAGCTTATCCAATGGCCATCCTGGCAAATCAAGCATCTGTCCTTCCCCCTCCTCTCGTCCGAGAATCCTCCGTTGATCAAACCATGCTTAACAAAATCAACAAAATGGATGAACAATATCGGGAGCTCAAGTGGTTGATCGACACAAGAGCTCTCCCCGAGATATCCCTTCCCTCTCTCCCTGTGTTCCATCTTCCTCCTTCCGAAATGCCCATTTACCACCGATATAAGGGAAATGGGAATCCTTTTATTCACATCAAACATTTTCTTTATGAGTCTGTCATGTGGCAAAACGATCCGAAGGCCCTTGCATACCTATTTAGGAGATCATTAGAGGGCTCCGCGTTGGAATCGTTCTATTCACTTGACCCTTTGGAAGCTAGCAACTTTGATACTGTCAAGGCGAAATTCTTGCAAAGATACCAAGATCGAGTTGGCCCTACATATTCAATCATAGATCTCATAGCCGAGAAGATGAGAAATGACGAGGATTTCATAAGATATGCCGACAGATGGAGAGCAATGGTAGAGAGACTAACGAATGCACTATCAGAATCAGAACAAGTCAAGATGATCATCACTAACACCACTCCGGCTCTGAAGAACGTATTTGCATTACATCACCCTATCACCATGAGCGAACTCTATGAGAGAGCACGGTACATCCAAACCCAACTCCGAGACTCTCCCATCATGAACCTCTTCGACCCTAGGCCCCGAGTCACCAAAAAGACAACCCCCACCGCCACTGGGCCCGTGACTGAAGGCGTGGTAACCAATGAACACATCAATATCATAGGAAACCCGCCCAACAGCCACCAACAGCAGTACAGAAATCCCCAGTTCAGAAACCCCCGCCAAACCCAACCGGCACCTCGCCCTCAGATTCAACCCCAACCTTTCTGCCAACAAACACCAAACCAGTATCCCCAACAACCAATGCAGACACCAGTCCCCCAGCAACCCCGGCAATTGGCCGTGCAAACCTTTGCACTTCAACCACCCCGCCAACCGACCACCTATAACCAGGCTCCTCCCCGCATCGCTACGCCACAACCATGCCACCACAACCTACCCGCATCCCTAAAACCTGGACTATCATCGCTACGCCCCTACCTAGGCCTCCCATCATCCGACCTAACCCTCCATCAACCTCCGCTACACCAACCATAGCCCCTCAGCTCGCCACGGTGCTTAGAAGCGGGCGCATGTTTCAAAGAATTTCCCCCCAGACCAGTCAACCAGAACGATCACAAGAAGAAGAAGAGGAACACCCGGAAGAACCAGTGCCAGGGACATCTTACGATTTGTTGAAGCACCTTGACAAAACCCCCGCACGGATTTCCATTCTAGAGCTGATCAAAAGGTCCAAGGTTCATTAGGAAGTTCTTCAACAATATTTGCAACGAGTAATGGTCAATGAAACCCTTCCCCCTGAGAAGATTGCATCAGTCCTGACTCCAAGAAGTGAACATCCCGCCCTCACTTTCACCAGAGAAGAGTTAGCCGAACCAGAAGCAAGAAAATATGCACTTTGCATCACTGTCAGCATTAACGAAACAGATATCAAGTCTTGTCTAGTTGATACCGGTGCATCCATCAATGTCTTGCCACCAGAGATGCTACAATTGTGTGGGATCCCAGAAGAGGACATTCGGCCGTCACATATCACTGTAACAGCATACGACAATTCCAAGAGGCCCGCCCATGGCATGGTTACACTTGAAGTCAAACTCGGACCCCGAGTTGTCACCGTTGACTTCCACATCCTGGACATGGACCCGACTTACAAAGCTATCTTGGGAAGGCCTTACCTCGAGGCATTAGAGGTCGTAGCTTCAACCAATCACCAGTGCATTAAATTTTTCTTCAAGGGACAAGTCGTTAAGGTGGTAAGTATGCCTGTGGATTGCCTAGTTACTCTCCCTCATGGCTTGCCAAATCAACCGGTCTTCACAATCCTCGACTTGCCAAGGGATGGAAGGCAGAATAGGCAGGTTTGGAAAAGAAAGAAGGATGATACCAAAACCCTTGGGTGGTGGATGATGGAAAACCTGGGATATCAAGAAGGCCGAGGACTGGGGAAAGAACTACAGGGTATCAAAGAACCCATCCAGCTGGTAAAGACAACACCAAGGAACGGGATAGGGTACGATGGGACATGTGATAATGGCCAGAAGATCGGTCAAAAATACTTTCAGGGGTGTCTGCACAAGTTCTTCGACAAGAGAGAAACAATACAGATGATTGAAGAACAAGAACCGCAAGAACAAACAAAGAGGAAGAAAGTGGACAGCCTAGAGGATGAACCGTGTCTCGACATATCATGGTTATTCTCTGAAGAAGGGTCAAGTGACGAATTATTCCACGACGAACCTTCTGGTAATCAGAATCAGGGGCATTCATCCCTTGTCATCTCTACGGATCTAACAGACTCATTCCCAATAAGTTCACCATCAGATTCACCAGGTAGCAAAAATGGATGCTCTCTTTACCCATCTTTGCTTGATTTGTTCCCTTCTCTATCAATATCCCAACCCACACTGGAAACCACAACCAACCAAACTCATTCTGTGTTGATGTTTAGTACTTCTCAAAAGGATAAAAAAAAACGTCCAGTTCTCAACCCAAGTTTCGCTCGAAGAAACATCCCAACTCGCTCTGAAGGATGATCCAAACCGGGAGGCCACTCGGTCTCTGATCGATCTCCTTTGCTCTTCATCCCCTACAATAAATTCCACTCCCTCTACCTCCTCTTCCTCTCCTTATTTACCTTCTTCTTCTTTAGGTTTAGTTTCCAATAAAAATTGGACAAAAATTAGAGGTAGGAGAATTCTAGGAAGATACCTGCATCAGTTGGCTCAGAAAAGCTTAGAATGTGCCAAGCTACCAGAGTATCTAGAAAATGCAATCCAGTTGGGTGAAATTCGATATGAGGAAAAAGACAACATTGATCCAACTTTAGGGGTCTATGAGGTTGTATCAAAAAAGGATCCTGATACTGAGGATGAAGTGGAGGATTTGGCTGATGCTTATGCATCCGGCTTAAGAAGGTTTGAAGAGCCATCAGCCACGGTGGACGAGCCGACTAAGGAACCTAATCTTTGAATACCGGAAGATCCTAAGAATATCCTCATCAGTGCCAACCTCGCCCCTTTAGAAGAACATAATCTAGTGGGGGTGTTGCAAGGATACAAAGACACGTTCGCTTGGACATACGAAGATATGCCGGGATTGGACAAATCCTTGGTAGAGCATCGGTTGACTTTAAAACTTGAAGCTACCCCGGTTAAGCAAAAGTTGAGGAGGTTCCACCCAGACATAGCATTAAAGATGAAGGAAGAGGTCGATAAGCTACATCAAGCAAAATTCATTAGAGTTGTCCTCTATCCACAATGGGTGGCAAATATAGTCCCGGTCATGAAAAAGGATGGAAAGGTTCGAATTTGCATTGACTTCAGGGACTTAAACCAGGCGTGTCTGAAAGATGATTTCCCCCTTCCTCATATCGATGTTCTTGTTGATAACACAGCTGGATATGAAACCCTATCGTTCATGGATGGATATTCAGGGTATAATCAAATCCGGTTAGCAGAAGAGGATCAAGAGAATACCTCATTCAATACACCGTGGGGAACTTATTGTTATGTCGTCATACCCTTCGGATTAAAGAATGCCGGAGCAACTTATCAAAGGGCCATGGTGGCGATATTTCATGATATGATGCATAAATTTGTAGAGGTGTATGTGGATGATCTAGTGGTTAAATCCCGGACCCGAGATGAGCATGCTGAGGTGTTAAAAAGGGTTTTGCAACGAGCCAGGGAATATAAGCTTAAAATGAATCCCAAGAAGTGTGTGTTTGGAGTATCATCCGGAAAGCTACTTGGGTTCATCATCACTAAAAGAGGCATCGAAATCGATCCCAACAAAGCCAAGGCCATCATTGATATGCCTCCACCAAAGAATTTAAAAGAGCTGAGAGGGTTGATCGATAGGCTACAATTTGTTTGCCGGTTTATCTCACAACACTCCCAAAGGTGTAAACCTTTCTACGAGTTAACCAAGGAGAAGGCAAAATTCAGATGGGATTCAAGATGCCAGGAAGCATTCGATGGTTTAAAGAAATATTTGTAAAGCCCACCTGTGCTCAAACCTCCAGTTCCCGGCAAACCCTTAATCCTGTACATCTCGGTTTTGGAAGGATCTCTTGGAGCAGTATTGGCACAATTAGATGATGAAGGGAAAGAGCGAGCAGCGTACTATTTGTCTAAAATCTTTGATCCTTGTGAGCAGAAGTATAGCACCATGGAAAAAACCTGTGCTGCTCTGGTTTGGGTGGTCCAGAAACTTAAACACTACTTTCTGGCTCACGAGGTTAATCTCATTGCTCGCATGAATCCCATCAAATTTCTCCTAGAAAAATTTGTCCTGACTGACTGGTTAGAACGTTGGCAAAGCTTTCTTTTTCAATTTGACATCACCTACATCCAACAAAAGGCAATCAAGGGCTATACAATTGCTAAACACCTCGCCCATCATCCCATCCCAATCTTTAACCCTATCCGACCAGAATTCCCCGACGAAGAATTAATGTCCATTCGATCTTCCAATCTATGGACTTTATATTTTGATGGGGCATTAAACTCCCAGGGTAGAGGGATAGGGATTGTTCTTCTATCACCCGAAGGTGTCACCATTCCATAGGCTTTTCAGCTCCATTTTCCAGCAACAAACAATATAGCTGAGTATGAAGCCTTATTGGCCGTACTGGAGGCCGCTCACTTCTATGGTGTCACTATACTAAGGGTGATTGGTGATAGCCAGTTGATTCTCCGCGAAGTGCTTACCAAATACCGCACATCTCACCTCGGGCTCAAACCATACCAAGAACTCACCACTTGTTACATCAAGCTATTCTCCAAACTCGAATTCATTCATATCCCTCATGCTCAAAATATTCTTGCCGATGCTCTCGCTTCCCTGGCATCTTCACTATCTGTCCCGCTAGGCAGGCAGGTTAGGACGATCTATGTCCGTCGATGAACCATTCCGGTAGTGGAAGATGCATGATTCTTGAGGGTTAAAGAAAAGTTTGAAAGGAAAGAGTACATTGAGCAAAAGGAGGAAGTATCTTTGGTTGAGTTGGAAGAATTAGAAGAGGGTGAGAAACCATGGTATCATGAGATTGCGAATTACTGTCAGGATCAGACATATCCACTAGGATCAACTGCCGAAGAGAAGAAAGCCATAAGAAGAGTCTCCCAGAGATACACCATCTTAGGTGGAGTACTTTATAAAAGGAGCTTGGCCGGTGTTCTATTAAGATGCGTAGATGAAGAAGAGGCTGAATTGGTGCTTAAGGAAGCACACTCTGGAGTATGTGGAGGCCATGTAAATGCTCAAGCCCTCGCCAAGAAGATCATCAGGCAAGGGTATTATTGGCCTACTCTAGAAGAAGACTGCTCGATCTTTGTCCGGCACTGTCATCAATGTCAACTTCACGCCGACAAGATTCACTCCCCCGCATCTTCCCTTCACCCGATTCATGCCCCATGGCCTTTCTCTATGTGGGCTTTTGATGTTATCAGACCCCTTGGTGACCCAAACTCCACAAACAAAACCAAATCCTTCATCCTAATGGCAACGGAGTACTTCACCAAGTGGGCAGAAGCGGAAGCATACATGGAAATCAAGGCATCAACAGTCTGCACCTTCATTAAACGCAACATTATTGCCAAGTTTGGGATCCCGGGCGACATCATCACCAACAACGGACCACAATTCATCTCTCAGGAGCTGCGTGACCTTTGCAACAGGTATTGCATCAAATTGCATCATTCATCTCCATATTATTCTCAAGGCAATGGTTAAGCAAAACCACAAATAAAACCCTGATAAAAATCATTAAGAAAACTTGTAAGTCTAGCAAGTTCGCGGATTGGCCAGATAAGCTAGTTGATGCTCTATGGGCCTACCGCACTTCTATTCGAACCCCAACGGGTCAAACCCCTTATGTCTTGGCATTCGGGATGGAGGTGGTAGTCCTATACGAAGTAATCATTCCTTCCCTCCGAGTCCAGATCGATCGAGACATCCCGATAGATGAACGTCGAGATTCCCTTCTCGCACAACTCGAGCTCTTGAACGAAAGAAGGCTAACCGCTGCCGAACATGCTACATCTTATCAGAATAGACTTAAAATATTTTATCAGAAGAGGGTGGTGGAGAGAAAATTTGAAATCAGTGAGGTTGTGCTTAAAATAATATTCATTAAGTCGGGCGGTCCCCGCTCCAAACTTCAACCTAATTGGGAGGGTCCATATGTAATTTCGGCTGTTTATCCTGGTAATTCATATAAGCTGACTAATGCAAAAGGAGAAGAGCTAGCTCATCCTTGGAATTATGTATACCTCAAAAAATACTTTCCTTAAAACAAAAATCATAAAAAAATCTATAAAATCCAAAGGTATGAAGAATGATGATAGCATCTAACGCTTGCTTGTCCAGTGCACCAACTTGTCACTTAGGAAAATAAGGATAGGCATTATACTGCACACACTACACGCCTAGGTTTCGAAATCCGATGATTGGAAGTCAGAGAGAAAGCTAGGCAACACTTGGCAAAGGAAGGTCAACCATGTCCCATTCTCTTCTTATTTCGGTCCAGAACAGTTGAAAGAGGTTAGAATAAGGAGTATCGAACATGCCCATTGCCTTACTAGGAGGATGCCTCTAAAGGTCTGACTTCTTAAAAAGAAAAGGTACCAAAAGATGGGCAATGACCCCTCAGGTCGGCAAAAGAATAGACATGTCCGAATGTGTACCAACAAAAGCCCAAAAGAAAAAGGCTCCAAAAGATGGGCAATGAACCCCTCGGGTCAAAATCAAGAAAAAGGAAAAGACCTGTCTGAATGCGGGCCATCAAAAGAAAAGGGCTAGAAGGAAGGACCCGAGGATGTCAAACCCCAAACGGGCAACACGGGCACTAGTAGAGAAACAAATTCAACACCCCTGAACCTTAGTAAAGACTTACCATCAATCCTCTTCCCTCTGTAACCTTGTGAACATGGTTGACCAACCGGATCCAAGACAAGCCATAGCCTATCACAGACAGAAGGTCAAAATATTTCGTACTAGGCACTCTCTGACACGTGATGCCTACTCTTAACCCTTAAGTAACAATGAGGGGCACCTATGGCAAGCAAGGCAAAGGATGAGATGATCGTTCCTTCCACACCAAACAAAAAATTGAATACTTCGAAAATACCAAACAAATTCATAAAATCAAAGTTCTTAAAAAGTAAAAATCCAAAACACCAAAAAATCATAAAAGTTCCAAAACATTATAAAACATCAAAACCCAAACAAATCAAAAATTTCAAAAAATTTGCTTTCTAGATTGACTAGCTGCCTTTGCATTCATGTTTAATTTCAGTCTTGCATATTTTATTTTGTGCATACTTATGTTTTTCTGTTATTTTTACCTTGATAAGGCCGATGTCCCTTGACAAAAGATCAAGGCAACTTTGCCCTCTCCTCGCAAGGGACTAAGCCAAAATAAAGTTCTAATAGCTTCTCTCAAGTGGGTGCACGAACATGAGAAGGCATGCCGGCTTCATATCCCCAGACACTAGAGGAAGCAAAAACAACAAAAAAAATCAAAAATTGAAAAAACAAAAGTGGACTACCCCCGACCCCTATTAGGACTTGCATTTAGTATTGCATCTATCAAAATAAGTAATATTTGAGATGTTGAAGACCTCAAATCTAGAGGGGGCTGAGCCTGAGAACCCCTTCAACAAAATCAGTGAGGGCTCAGTCATTCCCTAGGCTTGCGGATAGGCCAAAGTTGAATATGCGGGGACGACGATTTCTTCGTGGATGTCCTGACCTGTTATGTTCAACCTATATCTTCAACTAATTTCTTGTACTTATTTATATTTCTTTAAACCCAGCATGCATCATTTCATACATCATCATCCCACCATAACCATTCTCTGCTTTCTCCTTCTAGTCCCACCATGAACCTTCTAAAGATGGTCTTTTATAGCCCCTAGAGGAGGTCTTGATTTTTCAGAGAATCAGTTTCCAACATGTTTTAACAACGATTTCATTGAAACAAGAAGTTTTTCCATGTCGAACTGAACCGGTATTGTTGAGTAAAACCTTATGAATTTGAAGAACCCAACCTTGGTTGATTGATTGTCTCCTCTTTAGTTTTTGCAATTTACTTTTCAATGCATTTCTACCGAGTCCAGCACACCATGCAGTTCAGGTCCTGGCCAGTAACAGTTCTCCCCCACGTGGGATTTTAGTCATAGTTCTTCTGCCCAATCAATGGACCAAAGGAAAGGTTCCGATAAGACAAAAGGCAATCTCAGAGTTCGGTAAAGTTTCATTCCACTCAACTAGGCCAGGGAAGGCGTGTCTAAATCTACACCTTGGCGTCACCTTTTCAGTCCATTACCACTTCATTCCGCTACACCTCACTACATTTCACTACATTCACCTACGCTACATTCGTGTCATTCCCCTACAAAGCCGACGCCAAGGCGAGGCAAGCTGTAAACACGCAATTTTGGCCTAGTTGGAGAGCTTACATTCTTGTTTTCATGAAGAATATTTGGGTAACCCTACAAGGCAACCGCGTTTTCTAGGCTTTCCAGCACGTTTCAAAGAGAATCGGTGAGACGTTGACCAGGGTCAAAGGGAACCTGGCGCCCTGTATATAGGGCACCAGGCGCCCTATATAGTGGCACCGAATCAAATCAATTTGACCGGCCGATTTGACCCCTCACAGTGACTCGTCTTATCGATTTGACATACCACATGATGCTGGCGCCCTATATATAGGGCGCTTTGCCGCGTGGAACTGCTTTTCGGAAATGGCCAAAGTACCCTCTTTTTGGCTATAAATAGACTCCCATTTGGAGCTTGGAGAAGGTTCCAACTCCATGCCACCCTAGAGCCCATCCAATATCACGTTTTTAAGCCATCTACACCTCCCATAGACCCTCAAACCGATCCAAGATCACCCACCAAAAACTCCAAAAACCTGCTATTTCTGTCATTCAGAAATATGTTTTTTCTCAACTTTGAGAGCCTTTATCCGTCTTTCCTCTTTCATCCAGCATCCAAACCACTCACCACTAGCTTCATTTGCATATTGGCTACAAGGAGGAGCCCTTACTTCATCCCAGAAGCCGTCCAGCACTCCGGAGCAGCATCGCGAAGAGGGGAAGAAAATCTGCCCGCGCCAGACTTAGTTCCCCATACACAGGGCGCTTTGACCTTGGTCAACGTGCCCCATAAGGGGGGCACCTGCTGCTAGCGCCCTATATATAGGGCACCAGCAGGGGCAGAAGCCGGTTTTGCATTTTTCGGAGCCTGATCGCCCGTTTGATCAAGTTTTTGTCTTCCGTTTTCATCTTAGAACTTTTCATCATCTTATTTAGCATGCATTAGATCATTTTGCACCTCATATATATCTAAAAACCTACCAAAGATAGGGTTTGGGATTCCGTCCCGATCCGGTTAGTTCGTCCCCTTTTGCATGATTCAGAGTCTATACCGAGCATGATATTACACTCCCACCAGAGCTAATGATCTTCACTTGTTTTTTATGTTTCTATGCAGGACATTCTTTAGTGAATTGATCGAGGTGAAGCTTCAATCCGATCGGAAGTGAAAGAGCTCACTCAAGCTCTCCTCTTTCGACTGGCCAAGAGAGGAGAAGTTAGAACTTAACAATCTTCCCCCTTTTCCATCCCCAAAGGTACGACGGTCAAACTTGCTTTCTTTTTTATTATTCCATTTGCTTCATACCCAATCACATTTTGGAGTCTTTGGCTCCTGGCGACCACACACTCATCACACACACCACCCATCCACATCTACACCGCAAACCACCGGCTCATCCAGGTGCCTACAACCTGGGGTTGGCAACCTGGGTCGGTCTGGATTGGAATGGGTTAGCCCTGATGACTTAGTCATTGGGCTAGTTGGGGCCTACCCGGGTTGCCGACCTGGCCGACCCTAGCCGAACCCATATTGAATCAGTTGATTTGGGTCCCGATCTAATTGGTTGGACCCAAATCCGACTGTGGGTCGGGTAACCGACTTGATCCAGCATTCCATGATTTGTATGTTACAAACATTGCCATCAAGTAATATAAATATGTATGTTCCTTCATGCTGGTTCTGCCAATTTCTTACGTTGTTTCTAGTATGATTTACAAACTCTAGAAAGCAGATGGAAATGAACGGAGCTGGCTAGTTCAGTTCACGAGTTTGATGGCTTTATATGAATAAGCTTAACTTGTAGGTGTGTACGATGTAATTCTTCACCTTTAAGACATCAATCCTAAGAGATGACAGAATTTCTAGCTTATCATGATTTGAAAGGGGAAGCTATTACAGTCATGTTGGTGCTCAAAAAACATAAAGCAAGTCCGATAGTCTTATGGGGGGTGACACCCTGATTTCCGATCTGAACATAGGTGACAAGGTGACAAAGCATCCAAGACATTGGAGAGTGTGAAATAAGCTTAGGTGACTAGGTGACCGCTTAGGCATCACCTAAGCAGTCAAGGCAGTAGGATTAGGTGTTTATATATATATGTAATTACGTATATACATAATTATATATATATATGTATATGTGTACATATATATGTATATATCTACTTTAAATGTGAGTAGAAAAAAAAGATTCATACAATGATACAACTAACAATCTTACAACAATTTTAAAAACTTATAAGAACTAATAAAATTGACATATAACAAGAGTACAATTTATGTGAAATTGAAAGCACATTGCATATTCCAAAAATTAAATGCAAGTCCTTATTAATTAAATTTACTTACCAAATGATCTATAGTTGTATTATTTGATCTTCTTCCTCTAAAAATCTGCAGAGTGAAGTTGACAAAATACACAAATATGATATGCAAATCAATATGCCACATTATTGATAGAAATGTATGCCCTACAAGCCAATCATATATGATATGATTTGACATTTCTAGATATATCTCATTCAATTAATTAGGCAAATCTTCATTATAAGCTCTTATTAGATGCGAATATCATAATGAAGTCCTTGATCAAATACAATGATGATTAAATCATGATGAGATCATGATAATGAGATTGATCATCTAGAGGTATTTGATCTAAATGTTCCTAGTCATAGGATACTCGAGACGGGACATCAAGGATCCAGATAGACTAGTGTATGTGATATCTTATCATGTGATGAGGATGACCGATCTCATTGGTCATTAGTGTGGAGACACTGAGATACACATACAGGTGCTCATTAGTTGAATGAGTTCACTGAACTGACCGAATTAGAAACCCTGAATGGTATCTTACCGAACTGTCTATCAGGGTTTTCTATCATCACGGTTGCATGGTCGGACCTTTGACCTGAGTCGCCAAAGATGCCTTGTTGGGTGGAACTTGTGCTTTGACCATTGACTTATGGATCATAATTTAGATGGTCCTATATAGCGATGGATCGGGTACAAGGAAAATCCGATGGAGGCAATTGAGCGGACAACAAGGGATCGTCCACTCTCGATAAGTGAGAGTGAATGTCCTATGGGATAGTACTCTAAATCCCTGTCCAGGGTAGATAGGATAATTGGAAAAAGAGTTTTCCAATTGATCCAATTCCGAGTACATGATCCTATAGTGTCGGTACACTAAGGAGTTGACAGTCGATGCCGTACTCCTTTCCGACCGGGACATTGGATGGATGAGGGTTTATATCCATGTGGTAACTGATGATGGAAAGGCTCAATGGAGATGAGATTATACCCATAGCCATTTGGGATCATGGGATGTGGCTTGTACCCTTCATGATCGGTAGGCCGATTAATCTGTTATCAGATAACAGATTTAATTAAAATTAAATAGAATTGTTCTGTTTTATTTAGGCCTCAACCAAATAGGTTATTGCGCCTAGTGGGTCACACAAAAAAGGACTAATCCACAAGTACAGGGGCAAGGGCGTAATTTATAGAGATTTTGGGTTTTTATGAAAAATTCCATAATTCTCTATAAATACTAATGGTTTCAGCCAAACCCCATCAAGCCAAGGGTGAAAACCACGTCCCAAGCCTCCTCCCTACCTCCTCCTCTCTCAAGAAGGTGTCCATGGTTGATGGAGCTCCGTTCGGGAAGAGTTCTCGAGGCCGACACGAAGGGAGAACCTACTGTGGATGAAGTTCGTGTGGATACTGCTGGAGACCGGACGCTTGAACGGTTTTTAAAGCTTAAGAAACTCATCTCCTTCCTCTTCATGGGATTATATGAATCCCTATCAAGTATGTTCAAACCCGATTTGATCGGTTTTCGATTTTCGTCGTTTAGTTCTTATTGAGACGGATTCTAAAGGAACACATAGGAATCGTCACTTCCGCTGCACAAAATTTTAATGGACGATTCCCTACAGTGGTATCAGAGCCAGGTTCATGTATCGGTCTAATCCGACGTCGAATCGACATTATTTTATGTTATTTATGTGTTCCCAAATCTGTGCAAACGTCTGTTTTGACGAGGCCACCATATTCTGTGTATGACTTAGATAAAAGATTGGTTAGGTCCGGTAGAATCTAGTGATATAGGTATTTCCAACTCCGCAAACCGTTTGAAGTTTGTATCTCTGTAGTGTTCGGGAGAAGCCTCAAAATTTGGTGTTTCTGTCATGCCCGAACCGACACCCGGATTTGGGGATTTTGTGAAATCTCCGTCCACAGAAGAAATTGAGGCTTGGAAAAGGTTTATAAGATGGGTAATATGATTACCTAGCCTTTACCTTTGATATCCAGCTTTGAACGACGGCGGAGGGAGAGAAATTTTGAGTTTTCTGACGAACTAGGGTTCTGCGGAGTCTGCGGCGCCGACTTGTTTCTTCCTGATTTACCGTTTATAGAGAATTTTTCTATGAAAGTATATATACATATTTGGAAACATCATTTGATGATAATTCTAAATTGTATTTTTGGAGAATATTTGGCTTCCGGGATAAGGAGTTATCCTCGTTACAAAATAGAGATTTCTGCTACGAAATCTCGGTAACCGCCACCTCTTCTTCCTCATTTTACGGTGTATTGGTATTTTTCTGGATATGGGGCCGACTTTTATAAATTCCTTATTCGATAAGGATTCCAACGCATATTTTTTCAGATTTTTCTGACTTCTGAATAAGGAGATATATCCGTGTTAATGTGATTAACTTTCTCCCGGATGAACGATGCTTTACGCGGCTGTTCGGGGAAGGCGATCGGCGCACGGCGGTTGGCGCACGCACCTATTGATACCGGCGCACCCAGTGGCGCACGCGGGCGCACGCGAGCGTGGCACAATGCGCCGAACAGCGCGGCGCATTGCGTCAGACACCATTTTTTATGATTTTAAAGTGTTTAAAATCATAGAAAATTCCGAAAATTTACCTGAAAATTCTATAAAAATTTTTAAAAATTCTATAATAGTATTTAACATGTTTTAAAGTGTTTAATGGCATGTTAGATAATTTTGAGTCCTATTTATATAGATTCACTTATGGTTAAACTTTAAAATTGTTTTAAAGGTTTAACTTAAATTTTTAATGTCTTAATTAATTCTGTAAAATGAGATTTCACAGAATATAAATTTGGACATTAATTTATGACTTTGCACTGCATTGGGAATGCATGAATGTTCTAAATAGTTTAGTTTTGTATGTTCATTTCATATAAATTGTTTATATGTTGTTGTCATGTTTATTTTCATGTTATTTATTTCATGAAAATTCGACATGCGTGAAATTGAGAATTTCAAAATAAATTATATATAATTTTATGCTGATATATATGATATATCTCAGATAATTATCACGTATGCGCTCTATGTTCATGTGATGAATGTTAGTGTGTATGGAGGTGATCATGGACTTAATTGTGCTTGGCTTGTGATTGCTTTTAATTGTGTTGGTTATGTTATTAAATGGGGCCTGCGTGTTCCTCCTCTCTCTCTATACAATCTGATTGTACATTCTACCTCCCTCCATTAATGTACTCCCATTGGTTAAAACCAAGGTTTCTTATAAAGTTTTGTACATTTGTGGGTCTGCGTACCCTTAAGCCGCTTGTAAGAGTTAGAAGCCGGTTCTGAAATGTTGGAGAGCGGGACCACTTGGGAAAGCACCCTTCTAAAGTGGGAGCATGCCAACTGAAGCATTTGAAGTAAGGATTTGCACCTATAGGGGTGCCTTAGGTGCATGCTTAAGGTTAAGTCCATGATCACCTATTTTTATGCATATTTGATATGTGGTTGTGTGCTATCTTTTATACCTTAGATATATGATATTCCAAAGGTATTATATATACTTAGCACATATTCTTGATGAGACTAAAATAAAATCCCTCCTTGTCATAATTAGGTTGATAAACGTGTGACATTAAGAATGACTCACGTAGCCTTCCGTTGTTATGGTCTTGATGAGCCAATCTTAGATTGGATGGGTTTGTTGTGTTTCCCACAAGACTCATTCAGCAAGGGATTGGTGATCATGGCCAAGGCATTTTCCGAATTTTGGGGTGGACCATTGCATGGCCTTGTTGTGTTTCCCACAAGGGCTATGTTAAGAATTCATTCTCATAATGTAACAAGCGGAGTTGACCTAACTAGAGTATATAGCTTGTTGTGTTTCCCACAAGGTTATAACTCTAGAGGCTAAATGACTAAAAATTGCAAGAGTTGCAATTGGTAAAAGTTACCTACCTATTAAGTATGGGATGACTTGTTGTGTTTCCCACAAGGTTGTCACTATAAAGTTAATAGGGTCTTAGTCCCCACTAGGATTTCATCGTGATATCCCGTCTTTGCATAATGAGGGTTATGCAAATTCGTCGAAAATTAGTGGGAGCATAAATTAGGATCAAAGACCATATCTTAATTTTAATGAATGTTTGCATTGTTATATTGATAAAATTATATCTTTGTTGTAGAATACGATAATAAACCACCATTAGTAAGGCATATTAGATGCCATATAGCTTAATGACTCACACTTCTTAGACTGGTTTAGAACTAAGAGAATTGTTCTCATAGTTGACAAATTAACTATTCTACTTGAGAAGTAGGTGTCTCCTAAATTATCTAGTGATATGAAAGAAAGATAAGATCTTATCTCATAGACAAGATGCATTGTTTGCCTTAAATTAGATGTTAGTCTCTATGAGACATAATTATAGAGACAACATGGATAGATGGATATGAGATCCATCATGGTTCATAGTGATGAGCTAACTAAAGGGCAACTTAGATCAACAATACATCTTAATTACTTCTTGTTGGTGAGACCAATAGTAAGAAGTAAAATCATTAGATAGAAATAGGAGAGAGTTAATAGTAAAAGAAGGTGGTCAAGATAATAAAGCCAGAATAAGACAGGATTCTTACACTATCATGATGATGATAAGTGGAAGAGAAAGTACAAAGTGTTTTGTATATAATGCAAAGGTGGAGCTTGAGAAGCTTCATGTATCCAAGTCATTGGCACTTACTTGTTTTAAATATACACTTAATAGTATTAGATACTATATGTGTATATCATAATATTAGATACTATGGATGCATCTAATGGTATGAGATACCAGATATGCATCTTATATCTATAAGGAGTTGTAGATGATGACAAGTAAATGAAGGCTTAATAAAGAAGATGTTGACCTACATATGAAATGGTGCAAAAGTTGCATCATTATTAGTGGGAGGTGAAATTCTTTAATAGCCTTATGGAGATGTCTTAATAATTAATATTGCTATTATATCCTTCTATAAGAACATTATATGATTTCCTACTTGAATAAATGTTGATTTATTCTAAGTTATGGAATTGATAGATGTTCTAATAGATTGAATGGCAAAGTGTTTGCCAGTGGGAGCTTAATGAATTGTTTAATCATATTTGATATGTTAGCTCTCATGTTATGTGTGAATATTCCTTTTAGGAGGAAATGTGTTGATTTAAATCAATCTACACTTTAGCTTTATATAGACATGCAGAATGGGTTAGTGAGTTATTAGAACTCGTACATTTAGATGTATGTTAGCCCATATCTAGTAAGGCTAAAGAAGAATATTTCTACTTCATTATTTCAAAGATGATGTCTCTATGTATGGATACATGTACTTTATGAAGTACAAATCTAAGACCTTTGAGAAATTATCTGAGATTAAGAATGAAGTAGAGATACTAATGGAACAAGTATTAGAACTCTTTGATGAGATCAAAGAGAGGAATGCTTAAGTGCATAATTCACATATAATTGAAAGATAATATAATCTAATGGACATCTTTACACATTTTAGCTTAATTGAGTAGCTAAAAGGAAAACCCATATTATGTAGGACATAATATGAACAATGACAAGCTTTGCAAATTTCCTCTTTGTTTAATTTTGGTTAAGTACTCGTTATAACCACTTGATCTTAATAGGTACCTTCTAAGTCTGTTCTGATTATTCCATATAGGATATGGAAAAGGGTTTAAAACTTGACCTTAAGTAAGTTAAGGTTTCGGAATGTCCGACCTGGTGAAGAAGTATAACTCTAACAAGTTGGAATATAAGACTATGAAGTGTTGCTTGTGGGATATCCAAAGGAAACTTTTGGATATTAAATATACGACCCTTATGTATAAGGGTATGTGGTGCTCAGCTCACTATATTTCTAAAGGAAAAGTTCCTTCTTAAAAAAGATAGTGGGAGCAAGGTATATATGGAAGATGTTCCAGTCCCACAACCCAATAACACTTCTATTAAGGTGCTAGTTAATAATTACACAAGAACAAATCATAGATCTTTACTTGTGTCCATTCTACCTAAGAGAGATGTGAGACATATCTCTGATAGATGAAATGAGGCATAAGATAATAAGGATATTGATCCTAGGATCTATATAGAACCAATATGAGATATTGATTCATTAATGGGAAGAGACAATAAAATCCGATATAAACTTTATCTATTCTAATCAAGTTTAAAACTTGATAGATCCACTTAAGGATATAGTATCCATAAGGAATAAATGGATCACTAAAGAATAGATTTGAGTGGATTGGAAGGTAGATACCTTCAAAGGTGAGAATAGTTGAAAATGATATCATCGAAGTCAAATGGTTGACTATGATGAGATCTTTTACCTATTCCACGGATTAATCCATTTGGATTTTAATTGTTACACTCTATGATTATGAGATAAGCTAATTGGATGTTAAGATAGTGTTCCTCTAAGATATTTTGAGAAATAGGTGTATATGATAACTATAGGGAATCAAGTCCCAATAACATCCAAGAAGAGTGTGTATTAAGTTCATTTATGGATTGAGGTAAACTTCCCATAGATCATATATAAGGTTTAATGAGATTAAATCTTATGACTTCGTTAAGAACGAAGAGGAGCCTTGTGTATTCAACAAGATAAGTGGGAGTGCTGTTACTTTCTTGACATTTTATGTTGATGACATACTACTCATTAAGAATGAAGTAGGTGTGTTATCATAAGTGAACCTAGCTATCAAATTGATCCTCCAAACACAATTTGGATTTTGAGATCTATGGAGATAGATCTAAAATCAATGCCCAGTTAATGTACGTAGTCACCATAGTCAAAGGGTATGACATAATAAACTCAAAGATAGGTTTCTTACCTATGTGGTGTGGAGTTGATCTCTGTAAAGTGTTGTCTTTGTAGACTTTTTGAAAGATAAAGAGATCACATAAATAGAGCCCTTATGCCTTTGTCATAGGGTCTATCATTTATATGATGCTACGTACATGATGTGATTAATGCTCTAAGTGTTATGAGCATTCATCAGGAAGATCCAAGTGAGTGTCACTGGATAGTTTAGAGATATATCATTTGGTACTTGAGAAGCATTGAGAATGTATCTCTATACACTGGAGGATAAAACTTGAAGTCATGTAGTTTTACAAACACAAGCTTCTAATCAAATAAGTTTGATATTAAGTCAGAATAATGGTGGTGCAGTGAGTTGAAAGAGTTCTATGTGATAGAACACTGTAAGTTCTACAACATATGTAAACAAGTTTACATAGTGGTTGCACACTACTTGAGAAGTAGTCTAGATGAAGTTTTTCATCTACATATTTGATATGGGATTGTCTCAATTTTCTCTGAAAGTGTATCATTGTTTTGAGAAAACAATGGAGTAGAGCCGATGTCTCATCAGAAGTTTAGAACTTCTGTGGGGATACCATACAATCAGAGAGATTGCAACTTATAGAGAAATAAGTAAAGATAAAGTATCTACCGTTAATAACATTGCAGATCCACTAACTGAAGCAGTTACTCAAAGAGTGTTTGAGCTTCACCTCGAGCTGATATAGATCAGCAAGATGGGTGATTGGCTTTAGTGCAAGTGGGAGATTGATAGAAATGTATGCCCTACAAGCCAATCATATATGATATGATTTGACATTTCTAGATATATCTTATTCAATTAATTAGGCAAATTTTTATTATAAGCTCTTATTAGATGCGAATATCATAATGAAGTCCTTGATCAAATACAATGATGATTAAATCATGATGAGATCATGATAATGAGATTGATCATCTAGAGGTATTTGATCTAAATGTTCCTAATCATAGGATACTTGAGACTGGACATCAAGGATCCGGATAGACTAGTGTATGTAATGTCTTCTCATGTGATGAGGACGACCGATCTCATTGGTCATTAGTGTGGAGACACTGAGATACACATACATGTGCTCATTAGTTGAATGAGTTCACTGAACTGACCGAATTAGAAACCTTGAATGGTATCTTACCGAACTGTCTATCAGGGTTTTCTATCATCACGGTTGCATGGTTGGACCTTTGACCTGAGTCGCCAAAGATGCCTTGTTGGGTGGAACTTGTGCTTTGACCATTGACTTATGGATCACAATTTAGATGGTCCTATATAGTGATGGATCGGGTATAAGGAAAATCCGATGGAGGCAATTGAGCGGACAACAAGGGATCGTCCACTCTCGATAAGTGAGAGTGAATGTCCTATGGGATAGTACTCTAAATCCCAGGCCAGGGTAGATAGGATAATTGGAAAATGAGTTTTCCAATTGATCCAATTCCGAGTACATGATCCTATAGTGTCGGTACACTAAGGAGTTGACAGTCGATGCCGTACTCCTTTCCGACCGGGACATTGGATGGATGAGGGTTTATATCCATGTGGTAACTGATGATGGAAAGGCTCAATGTAGATGAGATTATCCCCATAGCCATTTGGGATCATGGGATGTGGCTTGTACCCTTCATGATCGGTAGGCCGATTAATCTGTTATCGGATAACAGATTTAATTAAAATTAAATAGAATTGTTCTATTTTATTTAGGCCTCAACCAAATAGGTTATTGGGCCTAGTGGGTCACACACAAAAGGATTAATCCACAAGTACAGGGGCAAGGGCGTAATTTATAGAGATTTTAGGTTTTTATGAAAAATTCCATAATTCTCTATAAATACTAATGGTTTCAGCCAAACCCCATCAAGCCAAGGGTGAAAACCACGTCCCAAGCCTCCTCCCTACCTCCTCCTCTCTCAAGAAGGTGTCCATGGTTGATGGAGCTCCGTTCGGGAAGAGTTCTCGAGGTCGGCGCGAAGGGAGAACCTGCTGTGGATGAAGTTCGTGTGGATACCGCTGGAGACCGGACGCTTGAACGGTTTGTAGAGCTTAAGAAGCTCGTCTCCTTCTTCTCCATGGGATTATATGAATCCCTATCAGGAATGTTCAAACCCGATTTGATCGGTTTTCGATTTTCGTCGTTCAGTTCTGATTGAGACGGATTTTAAAGGAACTCATAGGAATCGTCAATTCCGCTGCATAAAATTTTAATGGACGATTCCTTACAATTATCACACATGGTCACAAGATAACCGAAAGATAGAAATATGCAACAAACTTAAAGCATTAAGATTAAGTACATATGACAAAGTAATCAATTAAAGTGGTTAAAAATACGAATAACTAAAGAGTTATAATCTAACACATTCGCTTACAACATGATGATATATCAAATATTAAAGCCAAAAATAGCATTATCTAAAGCCTCATCTTGTGCATTAGCCTCCTCATATGCATCGTCACCTTCTTCATCATTTGTTTCCTCCCATAGTGCATCTTCATTATTATCATTTATATCATCATTCTCTTCATGTTTTTCATCACTATCATTATCTTCATCTCTCACCATCACAGATTGACCAGTTGATTCTCCAACGACTCTTTGCACTCTTCTTTCAAAAGCTTCCATGGCATTTTCAACATTTTTTCATGTAAGGTCTTCGTCTTTATGAACTAAATCATCACTTTCCTTTACAATCCACTTATTTCCCCAATCCAAACTATCCAAAGAGATAGGATGATATCTTTTTGGATTCTTTTTTATTTCTATGAACCTTTCACAAAGGCGATGGTTGTATTGCACATAAACTAAATTGTTCAACCTCTTATTCTCTAATCAATATATTTTTTTAGTATGAAATTGAAAGACAACAAAAATAAAATATACAAAGATTATTAAAATTTAAATGTAAACAATTAAGTATCATGTATCAAAATTCAAAATTATAAATACTTGCGAATTTAAATGTACTCCAATTCCGTTCACAACCGGATGAGCTACAACATAAACTAAGAATTCTCAATGTAAGCATCTTTAGTCCAAGTATATCTCCACCATATTGTATCTACCAATGCACTATATTAACAACAAAACATATACTAATATTTAAGCTATCTTGTCATATTTTACAAAATGTTAACATGAAAATTAATAAAAAATGACTTACTTGAAAGTTTCTTATCTCGTGACCTCATAGTGAATGAGATATCAAATGTGCCTTTTGAAGTAATGCACTTTCCAACTTGTTCATCTATCTTATCTTGCATATTTTTATCAATAAAATGTGGTTTCATACTTTCCGTTGCTACTTGGCAATGAAGATGATGATGTATTCCATCAAAATGATGATGGAATGAAAAGGTAACGTCAAGGTGTACATATAGACATACTCGTCAACCTAGTTCGATAAGATGAATCTTTTTTAGTATTCAAGGTTGCCACCATGTTCCATCAAATACTCTTATGTTTGATTGGTAAAAGGTGTGTTGTGGGCTCAATATAAATGAATAACCTAAAATAGTAGCCAACCCAATGCGGTGGGAGTCTCCAAATCAAAGGTTCATAGGTTCATCAACAACCGGCAGCCCAAACTTATGTTGTGTGCTTGTACCATGATAGGCTAAAGTAAAAGTGGAATTGTTTTCAAAATAAAAGAATGTCAATTGACCATATTCAAAACATCAATTTCATTTAAGCTCATGAAAAATTCTCAGTTCAATCCAGAGTAAAATAACCTCACATCTCAAAAGGGCTTGCATTAATGCACTATAAAAGTTTCACAAGTATCATGAATGCACTGAAATGTGCCATCGCAACACAACGGAACATGCCTATGCAGAAAATGGCAGAACAACACGATGGAGAACACAATTGAATAGATAGACCAAATGGTTGTTTGGATTATGGTTGGTTTGGAGGACACAGAGGGATAAAGGTTGTTATGGTGGGATAATGGATGAAAGACATGGTGGGATAAAATATTACTGCGGTGGGATAAAAGGTGAAAGACACAGTGGGACAAAAGGTCATCACAGTGGGATAAAAAAATGAAAGACACAATGGGATACAAAAGGTCACCATGGTGGGATAAAAAATGAAAGACACAGTGGGATACAAGATGTCACCATGGTGGTATAAGAGATGAAATACACGTATAATAATCATAACATGAGCCCACAGTGGGATGATGTCGGATCAAGAAAATAAGGGACATGGTGGGTTGGGAGATAAATAAAAGTGGGTGTCAAAGTGATGTGTAAGGAGAAAAGGTGGGGTAAAGGGCCACGGTGGGATAAAATCTGAACTATAGTGGCATCTCTAGTGGGATAAGAAGATAAATATGAAGTGACATCTATGGTGCAATAAAGAATAAAAATGAAATGGTATTCATACTGAGATAAAGGGTACAATCATGATTGAAAGGACAAGAAGATAGCTGGTGTAGGCACACCAAATTGGCTCAATTGCTGAGCATATATCTCTTACGCCCATAGATGATGGTTGGGTTTTTGACAAGCAAATTGATTCCACACTTCGGCAGAAGCCAGCACACTCAGGGATTGATGTGTCTTATCATTAGCTGCCAAGTGCCTTGTGCCTAAGATATTTTCATAATAGTCAAGGTTCCTCACATGGATTTCTAGGTTTTGTTGTTTGTTCTTCAAAAGTCAAAGCATCCTCCTGACAAGATGTGTATGAATCAACCCAAAGAAGAGAAAGAACCAACATTCATCAATTTCAAAGTGATTTTGTAAGTATTTATTTTTGTATTTAATTTAATGTTTAGTTAACATATTTTAGACAAAACTCACCTTTATAATTGCAAATATCTAAAGAAGGTCATCCTCCTACATATTCAAAGATCTTCTAGATGTCTTAGACTCAAGAAGGCCTGATGAAAATGCTATCTGGGACAATGAAGAATGTCAATAATTGATGCTAATTTATTTCTAAATACTATTTAATATTATCTAATTTTGCTTGCTAAGTCAAAATCTTTATAGTACATCTTTCCTAGGATAAATTTGTTGATTGCCCCACCATCCAAGGAGTTGGATGCTTGGGCATCATCACCATTGACAGCCGAGGACGCTTTTATTAGCGTCATGGGTAATGACAAATCGGGTTGGGTCCGATGTGCAAGGCGAGGCTAAACTTGTAAGGAATCATTCTAAGCATTTAAAATATTTTTGATTCCTTGAATCCATGGTCTTAGCCTTTATTGAAACCAAAACGACAAAATCGGGAACCGATTAAGAAGGAGATCGAATATACCTTCTTGGGATTTGAAAAATCCCTCACCAGAGATGAAGAGTGGATGTTCCTTGCTGCTTAAAACCGTTCAAGTGGACGGCCTCTAGCGGTATCCACACGAACTTCTTCAAAGGACCGGTTCTCCTTCGCTCCAAGCTCGAAAACTCTACTAGAATGGAGTTGGACCATGCGGGGACTCCTTCTAGAGAAGAGAGGAGAGGGGGAGGCTGCCAAGGACGTTCTCCAACCCTTTGGCTTGATAGGGTTTAGCTTCTTAAGCATATTATATATAGAAGATGCAATTTTTCACAAAAACCCAAATCTTCTATATATTTACATCCTTGCCCTTGTCCTTAGAATTAGTTCTAATGTGTGTGACCCACTAGGCCCAATAGTCAATTTGGTTGAAGCCAAATTTAAAAAGAACAATTCTTTTAAATTAAATCAAATCTATTATCTAATAACAGATTTGACGGCTTTCCGATCATAAAGGGTACAAGCCACATCCTATGATCCCAAATGACTTTGGGGAGTTAAATAACATCCATTGAGCCTTTCCATCATCAGTTACCACACGGATATAAATCCTCGTCCAAGCAATGTCCCGGTCGGTCAGGGGTTCGGCACTGACTGTCAACCCCTTAAATAATCCGACTCTATGAAATCTTGTACTCTTGAATGGATCAATTGGAAAACTCCTTTTCCAATTATCCTATCTACCTTGGCCAAGGATTTTAGAGTACTATCCATAGGACATTTTCTCTCTCCTACCGAGAGTGAACGATCCCTTATTGTCCGCTCAATTGCCTCCACCAAGTTTCCCATATACCCAATCCATTAACTATATAGGATCACAATACTAAGTGATCCATTAGTCGATAGTCAAAGTACATAGTATGCCTGGCAAGACATCTTTGGCGACTCAGGTCAAAGATCTAACCATGCAACCGTGATGATAGAATACCCTGATCGACAGTTCGGTAAGATACCATTCAGGGATTCTATATTGGTCAGTTCAGTGAACTCATTCCTCTAATGAGCACCTGTACATGTATTTCAGTGTCCCCACACTGATGACCAATGAGATCGGTCATCCTCATCAAATGAGAAGATATCATATACACTAGTCTTATCGGATCCTTGATGTCCCATCTCAAGGATCCTACGACTAGGAACAATTTAGATCACATACTTCTAGATGATTGATCTCATTTTCATAATATCATCATGATTCAATCATCATTACATGCAATTTAGGACTTCATTACAATAAATGCATCTAGATAGATCAAGTAATGAAGACAATGTCATTAATACTGAATAAGATATTACAAGAAATGTAAAACCATATCACATATGATTGGCTTGTAGGGCATACATTTCCATCAATCTCCCACTTGCACTAAAGCCAATCACCCACATGTCTGATCCCCATCAGCTCAAGGTGACCCTCAAACACACTTTGAGTCAGAGCCTTAGTTAGTGGATCTGCAATGTTATTTTCAGAAGATACTCTATCTATAGCTATATCTCCTCTAGCTGCAATCTCTCTGATCAAGTGATAACGCCGCAGAATGTGCTTTGACTTCTGATGAGACCTCGGCTCCTTTGCTTGTGCAATAGCTCCATTATTATCACAAAATAATGGAACTGGATCAGAGATGGAGGGAACAACTCCAAGGTCTGAGATGAACTTCTTCATCCAGACAGCTTCTTTGGCAGCTTCAACAGCAGCAATATATTCCGCTTCAGTTGTAGAATCTGCAGTGGTTGCTTGCTTGGAACTCTTCCAGCTCACTGCACCACCATTCAGGGTAAATACATACCCTGACGTTGACTTGTTATCATCTTTGTCTAACTGGAAACTCGAGTCTGTGAAACCTCTAAGTACCAAGTCAGCTCCTCCATATACCAGAAACGCATCTTTTGTTCTTCTCAAGTACTTAAGGATGCATTTCACAGCAATCCAGTGACTATCACCTGGATTTGCCTGATATCTACTCGTAACACTTAGAGCATGTGCCACATCAGGCCGTGTACATATTATAGCATACATGATAGACCCTATGGCAGAGGCATAAGGTACTCTACTCATGTGCTCTCTTTCTTCAGGAGTTTTAGGGGACATCTCCTTAGAAAGTGCAACTTCATGACTTCTTATACACACGTGGCTCATCTTCGTTCTGAACGAAGTCATAAGACTTGACATTCTCATCAAATCTTTTATTCCAACTACGAGATGCTTGTTTTAGTCCATAAATAGACTTTAACAATCTGCACACTTTATTTGGATGTTCATGGGATTCATATCCATGAGGTTGTATCATATACACCTTTTCCTCAAGATCACCAATAAGGAATGCATTCTTAACATCCATCTGCCAGATCTCATAATCATAGTGTGCAGCAATGGCAAGCAATATCCTAATGGACTTAATCATAGCTACTGGTGAAAAGGTCTCGTCATAGTCAACACCTTGCCTTTGACGATATCCTTTAGCTACCAATCTTGCCTTGAAGGTCTCCACCTTCCCATCTGTCGACTCCAGAAATGGGTTCCGGATCGGCACCTCAAGATAACAAGGTGAAAGATAGAAGAGGGGGAAAAAGGGGAGTGAATCGTAAGACACTCGGAAAGAGGTAAAGAATCCTCACCTCGGTCCCACACTCACATTGATCCCCAAACTTTCATCTCACGGCGTCGCTCGAGCACCGGAGATGGTTCGGGTCATGTGGGAGGAGAGTGAGGAGAAGATGAAATTAAAACATGAAAGAATGTGGTCGCCAGGAGCCGCGGGCTCCGCTTTATGGGATGTAAATTAAGAGATGAGTTGAATTGACCGTGTACCTTAGCGTGGGAGATCGGGATATGGGTTCAACCTTCTTCTTCTTCGGCCGGCCGATGAAGAAGAGTCTCCAATCAATGCTAGCTTGTTCAACCTGTGCAACTAGAATAATAAACCAAGTGAAGAAAATAATTAGAACTATGGGAGGTGTAGTAACTGTAGTAAGAAGATGAGAAAGAAGTAATCAGAATCGGACTCACCGGATTGGGGTGAGCCTTAACCCCTTTTTTTGTATTTTTGATTTTGTAAAAATGATGCAAATAAACTGAAATATGCTTTAAAACAGTAAATGAACTGAGTTAAATGAGTTGAGAAAGCTTATGGAATGGATCGGCTTGAGTTGAAGCCGAGTTGATTGAAGAAGGCCGGTTCGGGTAGCTTTGCACCCTTCTGGCGCAACTTCAGTGCAGAGGATGCTACAGACGACCCTGATGTTAGAATCGAGTTCCGTTTGTTGGAGTACACGGACGACTCAGAGAGGAAGAGTTCCTATGTTGATGACTTCTCCTAAATCCTCCTGTATAAGTCAGTAAAAATTCTTAAAGTGGGCGGATATAGAAAACAGAACCTGGATGCGCGCCCTCAGTGTGGCAATCTCCACGAACAAACGGCAAGTAGGAATTGAGTTCCGTCAGTTGGAGATGAAAGAGTACGAAGAGAGGAACAATTTGTATGTTGAAGACTTTTTCAGCAGAAGCCCCGTATTTTCTGCAGAAGTCTTTGAAGATGGTTGATGAAGAACACCCGGATCGAGCCTTCTCCTTCACCTCGGGATCGATTTCTTGACTTCGGATCACCTTTCGACGTCGGGATGGCTTTGGAGAAGAGCTTGGACGACCTCTGGACGAGCTAGGCACCAGGGGTTAACCTTGGTTCATGGAGAATGGCCCTCAATTTATAGGGGAAGGAAGCCGGTGCAAAATTTAGAAACTGGACCGACCGCGCCCCCGTGTTTTAAAGAGGACGAGGGCGGGCAGGGCGTGCCCTCAAACCAAGGGCGCGCAGGGCATGCCCCCAGTTTGGGGGCGCGGTCTGCGTGCCCCCCTGTTTCAACGGAAGCGGGGGCACGTTACGCGTCTCCCTGCTAAAAATTGACGGAATCTTCCGGAAATTGCTAAAAATCGACTTGACATACGTAACGTGCCCCCGAACCGGGGGCGCGGTACAAATGATCGAAAATCCTCCGCGGAAACCTTCCAAAAATCCGGTTTAGAAGGTGCTAATCGGGGTAATTTGCGATTTAAAGAAACTGACCGCGCCCCCGCCTTTCAAAGGAACCGGGGGCACGCAGGGCGCGCCCCCGGTTTGAGGGCGCGCAGGGCGCGCCCCCGGATTGAGGGCGCGCAGGGCGCCCCCTCTTCTTTCAAAGGGAGCGGGGGCGCAGTACACTCTCTCTCCTGCGCGCGTGTTCCGCGAGCCGTATCTTGCAAACAGGATGTCCGATTTGGCTCCCATTTGTCACGTTGGAAAGAGCACCTTCAAACGCACCTCCTCAAGTCGGTAAACCAGCCGGCATGACTCCCGATATGTTCGCACGGGGCTTTCTACCGGTTTACCCTCTCGCGGAAAGTCGAAACCCGGGGCGAAGATCTGAAAGAGCATGGTTCCGATCGAGAAATCTCGGGTCAACTCGGGATGACTTAAAATGATGACCAAACAAGTCTGGTATAACCAGAAAACCCGAAAAAATCTGAGACTAACCCGGTAAACGTGAACCGAAACTCGGAAAAGCCGCAAAACCCTAAAATTGACCGAAATGGCCGCATAGCCCCGGTTGATGAAAATATTCGGCTAGAATCGACCCGGATGACTTGAAAAGACCCAGTGATGATCGGAAAGGCCTAACATGTGGTCCGGGATAGCCGTGTCAGCACAGATCGAAAAAGCTGTAACGAAAGCCGTCATTGACCGACGCCTACCGAAATGACTTCTCGGAAACCCTGAATGTTACGGAACACATGCAGGATTCCCGAGACCTTCAATTATGGACCATTAAAGGTTGGTCATCGAGCAGGCTTCGTGTTTTTACAGTTCACGTGCTGCTCTCGCTTGAAGGTTACGACAATATTCCGAAAATCATCGGTCCATTCTCAACTTGCGAGGGGCTCCACCCATGTCCTTAGCTCATCTCCACGAGGTAATCCAGATCATATAACGGTCAAATAAAGGATATCGCCTATGGAATAAGAGTCTGGGGCTCCGAATCAAGCCAATTTGGCGTGTCTACAGCTTGCCTCGCCTTGATGTCGGCTTTGCAAGGGAATGGCATGTAGCGGAACGAAGTGAAGCGTAGAGAAAGTGTAGTGAAACGAGATGGATCGTAGTGGAATGTAGTGGAGTGAAATGGCGATGGACTGAAAAGGTGACATCAAGGTGTAGATATAGACACGCTCAACGACCAGATTGGGCAAGACGAATCTTCTCAAGTCTCCTGGTTAACCGCCATGTTTCATCAGGTCTTCCTATGTTCGATTGGTAAGAGATGTGCCATTGGCACGAGAGAAGAATAGCCAACCCCCAACGCGGTGGGGAGTCCCCGAAACATGGGTTCGTAGGTTCATCATCAGCTGGTAACCCGATCTTTGCGGTGTTCCTGTACTGTGACGGGCTAAAATTTAAAGAGATTTGTTTTGAAAAAGTAAAAGAATACCAATCGAGCACATTCAGGCTCTTAGATTCATTTAAGTCTTTCAAGAGACAAGATTCAATTCGGAATGGAATGATCTCAGATTACGAAAGGCAAATGTTTAAGCATAGACCGTGAAGATATTGACGATGCAAGTTCTGACCAAATAGAAGGCCCTTGGCGGGATGAATTGGCTGCCATGGTGGGATGAATAGCAAAGAAGTTGCAATGGCCATAGTGGTGAAAAGATTTCAGGGCACAAAGTGGTTACCGAACACGGTGGGATTAATAGACACGGTGGGATATTAGAGAGGTTGGTGGGACTAGAGATCATGGTGGGATTAGAGAACACGATGGGATTAGAAAACACGGTGGGATTTAGAATGATCGAGATAGTGAGAAGGTGAAGTTTAGGAAATGCAATGACAAAAATGTAATGCAATTAATGCTACATGATGCATGTTGGGCTCAAGAAAACAAAACAACACTTGTATAACAAATAGTTGAAGATATAGATTGTCTATGAGGTCAAGATACCCATTCGGGGACTATCATCCCTCATAGCACAACTTTGGCTTATCCGTGAGCATTAGAGATGACCCGACCGTCGTAGATTTTGATGAAGGGGATCTCGGGTCAAGTCTTCTCCATACTCAAGGTCTTCAACAAATAATGCATATGATAATAATACACGACTAGCGACATATATGCTAGTCGGCAAGTTATGGGGGTTTCCCATGTCTATTCTTCTGTTTCCGCGAGCAATTCCTGTCTTTCATCAAAATGTTAGTTTCGAATGAACAATGATGTTCACTCGACCTTAAGATAGACCAAACATAAATAAGTTTAATTTAACAAAATTTCTCGAATTTTTTCGATTTTTCCTAAATTTTTCTGATTTTTTCTAAATTTTTGAGGAATTTTGGAAGAATTTGACCGAACGCGCCCCCGAACCAGGGGCGCGGCCTGCGCGCCCCCACTTTGGGGGAGCGGCCTGAGCGCCCTGGTTTGGGGGGCACGGCCTGCGCGCCCCCACTTTGGGGGCGCGTTCAATCCCAATTTCCTGTTTTGACCGAATTCGAATCCGGTTCAAATCGGGACCGATTTCCCCTATATAAACACCTTTTAGGACGACCAAATCGTCCTACCAACACTCAGGATGGTTCCTCCTTTGAAAAAGCAGCGTGTTGGCTCAGTTCGAGGTATTTCAAGCGTCCTGGGTCATCTGAAGGCCAGAATCGGCGCCGACTTGGTAAGTTTGCTGCCAATTTTAGCTTTCAGCCACTCTCTTCTTCTTTTTTCTTAAAAAAAAAAATCTCTTACCTCCTATTTGGGTGTAGGATTACCCAAACTTCCTTGGGCCTCGCCGGTATTGCTCTCCTCCCTGGCTTTCCGGCTTGCTTGACATCCTCAGCTTGTCGGTCAGAGTGATTCTTCGAGATTGGGGCTTAACCGGGCTCTTGATCCATGCCAAGCAATATTCAGGCTACTCCCTTGACTTTGGTTTGATGGGAGCTCTTGTTGAGTTGTGGCACCCCGACAGTCACACGTTCATGTTCGGTAGCTTTGAGTGTACAGTTCTCCTTGAAGAGGCAGAACTCCTTCTCGGCCTTCCTCGGACTAAGAAGGGAGAGACTGAAGGTATGTTCATCCCTTCAGGACCCCTCTCTTGCTTGGAATTCTTGCAGGATTTTGTCGAGGCTCGGCAGATTAGCACCTTTCTAGCCGGCAAGCGAATCAGTGTTCCCAAGTTGGCGGCTTGGACAATCTCTCTTCTGACGGCTCCTGGTCTGGACGAGGATCGGATTCTACGCGGTGCAAAGGGTTTCGCGGCTTGCCTTGCCGCGGTGTTCTTGTTTCCTGCGGAGGATGGTTTCCTGGAGGTTCATCAACTTTCGTGCATCCGCGGCATCTGGAGCGGTGCGCGGTTGGGGCCTTCAGTTCTGGGCTTCTTGTACTGCGGACTGTCCGCAGCTTGCGTGGGCCATCCTCCCTTCGGCAGTGCGCTCTTACTGGCTTGCTGGGCCGATCTTCACTTTAAGTTCGATCCAGCCGGTGAGGTGGCCACCAGGTCGCAGCTCTTCCTCCGTAGCCCCTTGTTTTCATATGCCGATGCGCTTGGCTTCGGCGAGAGAGTCGCCAATAGGTGTGCATCAGTGAAGAAGAGGCCGGACTGGCGTGCTCACTTTGCCTCCATGAACCGTTCTAGCTTCTTGCACTCTTCTGCTTCCTTGATGTAGAAGGACTTCCAGGTGTGCTTTGTGCCCGGCGTTGATCTCCGCCTGGTTACATGTTCGGCCTTTGTCTTGTACAACGCTCACCGTTGCCACTCCCAGATCGGCTTGCCTCGGTACGAGTTGCCCAAGCTGTCCCACCTGCCAACTATCAAGGGTAGGCAGCTTGGCTCTGCGGATGACAAGGAAGAGGCGATCTCAGTCATTGCCTTGTGGGAGACGAGTCAGGTGTGCCGCCCAGGCCTCCTGATTGAGGAGGACCCTGACCGGAAGCGCCAGTACATTTCCGCGTTGAAGCTTCTACTTGCCTGAGAGTCTTCTTTTCCTGCTTTAACTTGTCAGCCATGTTGTTTTTATTTTGAATAAACAATAAATTTTATTGAGTGAAAATTCAATAGAAATTTACCTTGTTTCAGAAAATTACCTTGTCAAGGGGCGGAAGCCTCTTGAAGATAGTAACTGTTAATAAAGAAGACAACAAGGTTAAGAAACTTACCTGTTGGCGAGATTTCCCCTTCCTTAACTCGTGTTTCTTTTCTGAAAAACACAATAAAGGGGTTAAATCTGTTCTATGGCTTACCCCTTTGCCAATTGTCATCTTGCCTTGCTTACATGTCAAGGGGGGTAGCCTTATCAACCAGGTAGAATGCACAAAATTACAGACAAGGTAAAAGTTAAGAGGGCTTACCTGTCATGGCGAGAGTTGCTCCCTTCTTGATCTCAGAATCCTGAAACGCTTAATGAAGGGGATTAAATCTTCACCATGGCTTATCTCTTTGCCTAGTGCTGTCTGCCTTGACTTAGGTCAAAGAGATGAGCCTTATTAATAAGGTATAAAAATAGACTAGATGACCGAAATGAAATGGTTAATAGAACTTACATGTCGTTGAGAGAACCTTCTCCTCTTATTTTAAAGTCCTTGAAAACACTTGATAAAAGAGGATTAGATCTTTACAACGACTCATCCCTTTGCCTATTATGGCCAACTTTGACTTAGGTCAAAGGGAGGAGCCCTCTTAATGGGGTGATAATGAAGGTAAATATGCAATGCGGAAATGAAACATGCAAGGCATAAAGATAAACATGAATGCTAGCAAAGGCAAAAATCAAGGTTATGCCAAGTTAGATGATGCATTTTTTTTTAGATTTGTGGAAAGCATTTAAATTTTTTTATTTTTTTGAAGATATTCAACTTTTTTTTTTTGGATGTTTTTAAAAATATTCAAATTTTTTGGATTTTTGAAAATATATGTTTTTTTGGATCTTTGAAAATATATTTTTTTTATTTTTGTGGAGAATGTGCCAGTATTGAGACCATTCATCGATCTTTGAGTGTTGATCAAGATTCAAGCAATAAGCACCACGTGTGAATGAGGTTCCTTACCCAGAATCTTTCTTGCCCTCTTCTCTTGATCGGTTTGGATTCCCCCTGAGTATGGACAATTTACCCTACCCTAGGGGCTTTAAGATGGAAGAATAATAAAGGAGGTCTTTGATAGGATTTGGGAATGTTGAGGAGGGTTTCTCTACTCATGCCCAAATTGCCCGTTGGGGTTCGGCCTCTTCGGGTCTTTTCTACATGTGGCACTTACTTAGACAAGTCTTTGACCTGTGGGGTCATTGCCCATCTTTTGGTGCCTTTTTTCATTTTCTATTCTTCCGGGTACTCATTCAGACAGGCCCATATTTGTTTAAACCTATGGGGTTCATTGCCCATCTTTTGGCACCCTTTTGCACCTTATGAGACGGCCTCCTACTAAGGCGGCGGGCATTTTCGATACTATCCTCCTCTAGTCCCCTTCACCTATTTCGAACCGAATAGAAGAGAATAGGGTAAGGTTTCTTTCTGCCTTCAGGGTTCTGCCTTGCCTCTCTCGAGTGTTGGGCTATCCAGATTCGGGGATCGGGAGGTGTTGTGTGTGTGAGGTGATGTCTACCCTTGACTACTAGCTAACACCCTTGGATCGATGACTTAATATCAAACTAGAAATTCTCCATTTTCTTTTCTAAAGAAAATTTTTTTTGAGGTAAACGCCATTCCATGGATGGTTCAATTTTTCTCCATCGGCGTTGGTTAGCTCATATGAATTGCCTGGATATTTTTCAGTTATAACAAAAGGCCCTTCCCAGTTAGGTTGCAACTTGGAGCGGGGACCACCCGGCTTAACGAATATACATTTGACTACCATCTCACCGATTTCGAACTTTCTCTCTACCACCCTCTTTTGATAAAATCTTTTCAATCAGTTCTGATAAGTCCGGGCATGCTCGGAAGCGGCCAACCTTCTTTCATCTAGGAGTTCAAGTTGTGTAAGGAGAGATTCTCGCCTCTCATTGACAGGGATGTCCCTATCGAGTTGAACTCGGAGAGATGGAAGGAGTACTTCGTACGGGACCACTGCTTCCATCCCATATGCGAGAGCATACGGGGTTTGACCAGTGGGGGTCCGTACAGAAGTACGATAAGCCCATAGGGCATCTACAAGCTTATCTGACCAGTCTGCGAACTTGCTAGGCTTACAGGTTTTCTTAATGATTTTAATCAAAGTTTTGTTGGTGGCTTCTGCTTGACCATTGCCTTGCGGGTAATAAGGAGATGAATGATGCAATGCAATGCAGTACCTGTTGCAAAGATCACGCAGATCTTGAGAGAGAAATTGCGGTCCGTTGTCGGTGATAATGTCGCTAGGTATCCCGAACCTCGCGATGATGTTGCGTTTGATGAAGGAGCACAGTGTTGATGCCTTGATCTCCCCGAACGCTTCCACTTCTGCCCACTTGGTGAAGTACTCTGTTGCCGTCAGGATGAATGATTTGGAACGGATTTCAGAGTTAAGATCACTTAGAGGGCCAATGATATCGAAAGCCCACATGGCGAAGGGCCATGGGGCATGAATCGGATGAAGGGAAGATGTGGGAGAATGGATCTTGTCGGCATGGAGTTGGCAAGAATGACAGTGCCGGACAAAGATGGAGCAATCCTCTTCTAGGGTTGGCCAATAATACCCCTGCCTGACGATTTTCTTAACAAGAGCTTGAGCATTGACATGACCCCCACAGACCCCAGAATGTGCTTCCTTAAGCACCAATTCTGCCTCTTCTTCATCAACGCATCTTAATAAAATTTCGCTCAGGCTCCTCTTGTAGAGCACCCCTCCTAGGATGGTATACCTCTGGGATACTCCCTGATGGCCTTCTTTTCTTTTGCATTTGATCCAGGTGGATATGTCTGATCTTGACAGTACCTTGCGATCTCATCAAACCAAGGCCTCTCACCCTCATCTAACTCTTCCAACTTGATTAGCAAAATCTCCTCTTTCTGCTCTAAATATTCCTTCCTGCCAAATCTCTCCTTGATCTTTAGAAATCGACCATCCTTAATCACCGGCATCGACCTTCTACGGACATGGATAGTCCACACCTGTCTACCTAGAAGGACTGATAGAGATGAAGCTAAAGAGGCAAAGGCATCAGCAAGGATGTTCTGAGCTCGAGGAACATGGACAAAAGTGAGTTTGTAAAAGAGTTTGATGTAGCAAGAGGTGAGTTCTTGGTAAGGTTTGAGGTTTGGATCAGAAGTTCAGTATTTGGTTAGGACTTGGCGAAGAATTAGTTGGCTATCACCTATCACCCTTAATTCCGTGGCACCATAGAAATGAGCGGCCTCCAGCCCGGCCAGCAAGGCTTCATATTCAGCTATATTGTTGGTTGCTGGGAAGTCAAGCTGAAATGCCTGTGGAATGGTGACACCCTCGGGTGATAGAAGGACGATTCCTATTCCCTTACCGTGAGAATTCAGAGCCCCGTCAAAATATAATGTCCAAAGGTGGGAAGATCGGATCAACACTAGTTCGTCATCCGGGAGCTCCGATTGGACCGGGTCAAAGAGGGGTATAGGGTGATGGGCTAGATGTTCGGCAATGGCATAGCCCTTAATCGCCTTCTGGGGGACATAGGTGATATCAAACTGGGAGAGGAAGCTCTGCCAATGACCTAACCGATCAGTTAGAACAGTTTTCTCTAGAAGGAATTTGATGGGATTGATGCGGGCAATAAGATTGACCTCATGAGCTAAGAAATAGTGTTTAAGCTTCTGAACTACCCAAACTAGTGCAGCGCAGGTCTTCTCCACTACAGTATACTTCTGCTCGCATGGATCAAAGATCTTTGACAAATAGTAAGTTTCCCTCTCTTTCCCTTCTTTATCCACTTGTGCAAGAACTGCCCCAAGAGAATTCTCCAAAACCGAGATATGCAAAACTAAGGGCTTGCTAGGGACTGGTGGTCTAAGCACAGGGGGACTAGCCAGGTATCTTTTCAAACCATCGAATGCATCCTGGCACTTCGAATCCCATTTGAACTCGGCCCTCACCTTGGTCAACTCATAGAAAGGTTTACACCTTTGGGAGTGTTGTTAGATGAACCGGCGGACAAACTGTAGCCTCCCGATTAATCCTCGAAGTTCTTTCATATTTCTTGGAGGAGGCATACCAATGATTGCCTTGGCCTTGTTTGGGTCGATCTCTATGCCCCTTTTGCTCACTATGAACCCCAACAGTTTTCCTGAGGATACTCCAAACGTGCATTTCTTTGGGTTCATTTTCAATTTATATTCCCTAGCCCTTTGCAAGACCTTTCTCAACACTTCCGGGTGATCTTCTCAGCTTTTGGACTTAACAACCAGGTCGTCCACGTACACCTCTACAAGGGTATGCATCATGTCATGGAAGATAGCCATCATTGCCCTCTGATAGGTAGCACCAGCATTCTTCAGTCCAAAGGGCATGACGACATAGCAGTAGGTTCCCCAAGGTGTGGTGAACGAGGTCTTCTCCTGGTCCTCTTCGGCCAACCAGATTTGATTATATCCAGAATAGCCACCCATGAATGACAACATCTCGAATCCAGCAGTGTTATCAACCAGTACGTCAATATGAGGTAGAGGAAAGTCATCTTTAGGACACGCTCGGTTCAAGTCCCTGAAGTCTATACAGATCTGAACTCGGCCATCCTTCTTCATGATAGGGACTATGTTTGCCACCCATTGCGGATAAAGGATGACCTTAATGAATCTTTCTTGATGTAACTTGTCGACCTCTTCTTTCATCTTAAGTGCAACATCTGGGTGGAATCTCCTTAATTTTTTTTTGACCGGGGTAACTCCAGGTTTTAAAGTTAGACGATATTCAACTAACGAGTTGTCTAACCCCGGCATGTCCTCGTATGTCCATGCGAACGTGTCCTTATATTCTTCCAAAATTTCAATTAAACTCTGTTCCTCAGTGGGAGTGAGGTTTGCGCTTAGGATGATTGTCTTGGGATCTTCTGGTGTTCCAAGATTCAGTTCTTTTGTCGGTTCGTCCACCGTGGCTAATGGTTCTTCAAATCTTTTAAGTCCAGATGTATACGCATCAGCCAAGTCCTCAATTCCATCCTTGAAATCAGGATCTTTTTCTGATAAGACCTCGTAAACTCCCAGTGTATGATCTACATTGAATTCATCCTCATATTGGATTTCATCAAGCTGGATAGCATTTTCCAAAAACCTTGGCAGTCTTGCACATTCCTTGCATTTTTGAGCTATTTGTTGGAGATATCTCTCTGGCACACGTTTACCTCGAATTTTCTTCTTTTCTACCCTAACTACTCCTAAAGAAGATGGAATTGAAAAGGTGGTATTTACAATGGGTGAAGGATCGAGCAGATCGATAAGTGAGTTGGAGAAGAGAGGTCCCTGGTTGGGAGCACCCTCCGAGACAAGTAGAGACGTCTCCTCAATGGAAAACTGAGTTTGTGAGAGGACGTTTTTTTTTTTGGGTATTTTCAATAATAAAAAGAGAATGAGCCGATAGGGCTCGAGCAGAAATAGAAAGCTTAAGCAAATGGAAGAAAAATGGGCTCGCGGGCCCGATGATGACAAGAAATGGGCAGATAGGCCCAAAGCTGGTGAAAAGATCTAAGGGGCACGTGGGCCCAAATGGTGGGCACGCGGGCCCAAGGTTGTTGGATTGGAATGGGCATAGAAGCCCAGTGGAGTAAGAAGATTTGAATGGGCTTTCAGCCCCAATGATCAGTTCAGGTGGCCATTTCGGCCTAGAAGTGGGAATTGGGCTAGATAGCCCATCAAGTGAATCCGAGAGGGATAGAGTGAGGATTTTGAAATACGTGACCGTAGGATACGGCTCACGCGGGATGTTGTTTGGAGGTGGGTTCGAGTGGACAAGTTGTTTAGAGATGGACTTGCCCTCGACTGGTTCTTCCTTCTCTATGAATAATCGAGCCAAAGATGAACTCAGGTTGTCCACTTCCTCCTCTTGCTCTGGTGCCTTCTTCCTCTTGACTGGTTCTTCTTCTTCGTCCTCGGCCATCATCATGGTCTCCCCTTTGATAAAAAATTTTTGGAGTCCCATGGCATTTTTTGGCCGGTAGACCATCCGCGGAGTGAAACTAGCTTATAGCCAAGCCCGTGTCTCTTTGGTCTTTGTACGGCTTCAATGGGGTGCACAACCCCCTGCAGCTCCTTTCCCAACCCCTTTCCTGGCTGATAGCCTATCCCTTTCATCATCCGCCACGCAACTGAATCTGGAGGTGTCGTCAATACCATGACCTCAGGTAGCTCTGTAGTTGAAACCAACGGCTGGACAGATTTTGATATTGGTAGTGCAGAAGAGGGGTCATCCACGTCATTCAGAATGGGGATGTTGGTTACTTTGATCACCTGGCCCTTGTATGGGAACTTCAGACACTGATGATTAGTGGAGGCAACAGCTCCTATTGCCTCAAGGTACGGGCGTCCCAAGATAGCTTTGAATGTAGGGTCCAATTCTAGAACGTGAAACTCGGCGGTGACAGCACACGGCCCGAGCCCTACTTTCAATGTAACCACCCCTCATGCCGGCTTCCTGGAGTTGTCATATGCGGTCACCGTGACGGCAGAAGGCTTGATTTCTTCATCGGAGATGCCGCAAAGTTGCAATGTTTCTGGCGGCATGACATTTATGGATGCTCCGGTGTCAATCAAGCAGGACTTGATCTCCACGCCTCGGATGACTACTGCGACACGCAAGGCATACTTTCTGATCTCTGGCCGTGCCAACTCCTCTTGTGTAAATGTGAGTGCCGGATGTTCACTCCTCGGGGTCAGGACAGTAACGATCTTCTTAGGCGGGAGGTCCTCATTGACCATGACCCGCTGCAGATATTGTTGCAGGATGTCCTGATGGTTCTTTGACCTCTTTATCAGCTCCAGAATTGAAATCCGTGCCGGCATTTTGTCCAAGTGCTTCAATAGGTCATATGCCGTGCCGGGCAACGGTTCTTCTACCACCTCCTCTTCTGCCTATTCTTGTGGTTGTATCCCGACCTGGGGGAAGACCCTTTGGAACATCCTCCCGCTACGAAGTACCGGTGCCAGCGTGGTAGGGGGAAGTGGTGATGATGGTGATGGTAGGGTTGGTTGGTAGGTTGAGGAGCCCATGGTAGGTAGGGATGGTGAGGATCGGATGATGAGGGGTCGTGGATTGGTGGAGGCCGGTATGTTGGGTGATGGTTGGGGTGTTGGTGGTGATGGTCTAATGATGAGGGGTAGTGGAGTGGCAGTGACTGGTAGGTTAAGTGATGTACGGGGTGTTGGTGGCGGTCTAATGATTAGACGTCGTGGAGGATTAATGGTGGTTGGTGGGTTAGGTTGGGGTGCTGCTTGGGAGGCTGGTGGCGGTCTAATGATTAAGCGCCGTGGAGGGTTAATGGTTGGTGAGGGTAGTGGTGTTTGGGTAGTTTGTGGGCTGGGGGCAGCTCTCGGTATGGAGAGTATGGTGCGGTTTGTAGGTGGGGTTGGTATGGCGGGCATGGAGGTGATTTTATCCTCGACCTGCCAACCCTGGGAATGGTGGGTTGACTCCTCGATGGTGGAGTGGATGAGGCCGAGTCGTTGGTTTGGTGGTGCTGGTGCCGGTGCTTGTATGGGTGCATGTACCGGGAGCGGATCTTGGACTATGCCCAGGCCGGGCTGCTGTTGTGCTTGCTGTCGCCGTGGTTGATTCTGACGTGCCTTCATTGCTTGAATAGATTCTCCCATCTGTGCCCAGTCAATGTTCCCTTGATCATTAAGGTCATGGATGTAGTCTTTAAACTGGAAACATACATCCACCGTGTGCCCAGGATACCGATGATAAGCGCAGTACTTGGTTGTGTCAACATTGGTCGGCCATCCTTCTCTCTCCTTTGGAAGCTCCAACTGCTGTTCAGCCATCAATGCATTAAAGATATCGATGAGGGGGAATGGCAGTTGAGGATAGTATTCTCTCTTGGGTCCCCCCCTCCTAGGTCGGTTGGCTGGTGGTGGCACTTGGTTGTAGGCTTGTTGTTGTGGTTGGGGTCGGTTGTAGACATGTTGTTGTTGAGGCGCTCAGTTGTAGGCATTTGGTTGCTGGGGCGCTCGGTTGTAGGTGGGTTGCTGTGGTGGTGCTCGGTTGTATGCAAGTTGCTGTTGGGGCTGAGGAGCTGGTTGAGGAGCTGGGCGGTATTGTTGGTTGGGTGGTGGGTTACGGTATTGGCACTGACGGTACCCACCCTGGTTACCCATGGCATTGATGCTCTCATTGTTTACTACCCCTTTGGTGGTGGGTCCTACAGGTGTAGGCTTTCTAGTGTTATAGGGCTTGGTGTCGAACGGGTTGATCATGGATGCATCCTTAAAGTGGGCCTGGAGGTAGCGGGCGCTATCACACAACTCACTCATGGTTGTTGGGCGGTGCATGATCAGGAGGTTGCGAAGGTTGGGCATGGTGTTCCCTATGAGCATCCTCACCTGCTCCCCCTCTGAGATGGTATCTACTAGCCTCTCAGCCATTCCCCTCCACCGATCAGCAAATCTGGCAAAGTCTTCATCCGGCCTCATCTTTTCGGCAATCAAATCAGTTATCGAGTAGGCTGGCCCCACCCGATCCTTGTACCTCTGTAGAAACTTTGCCTTGACGATGTTGAAATCTGCCGCCTCAATGGAATCAAGAGAATAGAACCAGTCCAGGGCAGATCCCTCCAATGACCGACGGAATAGGAAGGCAAGGGCTTTGTTGTCATTTTTCCAGAATGCGGAGTCGTAGGGAAAGCTCTTTAGATGGTTGAAAGGATTTGATTTCCCTCGACCGGATCTTGATTGGCGGGCATCTTGCCCTTTGTTAAAGATTGCACAAGTGAAAAGGATTCAGGATCTAAATGGAGAGATAGACCCTGGAGGATTTTTTCCACACTAAGTGAAGCAGGTGGATGAGTAGGATTTTGAACTTCAGCTTCTCTAACGGCATTGACATGGCCCTCTGGTTGGACCATGGGTTGTTGTAGCATGTAGTGACCCGTCTTGTAGTAGTCCAGCATCCCGACGTGTCTTTCGGACCTTAGCATCATGGGCATCCTGTCGATCTTTCTTCAAAGATGGTTAAAAAAGTAAGGGCAAGTCCAGCACACAAATGAAGATTTTTTTGTTATGTTTTGTTTTGTTTGATTTTTTGTTTCAATTTGGTTGTTTAGGAAAACAAGTTGAACACAAAATTAAAGAGGTTTTTGTTTTGTTTTTTTTAGGTGTTTTGAAAGAAGAATTTTTTGGTTGTTTTCAATTGTTGAGAGCAAGCAAGTTATGCAAACAAGTTCTTAAAATGACTACTCGACAATTTTTGGGTTGAAACCTTAGATTAGATAGATTGTTAGCAATTGTTCACTCAAATGGGTATGATTTCTATTGCTTCAATCTTCAAGACCTAAGGTTGTCACTCAACCACCACGAGTAGGTACTTAGGTTCTTTGGGTTTTGGGAAAGTGGTACAACCGGCCCAATCGTGCGGAGAGGAATACTCCACGGATGGGGACTTATGGAGGTCTTGATGGAAACCACCAAATCAACTAGGAAGGAATATCCCAGAAGAGAGGTAAGAATCCACCAAGAAGGTGTTTGGAGGGTGAGGGTGTGTTGGGAGAGAGAGCCCCCACCTCAAATGCCCTACGGATCGGAGCAAGTCCGGTACCCGATGCAAAAAGCTAATGCAAAAGTAAAAATGGAGGGTAAGAGGAGAAGAAGCAATCAATGTGCAAAAACATGAAATGAAATGAAGTAAATAGAGCATGCAATATGCAAACAAGACAAGCAATCATGCAACAAAACAAACAATCTAGTGACTAGAATTGAATTAGAATGAAACTAGTTGCACAAACAAATCAAGCTAGCATGGTTAAAGACATTGGTAGTCCCACCGTGGTCGCCAAAAAGCTGTCGACTCCAGAAACGGGTTCCGAATCGGAACCTCAAGATAAGAAGGTGAAAGATAGAAGAGGGGGAAAAAGGGGAGTGAATCGTAAGACACTCGGAAAGCGGTAAAGAATCCTCACCTCGGTCCCACACTCACATTGATCCCCGAACTTTCAACTCACGGCGTCGCTCGAGCATCGGAGATGGTTCGGGTCATGTGGGAGGAGAGTGAGGAGAAGATGAAATTAAAACATGAAAGAATGTGGTCGCCAGGAGCCGCGGGCTCCGCTTTATGGGATGTAAATTAAGAGATGAGTTGAATTGACCGTGTACCTTAGCGTGGGAGATCGGGATATGGGTTCAACCTTCTTCTTCTTCGGCTGGCCGATGAAGAAGAGTCTCCAATCAATACTAGCTTGTTCAACCTGTGCAACTAGAACAATAAACCAAGTGAAGAAAATAATTAGAACTATGGGAGGTTTATTAACTGTAGTAAGAAGATGAGAAAGAAGCAATCGGAATCGGACTCACCGGATTGGGGTGAGCCTTAACCCCTTTTTTGTATTTTTGATTATGTAAAAATGATGCAAATAAACTGAAATATGCTTTAAAACAGTAAATGAACTGATTTAAATGAGTTGAGAAAGCTTATGGAATGGATCGGCTTGAGTTGAAGCCGAGTTGATTGAAGAAGGCCGGTACGGGTAGCTTTGCACCCTTCTGGCGCGACTTCAGTGCAGAGGATTCTACGGACGACCCTGATGTCAGAATCGAGTTCCGTTTGTTGGAGTAGACGGAGGACTCGGAGAGGAAGAGTTCCTATGTTGATGACTTCTCCTAAATCCTCCTGTATAAGTCAGTAGAAATTCTTAAAGTTGGCCGATATAGAAGACAGAACCTGGATGCGCGCCCTCAGTGTGGCAATCGCCACGAACAAACGGCAAGTCGGAATTGAGTGCCGCCAGTTGGAGATGAAAGTGGACGAAAAGAGGAACAATTTGTATGTTGTAGACTTTTGCAGAAGAAGACCCGTATTTTATGCAGAAGTCGATGAAAATGGTTGATGAAGAACACCCGGATCGAGCCTTCTCCTTCACCTCGGGATCGATTTCTTGACTTCGGATCGCCTTTGGACGTCGGGACGGCTTTGGAGAAGAACTTGGACGACCTCTAGACGAGCTAGGCACCGGGGGTTAACCTTGGTTCATTGAGAATGGCCCTCAATTTATAGGGGAAGGAAGCCGGTGCAAATTTTAGAAACTGGGCCGACCGCGCCCCCGTGTTTTAAAAAGGACGAGGGCGCGCCCCCAGTTTGGGGGCGCGGTCTGCGCGCCTTCCTGTTTCAAAGGAAGCGGGGGCGCGTTACGCGTCTCACTGCTAAAAATCGACGGAATCTTCCGGAAATTGCTAAAAATCGACTTGACATACGTAACGCACCCCCGAACCGGGGGCGTGGTACGAATGATCGAAAATCCTCCGCAGAAACCTTCCAAAAATCCAGTTTAGAAGGTGCTAATCGGGGTAATTTGCGATTTAAAGAAACTGACTGCGCCCCCGCCTTTCAAAGGAACTGGAGGCGCGCAGGGTGCGCCCCCAGTTTGAGGGCACGCAGGGCGCGCCCCCGGGTTGAGGGCGCGCAGGGCGCGCCCTCCTCTTTCAAAGGGAGAGGGGGCGCAGTACACTCTCTCTCCTACGCGCGTGTTCCGCGAGCCGTATCTTGCAAACGGGATGTCCGATTTGGCTCCCGTTTGTCACGTTGGAAAGAGGGCCTTCAACCGCACCTCCTCAAGTCAGTAAACCAGCCGGAATGACTCCCGATATGTTCGCACGGGGCTTTCTACCGGTTTACCCTCTCGCGGAAAGCCGAAACCCGGGGCGAAGATCTGAAAGAGCACGGTTCCGATCGAGAAATCTCGGGTCAACTTGGGATGACTTAAAATGATGACCGAACAAGTCCGGTATGACCGAAAAACCCGAAAAGATCTGAGACTAACCCGGTAAACGTGAACCGAAACTCAGAAAAGCCACAAAACCCTAAAATTGACCGAAATGGCCGCATAGCCCCGGTTGCTGAAAATATTCGGCTAGAATCGACCCGGATGACTTGAAAAGACCCGATGATGACCGGAAAGGCCTAACATGTGGTCCGGGATAGCCGTGTCAGCACAGATCGAAAAAGCCGTAACGAAAGCCATCATTGACCGACGCCTACCGAAATGACTTCTCGGAAACCCTGAATGTTACGGAACACATGCGGGATTCCCGTGACCTTCAATTATGGACCATTCAAGGTCGGTCATCGAGCAGGCTTCGTGTTTTTACAGTTCACGTGCGGCTCTCGCTTGAAGGTTACGGCAATATTCCGAAAATCATCGGTCCATTCTCAACTTGCGAGGGGCTCCACCCATGTCCTTAGCTCATCTCCACGAGGTAATCCGGATCAGATAACGGTCAAATAAAGGATATTGCCTATGGAATAAGAGTCTGGGGCTCCGAATCAAGCCAATTTGGCGTGTCTACACCATCTGCTCCAATTTTCCTTTTATAGATCCATTTACACCCTATGGGTATAATACCCTGAGGTGGATCTACCAAGTTCCAAACTTGATTGGAGTACATGGAGTCCATTTCGGATTTCATTGCCAATCTCCATTCCATGGAATCAATATCAGATATTGCTTCCTCATAAGTCTTAGGATCATCATCCTCATTATACTGTGTCTCCTTTCTTCCATCAGAGATATGTCCCACATATCTATCAGGTTGAATAGGCACATGAGAAGACCTACGAGGGATATGTGTGATATCCTTTTCAAGCATTCTTTCAGAAGTGTCCTCTGGTTGTGGTTCTGGAACCTCTTCCAGCTCTACTGTGCTCCCACTGTTTCCATCCAGGAGGAACTCTTCCTCTAGGAATACAGCTCGTTTAGCAACATAAACCCTTTGATCATCAGGGTGGTAGAAATAATATCCATGGGTTTCCCTAGGATATCCCACAAGCCTACACTTCTCAGTTTTGGATTCCAAATTTTCAGGGTTATGCCTTTTCACATGGGCTAGACAACCCCAGACCTTAACATGTTTAAGGTCAGGCTTTCTCCCTTTCCATATCTCATATGGTGTAGTCAAAACAGACTTGGAAGGTACTCTATTTAGGATATAAGCGGTTGTTTCAAGCGCATAGCCCCAAAGGGATAAAGGTAACTTAGCAAAAGATGTCATTGCTCGTACCATGTCTAACAATGTACGGTTTCTCCTTTCAGCTACTCCATTAAGCTGTGGAGTGTATGGAGGTGTCCTTAGGGATAATATCTCATGTCCTTCATGAACTGTGTGAATTCAGTACTTAAGTATTCTCCTCCTCGATCTGATCGAAGAGTCTTAATACTCTTTCCTAGTTGCTTCTCCACTTCATTCTTATATTCTTTAAATTTCTCAAAGGCATCATATTTGTACTTCATTAAGTACACATACCCATACCTAGAGAAATCATCAATGAAAGTAATGAAGTAAGAATATCCTCCTCTGGCTTGAGTTGACATAGGGCCACATACATCTGAATGTATGAGTTCCAACAACTCAGTAGCTCTCTCTCCATGTCCACTAAATGAAGAGTTGGTCATCTTACCCATGAGGCAAGACTCACAAGTGGGTAATGATTCAAAATAATTTACCTTTATGCATCCATCCTTATGGAGCCTTTTAAGTCTTTCCTCATTGATATGATCAAGTCTATGGTGCCATAATAAGGTTTGATCTATATCAAATCTTTTCCTCTTTAGAGGTGCATTCACACACATTATTGGAGCATGCATATCTAATATATACAAACCATTAATCAAACATCCATTGGCAAACAATTTACCATTCATAGTTATGGAACAACTTCCATTTCCAAAGCTCACAATAAATCCACATTTATTTAAGCATGAAATAGAAACAATGTTCTTAACTATTGAAGGAACATAATAGCAACTATCTAATAGTAGGACATCTCCTGAAGGTAACTTGAGGTGAGCTTGTCTCACGGCCAATGCTGCAACCTTTGCACCATTTCCCATGCGTAGATCAACCTCTCCTCTTTGCAACCTTCTACTACTTGTCAACACCTGCAAGTCATTGCAGATATGAGATGCACATCCAGTATCCAATACTAAGATGATTCCACAATATGAATCTTGGGTTGTCACTTTGGAGCAATAAGGATTGGATCAGCAAAGGTCATTTGATGATAGGTTTGAACAGCTAACAAAGTGGCTTGGGTTATCCTTGTCCCAATTTTTGAGACCAATTGATCCATCAACATTGGTGCCACTGATACAGAGATAAGAGGATGATGATGAAAATGTGGAGGATGAGGTGGAGTCTTTTCGTGAGGATGAGTGACATTTATGTATTTTTGTGCAATGCTATGATCTTGATTGGAATTACTTTGATTTGTAGAAATAGTACAATTTGTATGAATAGGTCATTGTGAACCCATTTGAACTATGTATGTACAACTGGTATGATGAAAGTGGATGTTTCTTTATTTCAATTTGGTTTTATGATTGGAGTGAACGTATCAAATGTGCAGGATGAATTGGAATGTGCATGATCAAATGTATTGAATGAAATATGGTTGCGGGTCATTGTGGACCTATTTGAAAATGTAAACTACAAGAGTTGTATACAAATCCATGCATTCATAAAAAATGGTAATGGTGTTATTTATAATGTGCATGAGTAAAAGAAAAGACTAATTATATAGTTACATAACTTGGTTAATTCTAGAAAATTAGAACTTATTTAAATCCTCTTTTTCTGCCATGTAATATACAGAAAGTGAATTTTTGATAGGGAACCAGCCTCTTGTTTGGAACAATAGTCAGCATGTATCCATCATCGGTGGTAGCAATGTAGCACTAAAATGTAGGTGCAACTATATTCTTAGGGGCAATTAGTGGAGCAGAACTCCCTCTTCCCCTTTCTCCTAATTTAGCCAGAGGAGCCATCTTGCTATGGGTGAGAAGGGACATCTCACCAATGACAACAAGGGCAATGAGAAGAAGGATTAGGAGATACGGTGGCACTGGCGATACTCATCTGCGATAGAAATGTTTGTCCTACAAGTCAATCATATACGATATGATTTGACATTTCTTGAAAAATCTCATTCAATTAAATAAAAAAATTTTCATTACTAACTCTTATTAGAAGTGAACATCATAATGAAATCTTTGATTGCAATGATGATTGAATTATGATGAGATCATGATAATGAGATTGACCATGTAGAGGTATGTGATCTAAATGTTCCTAATCATATGATCTTTGAAATAGGATATCAATAATTCAGATATATTTGTGTGTGTGATGTCTTCTTATATGATGAGGATGACTGATCTTATTGGTTATTAGTGTAATGACAACGAGATATATATACAGATGTTCATTAGTTGAATGGGTTCATTGAACTGACCGAATTAGAAACCCTGAATGTCATCTTATCGAATCGTCAATCAATATTTTCTATTATCACAGTTGCATGGTTAGAACTTTGACCTGAGTCGCCAAAAATCCCTTGTTGGGTAGAACTTATGCTTTGACTATTGACTTATGGATCACTATTTAGATAGTCTAGTATAGAGATGAATTAGGTACAAGAAAAATCTAATCGAGACAATTGAGTAAACAACAAGGGATCATATACTCTCGGTAAGTGAGCGTGAATGTCCTATTGGTTACTACTCTAAATTTCTGGACAGAGTAGAGAGAATAATTAGAAAAAGAGTTTTCCAATTGATCTAATCTTGAGTACAAGATTCTATAGAGTCAGTATACTAAGGAGTTGACAGTCGATGACATACTCCTTTTCGATTGGGACATTGAATGGATGAGGGTTTATATCCAAGTAGTAACTAATGATGAAAAGGCTCAATGGAGATAAGAAAATTGATGTGCAAGATGATTTTTCATTCCACATACATTGCATCACCTCTCTTATCTATTCTCATTTGTGTTTTTGTTATGAGGGTTAAAGTTTTGAGACTTTTTTCTTAAACTGCTATTGATTTTTCTTTAAATTCTTATTCTTTGAAGGAAAAGATTTTCTATGAGATCTAAAGGGCTTTCTTTTCAACTATGTTGGCTTTTGTTTTAGATGCTTGATTTAAACTCTCTCTTACTTGATGTTGTTCTTTAATTCTTGGTGCACTAAAGAGTTGAGTCAAAGTAAGTGTGCCTTAGTGTGGCTTAGTGTCATAGTGATGTCAGGCCAAGATGGGGACAACTTAACCAAAATACATGCAATTTGGAATGTCTTAGCTAGTTGGGATCATGTGGTTCTTAATTCATAGACCAAATTCTAAAACTTATGCATTTGATCATTCATTAACTTGTTTTCAAAAAATTTAAAGTTATCAAAATTTGAGGCTTTGAACCTTTTAATTTCATCATCATCATGTCCATTTTTGGCTTTTAAAATATCCCATAACTCACAAGAACTTTTTAAGTTGTGATAAAGATTATAAAGTTTATCTAACAAGGCAACTAAAATGTGATGAAGAGAATGATAGTTAGTTTCTTTGGTGTTTGTTGATGTATAATATTCACGATCATTTTGGGTACAAGAAGACTGAGTTTGAACTCTAGTTGTGGTGGTTTGAGAAGTGTCGGATTCTAGTCTCTCCATCAAATTTTTTGGATTTAGCACTAAGGTTCTCTCTAGTTATTAAACTAGATATGAGAGAAATGAGAGAATGTGATCTGTAAATAAATATTGCAAGAATTTTGGTAATGCTTTGAATCACACAATAAATAAAATAAATTTCTTCTAGTTAAATATGAGCATACGTGCATATATGTATAAATCAATAAAAATTTTTTATTTAACAATTATATCGACACAACAAGTATAAACTATGGATACTTCTAACACATGAATGATATACTATTTTATAGAATTAAATAGAAATCGTAGATTGTTGGGTCATCTTATTAAAAATCAAGATAAACACAACAATGCAAACTAATTAGAATCAAATAGAGTTAGAAACATAGCTTGTTGGGTCGAAGCATGTAATAGCTAGAACTAAGAGTTCTATTGCCAACAATAACCCTAGGGTAGGTGACACCCGTCTCTCCCGTTAGCATGTCCTTAAGGAGAGCTTTATGAATTTGATTTTGTGTCGAGTGCTCAGCAGTAGAAGAAGTAAGAATAAAACATTGAGTGCTGGAGAACTTCATAGAGTTAGAAGAATGTGTATGTAACAGTACATAACCAATGTAAAAAGGTTCTAGAAAGATATTTATAAGAAAGAGATAAAGCAATTGTGGTGCATACATACGTTGGACATGTCCCATGGAAAAAGCAATGAAGGAGGACTTGGTCATGTGCATGGGAATGGATACATCTATTCATTCTGCATGTTGCAGAATCCACTCAACTCATCGGTTGGGTGGGGTGTGCGTGCGTACGTGTTTTAAAAACAAATGCATGCAACACTCACTTCCCCTGCTCCTTCAGCCAGAGCCATCTTGTCGTGGCCATTTAGGGAGTGTCTCCCTCGATGAGTAGGGAATTGAGAAAAAGGATTGGGAGAGGCAATGCCACCGGTGATCCTCCTTTGCCTATCCTAAATAGAAGCTAGTGAGAAAGACAATAGAGAGGAGCGAGGAGAGTTCTCTCATGCATCACGGGTTGTTTATATATATTGTAGTCGACTAGATTGTTAACCAGGAATCAAAATCCTTAACTAATTTTTAATTTTAATTCTCTAATTTAATTTTGAATGATTAGTAATTAATTAAACACTCAAACCTAATGAATAACTAATCCTGCTAATAGAACTACCCATGTTCTATTATCAGCGCGCTTGTTCAAACTCAAACTCAAAGGCCTTAGTCCGAAATAATTGGGATCGCTACATGGATTTGTCTTTTATGTTCACCATGATCTTTTGCCAACTCTTCACTTATGCCTAATTCATCTAAGTCATAATGGATATGTCTATGTCAAGTTAACTTAGGTCTACCTCTTCGCCTATTCAACACTAGAAATACTAGGTTCTCGACTTATCTAATAGGAGCCTCAAGAGAGCAACGCCTCATATGTTTACCAATGAAGTCTTCCCTCCTTTATAATATCCTCGATTCTCTTAACTCTCACTTTATCCCTAATGTACTCGTTACAGATTCTATCTACTGGTGTGTGGCCACACATCCACCATAACATCCTCATTTCAGGTACACTCAATTTATCAATATGCTTCTTTTTCGTAGCCCAACACTCACTACTGTAGAGCATGGTGGGTCCTGTAGCCATGTGGTAGAATTTTTCTTTCAATTTTTGAGAGATTTTATGATCACATAGAATTCTCATTGCCTGCCTCCATTTGAGCCATCTCACTTTAATCCTATGATTGACATCTTCATCACATTCTTTATCCATATGTAAGATTGGTCCCAAATATTTAAATTGGGTACATGGTATGAGGACCTTTTCATTTAATGTTACTTCGACTTCTTCAACTCTCGAAGTTTTGCTAAATCTAAAGTACATATACTCTATCTTCGTCCTGCTAATTTTGAATCCCTTAACCTCTAACATGGTTCACCATTGTTCAGGTTTCTTGTTAATACCTTCTCGAGTCTCATCAATTAGGACAATATCATTAGCGAACATCATACACCAGGGTAAACTCTCTTATATGTCCTTATTTATTTCATCCATGAATAGGATAAAAAGATATAGATTTAGAGCATGTCCTTGATGTAGCCTAGTTGATATCGGGAAGGCTCTTAATTCCCCTACTAGGGAATGGACCTAGGTAATGGTGCCCATGTACATGTCCCTAATGATGTTAATGAATTCACTAGGCACCATTTTCTTTCTTAACACCCACTAAAGAACCTCTCTTGGAACTCTATCATAAGTTTTTTATAAATCAAGAAAAATCATATGATTATCACTCTTTAGGTCTCTATACTTCTCTACCAATAATCTAGCAAAGAAGATGGCCTCCGTAGTCAATCTATCTGGCATAAATCCAAATTAATTCTCTGAGATCTCTATACACTACCGAAGTCTCCTCTATATAACTTTATCCCACAACTTCATAGTCTGACATGTGAGCTTGATACCTCTGTAGTTACCACATTCTTGAACGTCCCCTTTTCCCTTAAATATTGGTTTGCGGATGCTCTTTCTCTATTCATTTGGTATCATTCTAGAGAAAAGTATTTTATTAAAGAGAATAGTTAACCATTCCACTGATCTTTCACCTAAACACATCAAGACTTCAATCGAGATGTTACCAAAACCACAGACCTTAGAGATCCTCATTCTACCCAATGCAAGATGCACTTCCAAAGGGGTAATTCTTTCCGAGTACTCTACCTCTTGCCTCTGTTCCCTTTCTTAATTGACTATACTTTCCAAAATAGGCTCATTGAAAAGCATTTCAAATAACCATTCCATTGTTCCCGGATGTCCTCATCCTTAGTCAACACCTTCCCCTCTGTCTTTAACACACCGAACATATCCAAGTCCCAAGCTCTCCTCTCCCTCAACCTAGACAAATGGTAAATATCCTTCTCACCTTCCCTTAAACCCAATTTGTCATATAGCTTGCCACAAGCTAACTCCCTACCTTGCCTAATTGTCCTTTTTTCCTCACTCTTAGCTCTCTTATATTATTCAAAGGCCTCATTGGAGTAATAGTTAGGCAACTTTTAAGCCACTCTCTCTTACTCTTTACTGCTTGCTACACTTTGTCATTCCACCACCATGATTCCTTCATAGGAGGACCTAACCCATTAGACTCACAAAAAACATTTTTTTGAATCGTCTTAATCTTCGATGTCATGTTAGCCTACATCGACTCAGCCTCTCCATTCATATCCCATTCCTTCAATTTAGAGACCTCATTCCTAAAAATCTCTAGCTTGCTTCCTCTCATTTCATGCCATTTGATCTTAGGGATATCCTTTTGCTGCACTATTTGCATCTACCCTAGGAACTTAAAATCTAAGACCAAGAGTTTATGCTAGGCTGTGAGTGCTTCACTAAGTATGACTTTGCAATCCTTACATAAAGCACGACTCATTTTCCTAGTAAGGATAAAGTTGACTTGGCTCCTACTTCTCATGTTCTTAAAAGTTATTAGGTGAGAATCTCTCTTAATGAAGTGAGAATTAGTCAGGATCAAATCGTGGGCCACCGCAAACTCTAATATACCTTTCTCTTCCTCATTCTACTCCCCATATATAAAACCTCCATGGATGCTCTCAAATCCTCTCTCTTGGGACCCGACATGACCATTGAGGTCACCACCAATCAGAATGCACTCCTTATTTGGTATTCCTTGCATGATATCATCCATGTCCTACCAGAATTGAGTTTTCAGCTCACTACAAACTTTTACTTGGGGTGCATAGGCACTAATTACATTGATTACCTCTTGATGAATAATTGCCTTTATTAAGATGATCCTATCCCCCACATGGACCACAGACACCACTTTGTCCTTAAGGGTACTATCCAAGATAATCCCAACTCCAATTTTATTAGAATTTTTCCATGTGTACCATAGTTTGAAATTTGACTTTTCCACCTATTTGGCTTTCTCACTTTTCCATTTGGTTCCCTGATGCAGGCAATATTGATCTTATGCCTCTACATTGTGTCTGCTAGTTCCATCAATTTACTAGTGAGTGTTCTCATATTCCAAGTTACAATACGTAGACTTGTCTCTGACTTTACCTGACTAGGGTTGGGTCGGTGCTCTCTTCCTCTCTGACGAAAAAAAGAAGGCAAAACTGGCCCCTCTCTCCTAATCTAACACTCTCTCTCTAACCTAAAAGCCTACCCCCATAGCCTCCATACTTTGTGGCCCTAGGTGAGGGTGTCTCGTTCAAACCCAATCCATGGTACCCCTTGTCCTCGAGATCCAACATGACTTGACACAAGAATAAATAGAATTCGAATCAATACAAATAGTAATGACATAAGTTTTAAGCTGGTTGTCACCTACTGCAACCTTCTCATTTTCTCAACCGGGCTAGGGACCGACAGTGGCAGGAGAGCTAAATACTAAGTAAATAAGTATACAATAACGATGAAGGAACTGACACCAGTGCAAAAATGTCTAAATGAGAATAAAGCCATAGTAACCACAAAACATTTAATTTTTAATTAACTAGCAAATGGAGATCGTAGGAGTGCAACATAAAAAATAAATATAAATATATACTAAATATGAAGTCACCTATCCTTTACAATTAATGAAGGCTCAATAAAGAGCAATCAACTCAAAAATGAATAATAACTATAATAATAATGAATAACGGTCAACATAAATGATTACACTAAATCACCAAAACAAGGAAACACTAGCAATATACCACAAGAAATTGTAAAAGAGACAATGTAGCAATTAAAAAAGAATTACTCTTTATTGATCGTTACAAGATGGATTGGATTAATATCGAAACCACAAAAAGAATTTTGATCTTACCTTATGAGAGGAGAGTTGTAACAGTCTTTTCATCCACCCCAAGTTTAGAAGATTAGTATCAATATAGTTGTTAACGTATAATTAGATAACAATAAGAGATGGTCTACATATTTAAGATGACCATAAGAAGACAGGGAATATCGAACTTGCTCGGGTTGCTCAATAACCTGACCCAGCATTCCACTCAGTTATGTGTAAATGATTTGTTTGATTCCACTACTAGTGGTCAATTTCAGTTACCCTCATCACTTTCTTATCACCATCGGTTAATTAAGGATTAATCAGGTAGGGCATATATTACCCTCATCATAATTCATTGTTAATTAAGGATACTTAAATTAATGGTTGTCCCATTATCAAAGGACTCTTTAAACCTGAATTAACTTACAATGGGATCATTCTATCCTGACATTCTCAATATTTAATCCCTAGAAGGCCTCATCCATTCTATATGTTAGGAAGGGTAATTATCGTCATCATATTGGTGATTCTATTAAAATATCATGAGATAAGCAAAGGCGATATTAGTGAAAGTACCAATAAAATGATATCATATTTTCTCTCTGGTACTGGCGATATCAAAGAATTTGATCAAAGTGCCCTTTTTAGTCACCCTCACCTCTAACTATTGATAGAAATATATGCCCTACAAGCCAATCATATATGATATAATTAAACATTTCTAGGAACCTCTCATTCAATTAATTAAGCAAAACTTCGTTACTAGCTTTTATTACAAGCGTATATCATAATAAAGTCCTTGATCACATGCAATGATTATTGAATCATGATAATGAGATCAATCATTTAGAGGTATGTGATATAAATGTTCCTAATCATAGGATCCTTGAGATGGGATATCAAGAATTTGGATAGACTAGTGTGTGTGATGTCTTCTCATGTGATGAGAATGATCGATCTCATTGATCATCAATGTGGGGACACTGATATACACACATAGGTGCTAATTAGTGGAAAGAGTTCACTGAACTGACCAATTTAAAAAAAACTTAATCGGTATCTTACCGAATTGTCTATCAGTTTATACATACTAATTATCCCATGAATATTTATTAGTTCAATAATCTAAATAATCAAAATTATTTCTCAAGAATACTGTGTAGTCTGAATGACTTTACCCTCATCACCAGTACCCTCTACTAATATTTAGTACCTTGTAATTATACTAGACATGAAATGATCAAAATCAATCTAATGGGCACTTTGACCAACTAGCAAAATTAACGTCCCTACACACGCCTCTAACCCATGCCATTCAAGGATCAAGTTAGCTGCCTAGCTCTAGTCAAAATGGTAAGTGCCTCCCTTATGGGGTGACTGGTGCCCTATTTATGGTGCACTAGGCACCCCCAATGGGACACTAGGGTTTGTAGTTGAAAAAATCTGTGGAAAGTTAAATTCTTTCAAACATTTTGGTTCCTTCGACAAAACACTTGAATATCAAAAATAGAAACAAGAATAATTTTACAAAACTAAAATTTTCTTAAATAAAGGCCTTTGCACACAATAATTTGAGAGAGTACAAAGACCATATCAATCCAAGAGTGATTTGTTTTAGGAGAATGCTAGCAGTCATTTAAAGAAGGTGTGTTTCACAGGGTCCTCAGAGTCCATCACGGGCTTCGCCGGTTACTCCGAGCTAAGTAATCAATTTCCCATTACTCTCATTGGAGAGGAGATCATCTCAATTCTCTTGTGAAAATCTTTTGCGGTCGCTCGTCGAGATCACGTGATGTCATGAAAGACAAAATAAAAATATGTTTTAATGAAGACATAAAAGGGATATGACGTCATTCAATAATAAGTCAATAAAAATTGGTAACATACCTTTAGAGCCTAGACAGAGGGTCTATAATCTTGATATCAAGTTAGTAGAGAGTCGATAGTGTGAGGATCTTTAAAGTCTCGATAATAGATTCATAGTCTCAATAGCAAGTCAGTAGAGGATTGGTAACAAGTTTTCGAAATCTCAATAACAAATATGTAGAAAGTCGGTAGCAAATCGTTGAAACTTCAGTAATAAATCAATAGATTCGATAACAAGTCTTCAAAATCTCAATATCGAATCTGAATAGCAGTCTTGAAAAACTCACTTAGCAATTAATTACATGTTCGGTAACTAGTCTAAAAAGTTGAAAGTTGAAACGCGTCGTTAATTAAAATTTGTCTTATGTGAAATCACGTGATCTCATTGGCTTGAGGACGGTGAGAATTCTCTTCACGGAGAAAATTGAGGTGACCTAAATTGCACTGGTTGCATTCTTAATTGGTTTGCGGTGACATCTTGCTGCTGGGTCTAAACAGGTTGCGGGAAGTTCGCCTTAAGGGGGTTGTCGCAGAGCCTGGCGAGAGAGTTCCAGCAGTACGGCATTCACGTCGCACACATCATAATCGACGGAGCCATCGGCGAACCCAGGTATGCTGCTTGCTTGCCTTCTCTTATCTGCGTCTTCTTAGTCCATATTACTACAATACTTCCGCACACCCCGCCAGTTCGGAGGAGAAGCGGAAGAAACAATTGATAACTCGTTCATACGCTGAGTCCAACTCACTGACTCAGAACCCGTTGGTACGTATTTGTAAAAAGATTTCAATTGATTAAAATTCAAGGTGAGTTCAAAGTGTAACCTAATATGCATATTTCTTGTTGGCTTGGGTGTAGAAGGGATTTGCCGAAAGAAAAGAGAGAAAGTGACACATAATAAAAATTCAGAAGAAGCTCAAAACGATGGCTCTGGAGATATTTTTAGATTCTATTTTTTACTTTACAATTTTATCCTTTCTCTTTTATCTCTCTCTCTCTCTGTGTGTGAAAAATTCTACATGTTGGAAGGAATCCAATACTTCGAAACTCCAAGTTTTAATGGTTAAAAATTGTGATTATAACCAATCAATTAAAAAAGAGTACTAGTGGTGTGAATAATGTGGAGTATGAGATCATTTGTTTCCCAACTTTTGATTCTTGGAGATGTCAACGGTAATAACAGAAAAATTCGTTAGGTTAACAATACCAAAAATAGATACACCTCTGTATCTAATTTTGGGACAAACAATACATCCTCTGTAACCTAGCTATTTTGCTAACCGCACATTTCTATTCTACCTGCATGTCTAGGCAAAGGCGATATCTGCTTGGCTCTTTCGTTTGCAACCCAGTCGAATTATTCTTCTCTTCTTGGGGCCAGTTTTGACCTCTTCTTCCAATCGTCATGTTGCCCACTTTTGGCCTCTTCTTTCTCGCACAGCTCAGGTCTCCCTCATTGTAATATATGATTTTTTTTAATATATTATATATCACCCTCTCTTTTCCCCTTTTTTACCCCCTTTTGGAACCGCCTTTACGGTGCCCTCGCCCTCTTTTACCCCTCCAGGCGTTGCCGATTTTTTTTCCCTCTCTCAGTTCTCCCTCGCGGCACCTCCCTCCCGTGTGCCTGCGCGAAGCCCAGCCCCCCCTTGCACAACCGGCGCCATTCTCCCCCGCTCCTTGCACGTGAACCGCGGCACCCCGCCCCCCTGCTCGCTCGGCCGCTCGCATGGACGCGCACGCAGCTGCGGCGTCGCAGCAGCCCTGCCCCCTCCGCGCGCTGACCAGCGCCGCACGGCACTTTTCCCTTGCGCGCGCGGACTCGCCCAGCTGCTGCAGCCTGCAACCGTCCTCCCCCCATTCCCTTGGGCGCTCGGCTGTGCCGACCGGCGCTCAGCTGCCCAGTCGCGGCTATCCGGCCCCCAGCCCCGCAGCTGCCTCCGCCCTCTCTCTCCGGCGTGCCCTGCTGCCCAGCAGTAGCCCCTCGGCCCCGGACAGCACCCCCATTGCATGCGCCAGCACCGTGCGCCCCTGTGCGCCGAGCCATCCTGCGGCCTCACCTCCTCCATCCGGATTTGCTACAGTGCAGTGGTGATGATTTTTTTTTCTCTTTTTTCACTCCCCTCACATCATTTTTATTGTGTTCTATCCATGCCATACCTATACATTTGTATGCTTGCAGCTAGCATCGATTGAAAGAGAAAATCTTTGTTTGCCAGTCCAAGCCTTGTATTAGCTCCGGATCGATTTGTCGATGCCTTTCCGGTAGGCATCTCGGACACGTCTAATATCCTTAAATTTGATACTTAATAATCACCAATGACTTGTAGATGTCGACTTATATGTATCGGGTTGATATTAGACGTGGTGATTGTTTGTAGTCATATGTTTTCAATTTGGTAGATACATACAATTTAATAGTGATCTTAGTAGTTGATTAATCTCGTTGTGTCCAAATTATGTGCATGGCCTTTGGTATAAATTTTAGAGGTTAGTTGTAAACTTATTGATTATGCCAACTCGATTGGGTCTATTCTATATGTTGTTACAAGTTAATTAGATTAGACAAGTTCTAAATAATTTATTGGACTCTTCTATGTCTAGTTATGCAAATCTTGTTGTATATGCTTTCGATTGTGGGTTAACAAGATTAAAATGAGTAGCTTTTGTTATTAAATCTGAATTTTTTTATATATATTCTTTTGTCCTTAAATCAAGTTAAGAGGCCTTAATTGTGCATAGTCTTATCATGGCATATGTTGTGTATGTGCATATCATGTTGGCATTTGTCTAAGCATGTTAATTGGAGTTTTAACATCATGAGCATAGTATTTAAGGGTGTTCAATAGATGGTATCAATTGCATTGTTAATCTATGTCATTTTAGTTGTCATATTAGTATGATGTGCATCTTCTAGTGGTTAGTATGTTATTGCATGGTGCATGTGCATAGTGCTTGAGGTTGAGCATGGCATGATATGAGATATATTTGTGAGAACTCATGGCAAGGCATAGATGTTGTGAATGCATGTGTGCATTAAAAACATAAATTTGAGACTGAGCTATACTGGACTAGTAGTCGTGTCTGTGGGTAGCGGAGCTTAGAACCGTCTGGTGCATCCTTCGATCCCAGATCCCGCGGGTTATCCTAAGTGCCACCCCTGCCTAGGTGCACTATGGGATTTAGCTTAGCTATACAATTACTACTATATATGGTAGATCTAGTCATAGCTCGTCGAGATTGCAAGACGACACTTTCCTTGCGAAAAATGAAAATGTTAATGTTTCATGTACTGGATAGATGCATTGTAGAGTGGTATTGGTGTTAATATTTATGTTGTGTTCATTAGTTCATTTAAGCATATAAGTTTTGTATGATATGCATGGTAAGTCTTTTAGTTAGTGTTGCAATGCATAACCTCTTCTTCATACTTTATATATTTGTGAGAAGCCCTCTTTGGTCGTAGTTGTGGGTAGGTTATGGTTGTATGTCTAAAAATTTATGGAATGCCAAATTTCATATATATATTGTTTAGTTTTATATGGTATGTATCAAGTGCAGGTTGGGTAATGTGTATGTATCATGTTAGGGCCTTGGGCTATCCAATTTGGTGGATGATGGGATGTCTACTGAGTCGTTATGACTCACTCCAATCCTCTATTATATTTTTTTTCAGGATATCAAGTTTTGCGCAGTAGAAGCTTGGTGGTATGGACTCCAAGGAATAATTTGAGCGGTTATTGTGCAATTTAGACCGGTATATGATTGCTTAAATTGAAATTTTATTACGTGATTTGAGATGTGTGAATAGTGTTAGAATTGTGAACTGGGACCTCTGTCTTCGATTTTTTCCAAACCGATGTAGTTTTAGGGGTTGTTTCCCCGGTTACGTCGCCGGATTGTTTTCCGTTGTGCAGGTTGAAATCCGGGTCGTGACAGCATGGTATCAGAGCCCTAACCTGGCTTTAAGGTCTATATTGACATGCCCATGTTTATGTGATCGGTTTGGATTAGATGAAGTTGATGATGAGAAGGTTTTTATCTTAAGTTGGTACCAAAAATTTTAGTTTGTCTATCGGATTAAGAATTTTAGTTGTATGGAAATTTGATGTCAGATGATTAGATTTTGGCCAATATTATAATTAGTGGATCTTACTCCAGGACGATTGAATTTTGGGATTCAATATATCTTGTGATTTGGATTAAGGTAATCTTTTGAGTAACCAGAACGGATATGATTTCATTAAGGTGATAGATGTAATTGCTAGATAAATTAGGAGGAGATAGATTGATTGATGAAATGAATAGTTAGATAAATTTACAGAGAGGGTTAGATGAATAGATAGATTAGATAGAGAGATAATTTGGATAGCTAGATATGTTGGATATAGTGAAGAGAGATTGATAGATAGATATAATAGATATAAGATAGAGAATAGATAGAAGAGATGGAAGAGAGAGATAGATACATGGATAGATAGATATTCGAATAGGAGAAAGAGAACATTTGGAAATGATTTGATGAGATGATTTATATGGGAATAATCTCAAGCTATTAATATATGCTATCAAGGAAAGAGAACATATGTGGCATAAAGAGAAGACAATATGTACTATTTAGGAGATAATATTTGTTTATCATAGATTTAATACCAAGATTCAAATATTTAACATATTGATTTGAATGAAGGGATATTGAATATAGAAATGAGATTATTAATCTAAATATTGGGATTCAAAGTTGGAAATTGGATAATATTATGCATGGTACTTCGATTCTATTGAGAATAAGATGTGTAGTATGAAACATGATTCATGAATGAGAGATCCTCTCTTAGAGTTATATTTAGGTACCCACCGTCAATTGATACTCTAATTGTGTCCTCTATCATCAAGATCTTTTATCTTCTTCATCAAAAATTTGAACTTATTATCTTTTCATATCTTGTTTGATCGATTTAGCCAAATCTTGACTTTTAATGATCTTAGTTATATGCGATAATTATAGGTCAATCTTATGTGGAGTTTAGACCTTAGTTCATTAGAGGTAATTTTTTTAGATTAGATGAAGTATAATGATAGCTTAGACTTATCTTACTGGTTGTTTAGAATTAAGTAGAATTAGAGCTAAAATCTTTATAAGAAGGAAATGGTGTTATATCATGTAAGAATCATGTTTTGGAAGATGTTTGAAAAAAAAATAGCAAATATTCAAGGATGAGAATCTTTTGCGAATCATATGTGATTGTAATAGATATTATTTGTATGTTGGAGGTTAGAGATAAATAATCTTGGGAACAATTTGATAGCAAACACTTTGAACAAGAAATTGTGATTGATATGATTGATTAAGGTTTGAATGAAAGTGATAATGAGAGAATGATTATTGTTCAAGTGATGTTAATGATGTTAGGAGTACTTAACTCATTAGAATCATTTTATTGGAAGTTAGAGATTTGATCATCTTTGGGACCTATATCATATAGGTGGTATGAGGTGATTAGATTTTTGATTATATGTATGTGAATTATATAGAAGCTAAGAGTAGTTACATTGATTGGATAAGTGGATGAAATTATTTTGGGACATACTTCATCTTATGGTATCATTTCGTTGAGAAGTTTGGCTAAGAGATGTAAGCACCCGAAACGGGATATCCGTGGATCTCCCCTTTTCCGGGTACATACGTTTGCTTTGGGGACTTGGTGGATGAGATGTTAGTGAGTGTGGTCGCCAAGAGCCAAGGGCTTCAAAATATAGTAGAATGAAAAGAAACGAAATGGAGAAATGACCGTCGTACCTTTAGAAGAGGGGAGATTGTTGGGTTCTGACTTCTCCTCTCTCGGCCGGCCGAAAGAAGAGAGCTTAGTGAGTCTTTCGTCTTCGATCCGGTTGAAGCTCCGCCTCAATCGGATCTACCTAAAAATGTCCATAAGAAAATATAGAAACAAGTGAAAGGTTCATTAGTTCTAAAGAAAGCATAGTATCGTGCTCAAATTTGAATTCAAACATGCAAAAGGAAAGAGACTAACCGGATTGGGACTAAATCCCAACCCCTATTTAGAAGGTTTAGACATGCATGAAAATGCAAATGAGTGGCTCAATATATGCTAAATGACATGTTAATGAGAGTTAAAATGAAAGGGGGGAGTAAAGGATCGACCGGAAAGGTAAATAAACTCAAAAAAAATGTAAAATGGGGTCTGCCCCTGCTAGTACCCATATATGGGGCGCCAACTGCAGGTGCCCCCTTGATGGGGTGCGTTGACCAAAGTCAAAGCACCCTATTTATAGGGCACCAGGGACTGGTTTCAGCAGATCTTCTTCCCTTTTTCGCGGCATCGCCCCGGAGTGTAGGAAGACCTCCAAGACGGAAAAAGGACTTCTTCAAGCAGCCAATACTCAAGTGAAGCTAATGAAAGAGTGTTTTGGCACTAGATGTAAAAGAAATAGAGTGTAGAGGCCCTCAAAGTTGGAGAAAAATCATATTTCTGAAGGAGGAAACTGCAGGTTTTTGGGGTTTTTTGGAGAGAGTTTTGAATCAGTTTTAAAGGCTTATGGGGAGTGAAAATGGCTTAAAAACATGGTGTTGGATGAGCTCTAGGGTGGCACGAAGTTGGAACCCCTTCTCAGTTTCACATGGGGGTCTATTTATAGCCCAAAAGAGGGTACTTTGCCCATTTTCGAAAAGCTGTGCCACGTGGCATGGCGCCCTATATATGGGGCACCAGCATCATGAGGTATGTCAAATCGATAAGACAAGTCACTGTGAGGGGTTGAATCGGACGGTCAAGTCGATTTGACCAGGTGCCAGGCGGTGCCCTATAAGTGGGGCGCCTGGTGCCCTTATATACAGGGCACCGCCCTCTTTGAAATGTACCGAAAACCTCTATTTTTCCAGAAAACTCGGTTCCCTTGAAAGGTTACTCAAATATACTTCATAAAAACAAGAATTTAAGCTCTCCAACTAAGCCAAAATTGCATGTCTACAGCTTGCCTCGCCTTGGCGTTGGCTTTGTAGGGGAGTGACACGAATGAAGCGTAGGCGAATGTAGCGAAGCGGAATGAGGCATAGCGGAATGAGGTGGTAATGGACTAAAAAGGTGACGCCAAGGTGTAGATTTAGACATGCCCTCATTGGCCTACTTGAGTGGAATAAAACTTTACCGGACTCTGAGATTACCCTTTGTCTTATCGAAACCTTCCCTCTGGTTGATTGGTTAAAGAGAAGAACAGTACTGAAAGAAAATAACTAAAATCCCACGTGGGGGAGAATTGTTACCGGCCAGGACCCGAACTGCATGGTGTGCTAGACTCGGTAGAAATGCAGTAAATTGTGAAAAGTAAAGAGGAGACAGCCAATCAACCAAGGTTGGACTCTTCAAATTCATAAGGTTTTACTCAACAATATCGGTTCAGTTCGGCATGGAAAAACTTCTTGTTTCGATGAAATCATTGTTAAAACATGTTGGAAACCGATTCTCTGGAAAATCAAGACCTCCTCTGGGGCTATAAAAGACCATCTTTAAAAGGGTTCATGATGGGACTGGAAAGAGGTTATGGCAGGATTAGGAAGCGGAGAACGGTTGTGGTATGATGATGCATGATGATGTATGGAATGATGCATGCTAGGTTTAAAGAAATACAAATAAGTATAAGAAAATAGTTGAAGATATAGGTTGAACATAACGGGTTAGGACATCCACGAAGAAACTGTCGTCCCCGCATATTCAACTTTGGCCTGTCCGCAAGCCTAGGGAATGACTGAGCCCTCACTGATTTTGTTGAAGGGGTTCTCATGCTTAGCTCCCTCTAGACTTGAGGTCTTCAACATCTTAAATATTATTTATTTTGATAGATACAATACTAAAGGCAAGTCCTAATAGGGGTCGGGGTAGTCCACTTTTGGTCTTTTTTCCAATTTCTGCTTTTTTGTTGTTTTTTCTCCCTCCAAATGTCTGGGGATATGAAGTTGGCATGCCTTCTCCTGTTCCTGCATCCACTTGAGAAAAGAGATTAGAACTTTATTTTAGCTTAGTCCCTTGCGAGGAGAGGGCAAAGTTGTCTTGCTCTTTTGTCAAGGGACATAAGTCTTATCAAGGTAAAGATAACAAGGAAAACATAAGTATGCATAAAAGGAAATATGCAAGACTAAAATTAAACATGGATGCAAATGCAACTAGTCAATTAGAAAGCAAATTTTTATGTGTTTTAGAAATTTTTGGTTTGTTTGGGTTTTGATGGTTTTATAATGTTTTTGGTATTTTGGTATTTTTATGGTTTTTTAGTGTTTTGGATATTTAATTTTTAAGAGTTTTTGATTTTATGAATTTGTTTGTTTTTTTTTTGATTTTTTTTGTTGTTTTGGTGTGAAAGAAATGACCATCTCATCCTCTGCCTTGCCTGCCATAGGTGTCCTTTATTGTTACCTAAGGGTTAAGAGTAGGCATCATGTGTAGGAAAGTGCCTAGTCCGAAATCTTCTGACCTTCTGCCTTCGATAGACTATGGCTCTTCTTGGATCCAGTCGGTCAACCTTACCCGCAAGGTTAAAGAGGGAAGAGGATTGATGGTAGGTCCTTACTAAGATTCAGGGGTGTCGAATTCGTTTCTCTACTAATACCCATGTTGCCCGTCTGGGTTTTGACCTCTTCGGGTCCTTCCTTCTAGCCCTTTTTCTTTGATGGCCCACATTCAGACAGGTCTTTTTTCTTTTGCTTGATTTTGACCTGAGGGGTTCATTGCCCATCTTTTGGAGCCTTTTTCTTTTTGGGCTTTTGTTGGTACACATTCAGACAGGTCTATTCTTTTTCCAACCTGAGGGGTCATTGCCCATCTTTTGGCACCTTTTCTTTTAAGGAGTCAGACCTTCATAGGCATCCTCCTACTAAGGCAATGGGCACTTTCGATACTCCTCATTCTAATCCCTTCCACCCATTCAGGACCAAAATAAGAAGAGAATAGGGTAGGGTTGACTTTCTTTTACCAAGCGTTGCCTAGCTTTCTCTCCAACTTCCGATCATCGAACCCCGAAATCTAGGCGTGTAGTGTGTGCAGTATGGTGCCCATCCTTATTTCTTTAGGTGATAAATTGGTGCACCGAGCAAGCAAGCATTAGATGTTAGTACCATTCTTCACGCCTACAGATGTTTTTGTGATTTTTGTTTTTCTTTAAGGGAAATATTTTTTGAGGTATACACCGTTCCAGGGATGAGCTAGTTCTTCACCTTCTGCATTAGTTAGCTTGTATGAATTACCAGGATAAATGGCTGAGATTACATACGGTCCCTCCCAATTAGGTTGAAGTTTGGAGCGGGGACCACCCGGCTTAAAAAATATTCTTTTAAGCACAACCTCACCAATTTCAAATTTTCTCTCTACCACCCTCTTCTGATAAAATCTTTTAAGTCTATTCTGATAAGATCTAGCATGTTCGGCAACGGCCAGCCTCCTTGCATCCAAGAGTTCGAGTTGCGCGAGCAGGGAATCTCGGCGTTCATCCATCAGGATGTCTCGATCGATCTGGACTCGAAGGGAAGGAATGATTACTTCGTATGGGACTACCGCCTCCATCCCAAATGCCAAGGCATAGGGAGTCTGACCTGTTGGGGTTCAAATAGAAGTGCAGTAGGCCCATAGAGCATTAACTAACTTATCTGGCCAATCCACGAACTTGCTAGACTTACAAGTTTTCTTAATGATTTTTATCAAGGTTTTATTTGTGGCTTCTGCTTGACCATTGCCTTGAGGATAATATGGAGATGAATGATGCAATTTGATGCAATACCTGTTGCAAAGGTCGCGCAGCTCCTGAGAGATGAATTGTGGTCCGTTGTCGGTGATGATGTCGCCCGGGATCCCGAACATGGCAATAATATTGCGTTTAATGAAGATGCAGACTGTTGATGCCTTGATTTCCACGTATGCTTCCGCTTCTGCCCACTTGGTGAAGTACTCCGTTGTCGTTAGGATGAAGGATTTGGTTTTGTTTGTGGAGTTTGGGTCACCAAGAGCTCCGATAACATCAAAAGCCCACATAGCGAAAGGCCACGGGCATGAATCGGGTGAAGGGAAGATGCGGGAGAGTGAATCTTGTCAGCATGGAGTTGACATTGATGACAGTGTTGGACAAAGATCGAGCAATCCTCTTCCAGAGTAGGCCAGTAATACCCTTTCCTGATGATTTTCTTGGCGAGGGCTTGGGCATTTACATGGCCTCCACATACTCTGGAATGTGCTTCCTTAAGCATCAATTCAGCATCTTCTTCATCTACGCATCTCAATAGAATGCCGGCCAGGCTTCTTTTATAAAGTACTCCACCTAAGATGGTGTATCTCTGGGAGACTCCTTATGGCTTTCTTCTCTTCGGCAGTCGACCCTGGTGGGTATGTCTGATCCTGACAGTAATTCGCAATCTCATGATACCATGGTTTTTCACCTTCTTCTAATTCCTCCAATTTGACCAAAGATACTTCTTCCTTTTGCTCAATGTATTCCTTCCTTTCAAACTCTTCTTTAACCTTCAAGAATCGTGCATCTTCTACTGCCGGAATGGTACATCGGAGGACATAGATTGTCCTAACTTGTCTGCCTAGTGGGACAGATAGTGAAGATGCCAAGCGAGAGCATCAGCAAGAATATTTTGAGCACGAGGAACATGAATGAATTCGAGCTTGGAGAAAAGCTTGATGTAACAGGTGGTGAGTTCTTGGTATGGTCTAAGCCCGGGATGAGATGTGCGGTATTTGGCCAGCACTTGGCGGAGAATCAACTGACTATTGTCGACTCCGAAAACGGGTTCCGGATCGGCACCTCAAGATAAGAAGGTGAAAGATAGAATAGGGGAAAAAGGGGAGTGGATCGGAAAACACTCGGAAAGCGGTAAAGACTCCTCACCTCGATCCCACACTCACATTGATCCCCGAACTTTCATCTCACGGCGTCACTCGAGCACCGGAGATGGTTCGGGTCATGTGGGAGGAGAGTGAGGAGGAGATGAAGTTAAAGCATGAGAAATGTGGTCTCCAGGAGCCGCGGGCTCCGATTTATGGGATGTAAATTAAGAAGTTGAGTTGAATTGACCGTGTACCTTAGCGCGGGAGATCGGGATATGGGTTCAACCTTCTTCTTCTTCGGCCGGCCGATGAAGAAGAGTCTCCCAACCGATGCTAGCTTGATAAACCTGTGCAACTAGAATAATAAACTAAGTGAAAGAAAATAATTATAACTATGGGAAGTGTAGTAACTGTAGAGAGAATATGAGAAAGAAGCAATTGGAATCGAACTCACCGGATTGGGGTGAGCCTTAACCACTTTTTTTTGTATTTTTGATTATGTAAAAATGATGCAAATAAACTGAAATATGCTTTAAAACAGTAAATGAACTGAGTTGAATGAGTTGATAAAGCTCATGGAATGGATCGGCTTGAGTTGAAGCCGAGTTGGTTGAGAAAAGGCCGGTTCGGGTAGCTTTGCACCCTTCTGGCGCGACTTCGGTGAAGAGGATGTTGCGGACGACCCCGATGTCAGAATCGAGTTCAGTTTGTTGGAGTAGACGGAGGACTCAGAGAGGAAGAGTTTCTATGTTGATGACTTCTCCGAAATCCTCCTGTATAAGTCAGTAAAAATTCTGAAAGTGGGCGGATATCAAAAACAGAACCTGGATGCGCGCCCTCAGTGTAGCAACCGCCACGAACAAACGGCAAGTCGGAATGGAGTGCCGTCAGTTGGAGACGAAAGAGGACGAAGATAGGAACAATTTGTATGTTGAAGACTTTTGCATCAGAAGCCTCGGATTTTCTGAAGAAGTCGATGAAGATGGTTGATGAAGAACACCCGGATCGAGCCTTCTCCTTCACCTCGGGATCGATTTCTTGACTTCGGATCGCCTTTGGACGTCGGGACGGCTTTGGAGAAGAGCTTGGACGACCTTGGGACGAGCTATGCCCCAGGCATTAACCTCGGGTCGTTGAAAATGGCCCTCAATTTATAGGGGAAGGGAGACGGTGCAAAATTTAGAAACTGGACAGACCGTGCCCCCGCGTTTCAAAGGATACGAGGGCGCGCAGGGCGCGCCCTCCGACAGAGGGCGCGCAGGGCGCGCCCCCAGTTCGGGGGCGCGGTCTGCGTGCCCCCCTGTTTCAAAGAGAGCGGGGGCGCGTTACGCGTCTCACTGCTAAATATCGACGGAAACTTCCGAAAATTGCTAAAAATCGACTTGACATACATAACGCGCCCCCGAACCGGGGGCGCGGTACAAATAAGTGAAAATCCTCCCCCGGAAACTTTCCAAAAACCCGGTTTAGAAGGTGCTAATCGGGGTAATTTCCGATTTTCGGAAACCGACCGCGCCCCTGATTTTCAAAGGAACCGGGGGCGCGCAGGGCGCGCCCCCAGTTTGAGGGCGCGCCCCCTGGTTGAGGGCGCGCAGGGCGCGCCCTCCCCTTTCAAGCGGAGCGGGGGCGCGGTACACTCTCTCTCCTGCGCGCGTGTTCCGCGAGCCGTTTCTTGCAAACTGGATGTCCGATTCGGCTTCCGTTTGTCACGTTGGAAAGAGGGCCTTCAACTGCACCTCCTCAAGTCGGTAAACCAGCCGCATGACTCCCAAGATGTTCGTACGGGGTTTTCTACCAGTTTACCCTCTCGCGGAAAGCCGAAACCCGGGGCGAAGATCCGAAAGAGCACGGTTCCGGTCGAGAAATCTCGGGTCAACTCGGGATGACTTGAAATGATGACCGAACAAGTCCGGTACGATCGGACAATCCGAAGTCATCGAAAAATCTGAGATTAACCCGGTAAACGTGAATCGAAAGCCGTAAAAGCCGCGAAACCCTAAAATTGACCGAACCGGATGTATGGCCCCGGTTGATGAAAATATTTATCTAGAATCGACCCGGATGACCCAAAAAGACCCGGTGATGACCGGAAAAGCCTAATACATGGTCCGGGATAGCCGTGTCAGCACAGATCGAAAAAGCCGTAACGAAAGCCATCATTGACCGACGCCTACCGAAATGACTTCTCGGAAACCCTGAATGTTACGGAACACATGCGGGACTCCCGAGACCTTCAATTATGGACCATTCAAGGTCGGTCATCGAGCAGGCTTCGTGTTTTTACAGTTCACATGCGGCTCTCGCTTGAAGGTTACGGCAATATTCCGGAAATCATTGGTCCATTCTCAACTTACAAGGGGGGCTCCACCAATGTCCTTAGCTCATCTCCACGAGGTAGTAACGGTCAAATAAAAGATATCGCCTATGGAATAAGAGTGTAGGGCTCCGAATCTAGCCAATTTGGCGTGTCTACAGCTTGCCTCGCCTTAATGTCGGCTTTGCAAGGGAATGGCATGTAGCGAAACGGAGTGAAACGTAGAGAAAGCGTAGCGAAGCGAGATGGATCGTAGTAGAATGTAGTGGAGTGAAATGGCGATGGACTGAAAAGGTGGCATCAAGGTGTAGATATAGACACGCTTAACGACCAGATTCGGCAAGACGAATCTCCTCAAGTCCCCTGGTTAACCGCCATGTTTCATCAAGTCTTCTTATGTTCGATTGGTAAGAGATGTGCCATTGGCACGAGAGAAGAATAGCCAACCCCCAACGTGGTGGGGAGTCCCCGAAACATGGGTTCGTAGGTTCATCATCAGCCAGTAACCCGATCTTTGCGGTGTTCCTGTACTGTGATGGGCTAAAATTTAAAAAGAGATTTGTTTTGAAAAAGTAAAAGAATACCAATCGAGCACATTCAGGCTCTCAGATTCATTTAAGTCTTCCAAGAGACAAGATTCAATTCGGAATGGAATGATCTCAGATTCCGAAAGGCAAATGTTTAAGCATAGACCGTGAAGATATTGACGGTGCAAGTTCTGACAAAATAGAAGGCCCTTGGCGGGACGAAATGGCTGCCACGGTGGGATTAGTAGCAAAAGAAGTTGCAATGGCCTCTGTGGTGAAAAGAATTGAAAGATTTGAGGGCACAAAGTGGTTACCGAACACGGTGGGATTAATAGACACGGTGGGATATTAGAGAGGTTGGTGGGACTAGAGAATATGGTGAATGACACGGTGGGATTTAGAATGATCGAGAGGGTGAGAAGGTGAAGATTAGGAAATGATGTATGCAATGACAAAACAAAATGTAATGCAATTAATACTACATGATGCATGTTGGGCTCAAGAAAATAAAACAAAACTTGTATAACAAATAGTTGAAGATATAGATTGTCTATGAGGTCAAGATACCCATTCGGGAACTATCGTCCCTCACAGCACAACTTCGGCTTATCCGTGAGCATTAGAGATGACCCGACCGTCGTAGATTTTGATGAAGGGGATCTAGGGTCAAGTCTTCTCTATGCTCATGGTCTTCAACAAATAATGCATAAGATAATAATACACGACTAGCGACATATATGCTAGTCGGCAAGTTATGGGGGTTTCCCATGTCCATTCCTCCGTTTCCGCGAGCAATTCCTGTCTTTCATCAAAATGTTAGTTCCGAATGAACAATAATGTTCACTCGATCTTAATAAAGATCAAACATAAATGTATTTGATTTTACAAATTTTTCTGAAATTTTTTCTATATTTTTTTGAATTTTTATGAATTTTTTTGAGAAATTTTCAAAAATTTGACTGAACGTGCCCCCGAACCGAGGGCGCGGCCTGCGCGCCCTCAGTTAGGGGGCGCGGCCAGCGCGCCCTAGGTTGGGGGGCGCGGCCTGCGCGCCCCCACCTTGGGGGCGCGTTCGATCCCAATTTTCTGTTTTGATCGGATCCGAATCCAATTCAAATCGGGACCGATTTCCCCTATATAAACTCCTCTTAGGATGACCAAATCGTCCTACCAACACCCAGGATGGCTCCTCCTTTGAAAAAGCAGCGTGTTGGCTCGGTTAGAGGTATTTCAAGCATCCCGGGTCATCTGAAGGCCAGAATCGGCGCCGACTTGGTAAGTTCGCTGCCAATTTTAGCTTTCAACCATTCTCTTCTTCTTTTCCTTAAAAAAAATTTTCTCTTACCTCCTGTTTGGGTGTAGGATTACCCAAACTTCCCTGGGCCTCGCCGGTATTGCTCTCCTCCCTGGCTTTCCGGCTTGCTTGACGTCCTCGGCTTGTCGGTTAGAGCGATTCTTCGAGATTGGGGCTTAACCGGGCTCTTGATCCATGCCAAGCAATATTCGTGCTACTCCCTTGACTTCGGTTTGATGGGAGCTCTTGTTGAGTTGTGGCACCCCGACACTCACACGTTCGTGTTCGGCAGCTTTGAGTGTACAGTTCTTCTTGAAGAAGCAGAGCTCCTTCTCGGCCTCCCTCGGACTAAGAAGGGAGAAACTGAAGGTATTTTCATCCCTTCAGGACCCCTCTCTTGCTTGGAATTCTTGCAGGATTTTGTCGAGCTCGGCAAATCAGCACCTTGTTGGCCGGCAAGTGAATCAGTGTTCCCAAGTTGGTGGCTTGGACAATCTCTCTTCTGACGGCCCCTGGTCTGGACGAGGACCGGATTCTGCGCGGTGCAAAGGGTTTCGCGGCTTGCCTTGCTGCGGTGTTCTTGTTTCCTGTGGAGGATGGTTTCCTGGAGGTTGATCAACTCTCGTGCATCCGCGGCATCTGGAGCGGTGCGCGGTTGGGGCCTTCAGTTCTGGGCTTCTTGTACTGCGGACTGTCCGCAGCTTGCGTGGGCCATCCTCCCTTCGGCAGTGCGCTTTTACTTGCTTGCTGGGCCGATCTTCACTTTAAGTTCGATCCAGCCGGTGAGGTGGCCACCAGGTCGCAGCTCTTCCGCCGTAGCCCCTTGTTCCCATATGCCGATGTGCTTGGCTTCGGCGAGAGAGTCGCCAATAGGTGTGCATCAGTGAAGAAAAGGCCGAACTGGCGTGCTCACTTTGCCTCCATGAATCGTTCTAGCTTCTTGCACTCTTCTGCTTCCTTGATGCAGAAGGACTTCCAGGTGTGCTTTGTGCCCGGCGTTGATCTCCGCCTAGTTACAGGTTCGGCCTTTGTGTTGTACAACGCTCACCGTTGCCACTCCCAGATCGGCTTGCCTCGGTACGAGTTGCCCAAGTTGTCCCACCTACCACCTATCAAGGGCAGGCAGCTTGGCTCTGCGGATGACGAGGAGGAGGCGATCTCAGCCGTTGCCTTGTGGGAGACGAGTCGGGTGTGCCGCCCAGGCCTCCTGATTGAGGAGGACCCTGACCGGAAGCGCCGCTACATCTCCGCGTTGAAGCTTCTACTTTCCTGAGAGTCTTCTTTTCCTACTTTAACTTGTCAGCCATGTTGTTTTTATTTTGAATAAACAATGAATTATTTATAGCAAGTTTGAGTGAAAATTCAAAAGAAATTTACCTTGTTTCGGAAAAATGCAAGACAAATGTTGACAATCATGATGAATATGCCTTGTTATTTTTCAACACCTTGAATATTTTTTAACATGAAACAAGATATTTTTGAAAGGTTTTAACATGTCTTTTTCCTTTAGGTAATTTTTCAGAGCAAACCATGAGTCTGATGAATTTTCTTTCGGTGACTCCTTGATCGGCTTGATTTTCTGAATTGCTTGGCGCTTTCTGAAATTTTCGCCATTTTTATCAATTTTGCTCCTGAAAAATACATTTTCAGCCATTTCTGACTAGTAAATGTATAGAATTTTCTCCTGACCCCTGAAAAATGTTAGCTAGTGACGATAAAAAATATGAATATGTCTAGCTAATTTAGGAATTGAGACATTCAAAGTTATGTGAAAAGAGGGATTTTTGGTGAGAATTTAAAGAGAATTTTTCTTTACAAAATTATTTTGAGCAAACCGTGCATCAGATCGGAATTCTTTCGGTGGCGTTGCGATCAGCTCGATTTTGTAAACCTTAAGTGATATTTTCAAATTTCTCCCATTTTTACATTTTTACTCTCTATAAATACCCCCTTGGGGTAAGAATATCACATTTCCACCTGTTCACCATCTCTCCTCGCGCTAGAAGCTCCAGAGTTCCAACTCAGATCCGGAGTCCTAAACGCCATCAAAGGTTAGTGCTCCTATTACAAAAAATGTAGATCGGCTTATGCTCTTCGATTTGGTTCAAGTTTCACGCGATTCGGAGTTGATTTGACGAAGTTATCGCGGAAATAAGAATCGAGCAGGTGAGAGGGTGCGGTCAACGCAAAAATGTTGACCGCGCCCTCGGACCGGGGGCGCGCTGAGCGCGCCCCCGGTTCAGGGACGCGCAGACCGCGCCCCCAAGATGAGGGCGCGGTCTGCGCGCCCTCAATCTTCTCTCAGGGAAGGGGCGCGCAGAGCGCGCCCCTACTGTGAGGGCGCGCTCAGAGCGCCCTCAAATGGAGGGCGCGCTGAGCGCGCCCTCCCTATCCAAAGGAGAGGAGGGCGCGTTCGGCTAATTTTTATATATATATATATATATATTAAATAAATAAAAATGTATGTAACAATGTTTAATATCAACTTCCCTTTTGGCACAGATGCCGAGACGTGTTCGTCGCCATGACTCCGATTCTGAGGAGCCCGAGCTTCCGACAGTCCGAGAGGTACATTTTCTTTTCCTGCACTTAATGATTAGCTTCTTTGCATTTTGACAATAATATTTGAGTGAACTAATGAAATGATTCTATTGCAGGCCCGGATAAAATCCTGGATCTCGTGGGACCTGGTGCATGCTGCCTACCTAGGCCTACCGGACCTCCAGCAAGTTCGGTTAGAGGAGATGGGGTTTGGGCCCATACTCCGGGTGAGTCCTTTTTGGGAGGACCTACCACTGGTGCAGGTCCTCCGTGAGTCCTGGGACCCAGACTCCTTTGTGTTTCTATTCCCATGGTGGCACATGGTGCCCTCATTAGAGGATGTTGCACACATCACCGGTCTTCGTGTTTACGGTAGGCCGGTGGTGTGTGCTACCTCTTCCGACTATTCGCGGGAGTTCCGGGCCCTCTTCGCATATGAGCCCGAGTTCGACCCAGAGGATGGCCTACGCACCATCGCCAGACTAGAGGCTGGTGAGATGGTAGGCTTGGTTGATGCCGAGCGTGTCCGTGGCGAGAGCCAGGACAGCTTTTTCTGCCGCATGGTCGGCCAGGCTGCAGCGGCATTTACCGGATTACCTGGCTCCTTGGATGCGGACATAGACTTGCGCCGTTTCCTCCTCTTCTTCTTTGGGCGCCTTCTGTTGGGCTCGAAGACGGACCGCATTCATCTGCGGTTCCTCCCTTTGCTTGCTGACCTGGAGCAGGTTGGCACGTACGCGTGGGGGCAGCGATGCTCGCCCATCTGGTCTGTGGCCTCCAGCCCCGAGGCGGGTTCTCCGATTCGGTTGCCGGCTTCTCTCCTTTTCTCCGTGTGACTTTCGCAGCCTTTCCTTTCTTGTACACTTGTATTGCTCTCGCTTTGCTCGACAAGTTGTGCCTTTGCTGTGTCCGGAGCTACCTCTACTTCCCCCGGGTCGGGCACAGCAGTCCTACCCCGACCTCCTCCCCTTGATGGATCGTTGGGAGCCTATCCGCCCTACTGGTGGTCATCGCAGCCAGTTGGCTTCGATTCGTTCACAGATTCTCCGCTTCCCACACACTGAGGTATGTCTTTTAATTTTGTGTATCAAAATTCTCCTGTTGAAATAATAATCATGTTGTTGCTTCCCACAGGTGTGTTGGAGGCCATATCTCATGACCGATGACCATCTCCAGCCCTGGATTGCCCACGCTGGTCGCGTCTTCGGCCGTGATCTTCATCTTCTGTGCATCAATGAGCTGGCGCCACTGTGGCTTCGGTTCTCGGCACGCGCCCTCAGTCTGGAGAAGGACTGGTTGGAGCCTCCTCCTCCTCTTCCCCAAGTTGGTGCTCGTCCCAGGCGCCTTCTCCTCCCCATGGACTGGGTGGAGAGGTACCACGCCTCGATCACTTTGTGGTATGAAGGTGGCGAGGTAGTTTTTGGCTGGGCAGAGGATAGCCGAGACTACCTTCGCCGATACGCGGAGGCGTATGGCCACTTGTTTGTTCCAGAGGGTCAGGTAAATGCTTCTCACTTTCCTTTAATTCTGTGTTGTTGTTCTCTTCTGACCTTCATGTCATTTCAGGAGGCTCGTGCTCTACCGCTACGCCAACAAACTCGGAGATTGTTGACCTTCGGCAGAGGTGGCCACTCTTCGCGGCATGCCGGAGACCGAGGTAGACACCGCCTTTGACCTTCATTTGTATCCTCAACGTATGATTGCCTTGATGTGTTTTTCTTCTCGTTCACGCGGAAGGCTCGTGCTGAGGGTTCACCTCCTTCTCTCTCGAGGGAAGAGGTGGCTGAGCTCCGCCAGCGTCTTAGTGAGGCGAGAGAGGCCCTGACGACCAAGAAGGCAGAGGTATCTTTCATTGTTGTCTATTCTGGTTGTTGATTTTTCTTGGTTCATATACTTCCTCTTCTTCCAGGTTGTCGAGCTTCAGAGTAGCTTGTCCTCCCGTATCCAGTCCTTGGAGTCTGAGGTGGAGACATTGCGGTCTTCCCCAGCCGATCTTCGTTCCCAGATGATCGTCTCGGATCTCCTCCTTCAGCACGAGAGAGCCATGCGCGAGACGGAGCGCCAGCATAGCCAGGCCATGCGATCTCTGGAGTGCATGCACCCGCAGCGCAGGTTCGTTTGTCGGCAGCAGAGGCGACATTGCAGGTTTACCGCCAGGGCATCCCTCCACAGCCAAGCCAGAGTTGCACCCATCAGAGCAGCTCCCATCGGAGTGGTACGCACCGGAGTGGCGGCGCTGCTCGTAGTCGGGGTCACCACGGGCGGAGCCAGCAGGGGCAGAGTGGCCAGAGCCAGAGCCGTGAGCACGGTGCTTCTGCGTTCCTAGCCACTTCTTCAGAGCGTCGCCGCAATGAGGTGGCGGCAGCAGCTTTGGCGGACACGGCTACCATGCCTCCTCCACGTGGTCATTCTCCTGGAGAGGGTAGCAGCAGGCACTGATTTCTGTAGCAGGCTTAGCTTTTCTGATGTTGTAGCTGCTTTTCTTCTTTGTTGTAGCACTTAATGACATAATCAGATCTTCACTTGTTTGCTTCAGTGTTTATTTGATCTTCTTGACAACGCTCAAAAGGGTAGTTAGTATCACATTTCGGCTTAGCCCCTTGCAAGTTTGTCAAGGGGCGAAGCCTTCTAAGGGATAGTAAATAATAAAAATAAGTAATAGATGTAGGGTTAAGAGACATACCTGTTGGCGAGATTCTCACCCCTCCTTGACTTGTGTTTCTTTTCTACTATGGTGAGAGTCGCTCCCTTCTTGATCTCAGAATCCTGTCGTTGAGAGAACTTTCTCCTCTTATTTAAAAGTCCCTGAAAACACTTGATAAAAGAGGATTAGATCTTCACAACGACTCATCCCTTTGCCTATTATGGCCAACTTTGACTTAGGTCAAAGGGAGGAGCCCTCTTAATGGGGTGATAATGAAGGTAAATATGCAATGCGGAAATGAAACATGCAAGACATAAAGATAAACATGAATGCTAGCAAAGGCAAAAATCAAGGTTATGCCAAGTTAGATGATGCACTTTTTTAGATTTTTGGAAAGTATTCAAAAAAAAATTTTTTTTTCTGAAGATATTCAATTTTTTTTTTCAGTTTTTTTTTTGGATTTTTGAAAATATTTGATTTTTTTGGATTCTTGAAATTATTCATTTTTTTTTGTTTTTTTTTTTGGATTTTTGTGGAGAATGTGCCAGTATTGAAACAATTCATCGATCTTTGAGTGTTAATCAAGATTTAAGTGATAAACACCACGTGAAAATAAGGTTCCATACCTTAATCTTTCTTGCCCTCTTCTCTTGATTGGTTTGGATTCCCCCGAGTTTGGATGTTTACCCTACCCTAGGGGTTTTAAGATGGAAGAATAATAAGGGAAGCCTTTGATAGGATTTGGGGGTGTTGAGGAGGGTTTCTCTACTCATGCCCAAATTGCCCGTTGGGGTTCGGCCTCTTCGGGTTTTTTCTACATATGGCACTTATTTAGACAAGTCTTTGACCCGTGGGGTCATTGCCCATCTTTTGGTGCCTTCTTTTCTTCATTTTCTATTCTTTCAGGTACTCATTCAGACAGGCCCATATTTGTTTAAACCTGTGGGGTTCATTACCCATCTTTTGGCACCCTTTTGCACCCTATGAGACGGCCTCCTACTAAGGTGGCAGGCATTTTCGATACTATCCTCCTCTAGTCCCCTTCACCTATCTTGGACCGAATAGAAGAGAATAGGGTAAGGTTTCCTTTCCGCCTTCAGGGTTCTGCCTTGCCTCTCTCGAGTGTTGGGCTATCCAGATTCTGGGATCGGGAGGTGTTGTGTGTGCAAGGTGATGTCTACCCTTGACTTCTAATTAACACCCTTGGATCGATGACTTAATATTATACTAGAAATTCTCCATTTTTTTTTCTAGGGAAAATATTTTTTGAGGTAAACGCCGTTCCATGGATGATTCAATTTTTCTCCATCGGCGTTGGTTAGCTCATATGCATTGCCTAGATATTTTTCAGTTATAACAAAGGGCCCTTCCCAAACTAGGTTGCAACTTGGAGCGGGGACCACCCGGCTTAACGAATATACGTTTAACTACCATCTCACCGATTTCGAACTTTCTCTCTACCACCCTCTTTTGATAAAATCTTTTCAATCGGTTCTGATAAGTCCGGGCATGCTCGGAGGCAGCCAACCTTCTTTCATCTAGGAGTTAAAGTTGTGCAAGGAGAGATTCTCGTCTCTCATCGACAGGGATGTCCCTATCGAGTTGAACTCGGATTGATGGGAGGAGTACTTCGTATGGGACCACCGCTCCCATCCCATATGCGAGAGCATACGGGGTTTGACCAGTGGGGGTCCGTACAGAAGTACGATAAGCCCATAGGGCATCTACAAGCTTATCTGGCCAGTCTGCGAACTTGCTAGACTTACAGGTTTTCTTGATGATTTTAATCAAAGTTTTGTTGGTGGCTTCTGCTTGACCATTGCCTTGCGGGTAATAAGGAGATGAATGATGCAATGCAATGCGGTACTCGTTGCAAAGATCACGCATCTTGAGAGAGAAATTGTGGTGCGTGGTCGGTGACGATGTGGCTGGGTATCACGAACCTGGCGATGCTGTGGCGTTTGGTGAAGGAGCAGAGTGTTGATGCGTTGATCTGCAGGAACGCTTCCGCTGCTGCCCACTTGGTCAGGTACTCGTTGCCGTCAGGATGAACGATTTGGAACGGATTTCAGAGTTAAGATCACTGAGAGGGCCAATGATATCGAAAGCCCACATGGCGAAGGGCCATGGGGCATGAATAGGATGAAGGGAAGATGCGGGAGAATGGATCTTGTCGGCATGAAGTTGGCAAGAATGACAGTGCCGAACAAAGATGGAGCAATCCTCTTCTAGGGTTGGCCAATAATACCCCTGCCTGATGATTTTCTTGGCAAGAGCTTGAGCATTGACATGGCCCCCACAGACCCCGGAATGTGCTTCCTTAAGCACCAATTCTGCCTCTTCTTCATCAACGCATCTCAATAAAATTCCGCTCAGGCTCCTCTTGTAGAGCACCCCTCCTAGGATGGTATACCTCTGGGATACTCTCCTGATGGCCTTCTTTTCTTTTGTATTTGATCCAGGTGGATATGTCTGATCTTGACAATACCTTGCAATCTCATCAAACCAAGACCTCTCACCCTCATCTAACTCTTCCAACTCGATTAGCGAAATTTCCTCTTTCTGCTCTAGATACTCCTTCCTGCCAAATCTCTCCTTGACTTTCAGAAATCGCCCATCTTTAATCGCTGGCATCGACCTCCTACGGACATGAATAGTCCGCACCTGTCTACCTAGCGGGACTGATAGAGATGAAGCTAAGGAGGCTAGGGCATCAGCAAGGATGTTCTGAGCTCGAGGAACGTGGACAAAAGTGAGTTTGGAGAGCTTGATGTAGCAAGAGGTGAGTTCTTGGTAAGGTTTGAGGTTTGGATGAGAAGTTCGGTATTTGGTTAGGACCTGGCGAAAAATTAGTTGGCTATCACCTATCACCCTCAATTCCGTGGCACCATAGAAATGAGCAGCCTCCAGCCCGGCCAGCAAGGCTTCATATTCAACTATATTGTTGGTTGCTGGGAAGTCAAGCTGAAATGCCTGTGGAATGGTGACACCCTCGGGTGATAGAAGGACAATTCCTATTCCCTTACCATGTGAATTCAGAGCCCCGTCAAAATATAACGTCCAAAGGTGGGAAGATCGGATCAACATTAGTTCGTCATCCGGGAGCTCCGATTGGACCGGGTCAAAGAGGGGTATAGGGTGATGGGCTAGATGTTCGGCAATGGCATAGCCCTTAATCATCTTCTGGGGGACATAGGTGATATCAAACTGGGAGAGGAAGCTCTGCCAACGACCTAACCGATCAGTTAGAACAGCTTTTCCTAAGGAATTTGATGGGATTGATGCGGGCAATAAGATTGACCTCATGAGCTAAGAAATAGTGTTTAAGCTTCTGAACTACCCAGACTAGTGCAGCACAGGTCTTTTCCACTACAATATACTTTTGCTCGCATGGATCAAAGATCTTTGACAAATAGTAAGTTGCCCTCTCTTTCCCTTCTTCATCAACTTGTGCAAGGACTGCCCCAAGAGAATTCTCCAAAACCGAGATATATAAAACTAAGGGCTTGCCAGGGACTGGTGGTCTAAGCACAGGGGGACTAGCCAGTTATCTTTTCAAACCATCGAATGCATCCTGGCACTTCGAATCCCATTTGAACTCGGCCCCTGCCTTGGTCAACTCATAGAAAGGTTTACACCTTTGGGAGTGTTGTGAGATGAACCGGCAGACAACCGTAGCCTCCCGATTAATCCTCGAAGTTCTTTCATATTTCTCGGAGGAGGCATACCAATGATTGCCTTGGCCTTGTTTGGGTCGATCTCTATGCCCCTTTTGCTCACTATGAACCCCAACAGTTTTCCTGAGGATACTCCAAACGTGCATTTCTTTGGGTTCATCTTCAATTTATATTCCCTAGCCCTCCGCAAGACCTTTCTCAACACTTCAGGATGATCTTCTCGGCTTTTGGACTTAACGACTAGGTCGTCCACGTACACCTCTACAAGGGTATGCATCATGTCATGGAAGATAGCCATCATTGCCCT
>CM069931.1:23804841-24134663 GCA_036172225.1 Cryptocoryne crispatula var. balansae | reverse complement strand
GAGTAATGTTGTTCCTACAGAGGAACTTGTTGTTTGCTAGCATTTCCTTCTCTAAATTTATAATAGAGTGAGAAGATATATGTACTAAAGCTCCAATCAACAATCCAATTCGAAGAACAACTTATTTTACCTCATATTAATCTCAGAATTTTTAACGTTCGCCGAGTTAAGAAGTTTCAGCAACTGACTATTGTAGACATGCAATTTTTGTCCGCAGAAGAGCTTAAATTCTTGTTTTTTTGAAGAAGATTTGAAAACTTCTCAAGGAAATCGAGTTTTTCGTAAAAATCAAGCTTTTCGGCACATTTCGAACAAGATCGATAGGGCGTTGACCACGTGGTCAAAGCGCCCGATATACGTGGCATCAGAAGCACCCGAAACGGGACATCCGCGGATCTCTCCTCCCGGCCCCTTACGCCCGCCTTGGTGACGGGGTGGATGGGACAGCAGCGGGTGTGGTCGCTAGACAGGCCAAAGGCTCCAAAATATGGCAGAATGAAAAGAAACGAAACGGAGAAACGACCACGTACCTTTCTAAGTCGGGAGATTGTTGGGTTCCGACTTCTCCTTTCTCGGCCTGCCGAAAGAAGAGAGCTAAGTGAGTCCTTTATCTTCGATCCGGTTCAAGCTCTACCTCGGCCGGATTTACCTTAAAATATCCACGAGGAAACATAGAAACAAGTGAAAAGACCATTAGTTCTAAAGGGATGTTGTAGTATCATGCTCAAATTCGAATGTAAACGCGCAAGAGGAAGGAAGGAACTCCACCGAGATTCTGACTAAATCCCAACCCCTATTTAGAAAGTTTAAATATGCATGAAAAATGCAAATGAAAGTGTCTCAATACATGCTAAATGACATGTTAATGAGGGCCAAAATGAAAGGGGGAGTAAAAGATCGACCGGAAAGGTAAATAAACTCAAAAAAATGCAAAATGGAGTCGCTAGTGCGCCCATATATGGGTCACTGAAGGCCTCACCTTGATGGGGCACGTTGACCAAAGTCAAAGCACCCTATTTTGATAGGGCACCGTGGACCTGCCTTTAGCGCATTTTCTTCCCTTCTTCGTGGCGTCGCCCCGGAGTGTAGGAAGACCTTCAAGACCTGAAAAGGACTTCTTCAAGCAGCCAATACTCAAGTGAAGCTATTGGAAGAGTGTTTTGGTACTAGATGTAAGAGAAATAGAGTGGTAGAGGCCCTCAAAGTTGGAGAAAAAATCATATTTCTCAAGAAGGAAACTGCAGGTTTTTGGGTTTTTGGGGAAGGATTTTGGGATACTCTAAGGGCTTGAGAGGGTGCTAGAGAAGTGCTTCTTAGATTCGAAATGGTGGATAAGATGAGGTGGGAGACGGACTTGGGGTGTCCAAAAAACCTTCATATGAGGGTCTTTCTACAGCACAAAAGAGGGTAACTTCATTCTGCCGGAATATCCTTTCAAGAAGCAACTATGATTTTTTTGGGTTTCAGGAGATGGTTTTGGGATGGTTTGAGAGCTTGGAGGGGGTTTCAAGTGCTTGTGATGTGTAGTGGTGGAGCGAGAGGAGGTGAGGGACGCCCCTTGTCTGTCCTAAAGCCTCCAAATGGGGGTCCTTTTATAGGCAAGAAGAGGGCAACTTTATTCACAGAATCGTCCCATCAACCTCGTCTAAATGGGCCGTACCGTATGCAAGTGCCCCATCGCAGGGGCGCCCGGCGCGCCGTTTATAGGGCACCCGGTGCCCCGTTTATAGGCTGTGTGCCCTATAAGCGGTGGCGCGTCGACCGGTGCTTAACGCCCCATCAATCTACTTAAAACGCGCCGAAAAACTTCGATTTTTCCTAAAACTTGGTTCCCTCGAAAGGTTACTCAAATATACTTCACGAAAACAAGAATTTAAGCTCTCCAACTAAGCCAAAATTGCGCAGCCCACAGCTTGCCACCCGCCTTACGTCGACTTTGTAGGGAAAGTATACATGAATGAAACGTAGGCTAACGTAGCGAAAAAGGGTAAGGAGGCGTAGCGGAATGAAGTGGTAATGGACCGAAAGTGGCGACGCCAAGGTGTAGATTTAGACACGCCCGATTGGCTTCAGCTTGAGTGGAATAAAACTTTACCGGATTCCGAGATTACCCTTTGTCTTATCTAAACCTTCCTCTCAAGTTGATTCGTTAAAGAGAAGAACAAGACTGAAAAAGTAAATAAAATAAAATCCCACGCGGGGAGAATTGTTACCTTCTTACTAGGACCCGTATCGCACGGTGTACTTAAAATGGACTCAGTAGAAATGGCAAAGAAATTGCGAAAAGTAAAGAGGGAGACAAATTTCCAATCAACCAAGGTTGGGTTCTTCAAATTCATAAGGTTTTACTCAAGAATATCAAGGTTCAATTCGACATGGAAAACTTCGTTTTCTTTGATGAAATCGTATTGTTAAAAACCCATCGGGAAACTTATTCTTCGAAAAATCAAGACCTTCTCTCGAGCTATATAAAAGGCCATTTTTAAAATGTTGATAATGGGACCTGAAGGAGGTTGTGGCAGGATTAGGAAGCGGGGAATGGTCATGGCGGGACATGAATGTTGGTGTATGAAATGATGTATGTCATTAAAGAAATACAAATAAGTATAAGAAAATAGCTGAAGATATAGGTTGAACATAACGGGTCGGCATATCTATGAAGAAACCGTTGTCCCCGCATATTCAACTCTCGCCTATCCTCAAGGTTAGGGAATGACGAGCTCCTTCACCGATTTTGTTGAAGGGGTTCTCAGGGCTCGTAATTCCTCTAGACTTCAGTTCTTCAGTCACATATCAAATATTATTTATCTACAGATGCAATACTAAATGCAAGTCCTAATAGGGGTCTAGGGTAGTCCACTTTTGTTTTTCAATTTTTTTTTGATTTTTTTGTTGTTTTTGCTTCCTCCAAGTGTCTCAGGGATATGAAGTTGGCATGCCTTCTCCCGTTCCCGCATCCACTGAGAGAAAAGATATTAGAACTTTATTTTCGCTTAGTCCCTTGCAAGAAGAGGGCAAAGTTGCTCATTGGCCTTTAGTCAAGGGACATAAGTTTTATTAAGGTAAAGATAACAAGGAAAACATATGTACGCATAAAAGGAAATATGCAAGACCGAAATTAAACATGAATGTAAAGGCAACTAGTCAAGCAGATTTTTAAGTGTTTTCTGTAATTTTTGATTTGTCGGGGATTTGATAGTTTTTTGATGTTTTGGAACTTTTATGATTTTTTGTTGTTTTGAATATTTAATTTTTAAGATTTTTGAATTTTTATAGATTTTGTTTGGTGTTTTTGCATATTCGATTTTTTTTTAAATTGGGTATGTAAGGGACACGATGCCATCTCATCCTTTGCCTTGCCGCGTCGTAGGTGCCCTCTCAAGTTGTTACCTAAGGGGTTAAGAGTGGGGGTGCATCACGTGTAAGAAAGTGTCCTTGTCCGAGATCTTCCGACCTTCCGCCCTTGATAGGCTACTTTTTGGCTCTTCTTGGACCTAGTCGGTCAACCCTATCCCTTTTCGAGGTTAAAGAAGGAAGATGATTGGTGGTAAGTGTCTTTAGTAGAATTCAGTAGATGTCGAACTTTGTTTCTCTACTATTGCATCAACATTATCCGTTCGGGTTTCTGTCATTCTCCTTGGGTCTTCCCTTCTAGCACCATTTTCTTCGATGGCCCACATTCAGTGAAGTGTCTTTCTTAACTTTTTTGCTTGATTTTGACACAGGACTTTGGGCTGCATTGCCCATCTTTTCGAGCCTCTTTTTTCTTTTTGGACTTTTTGTGGGTACGCATATCCAGGACGAGCCTGTCTATTCTTCTAACAGACCGAGGGGTCATTGCCCATCTTTTGGCACACTTTTCTTTTAAATAAGAAGTCGGACATTCGTGTAGGCATTTTCGGCCCAACTAAGGCAATGGGCATTTTCGATACTCCTCTTCATTCTAACCCCTTTTATCTATTCTGACCGAAACAAGAAGAGAAATGGGATTAGGTTGACCTTCCTATTGCCAAGCGTTGCCTAGCTTTCTCTCTAACTTCCGATCATCGGATCTTAAAACTAGGCGTCGTAGTGTGTGCAGTAGATGATGCCTATCCTTATTTCCTGCTAAGTGACAAGTTGAAGTGCACCGAGCAAGCAACGGCGTTAGATGTTATCATTATCCTTCATACCTTTGGATTTTATAGATTTTTTTTGTTTTTTGTGACGCTTTGTTTTTATAGGGAAATATTTTTTGAGTGTATACACCATTCTTGTGGATGCAGCTAGTTCTTCTCCTTCTGCATTAGTCGGCTTATATTGAATTACATATGGACCCTCCCATCATTAGGTTGAAGTTTGGAGCGGGGACCGCCCGGCTTAACGAATATTCTTTTAAGCACAACCCTCACCGATTTCAAATTTTCTCTCCACCACCCTCTTCTGATAAAAATCTCCTTTAAAGATCTATTTTGGTAAGATCTAGCATTAATTCATAGGCGTGGCCAGACTCTCCCTTTCAGATCAATTGACGAAAGTGCCATCTTTTTGGCTATAAATAGGCACCCATTTGGAGCTTTGAGGAGATTCCAGCTCCGTTCATCCCCTAGCCCATCAAATACTACGAATCCAAGCCCTCAGCACACTCCCTATTCCCTCAAATCACCTCAAAACTCTCTCCCAAAAACCCCAAAAATCTGCAGTTTCAGCCACCTAGAAATACAGTTTTCTTCCGACTTTGAAGGCCTCTACCCACCATTCCACTTACATCCAACGACCAAACACCCTACCATTTTCATCATTTACATATTGGCTATAAGGAGGAGCTCTCGTTTCATCTTGAAGTCTTCCTACACTGCAGGGTGGCGCCGCGAAGAAGGGAAGAAAATCTGCTAGAACCGGTCCCCGGTGCTCCCATATATAGGGCACTTTGACTTTGGTCAACGCACCCCGTAAGGGGGACACTGCGCACGTAGGCGCCCCATATATGGGGCACTAGCAGAGGCTGACCTAGTTTTTCATTTTTCGAGTTTCTTTTACCTTCCCGTTTGATCCTTTGCTCCCCATTTCATTTTAACTTTCATTAACATGTCATTTAGCATACATTAAGCCACTCATTTGCATTTTCATGCATATTTAAACCTTCTAAATAGGGTTGGGATTTAGTCCCTATCTGGTTAGTTCCTTCCCTCTTGCACGTTTACATTCGAATTTGAGCACGATTCAACACTTTCACTTAGTAACTAATGATCTTTTCACTTGTTTCTATGTTTTCTCGGACATTTTTAGGTAAATTCGGTGAGGCAGAGCTTCAAACGGATCGAAGACAAAGTACTCACATAGCTCTCTTCTTTCGGCCGGCCGAGAGAGGAGAAGCTCGGAACCTAACAATCTCCCCACTTTCAAAGGTATGACGGTCATTTTCATTCTCCATTTCATTTTCATTTCTTTCTACTATATTTTGGACCCTTTGGCTCCTGGCGACCACAAACACTAACATCCCATCCGCCAAGTCTCCAAAGCTAGCGTAGGGGCTGAAAAAAGGAGATCCGCGGATCCCGTTTCGGGTGCTTACACCTTTTGGCGACCACGGTGGGACCGACTTTGCTTTAGTGAGTTCTTCTTTTCCTTCCTAAGAATGTCCACTTGAAAACATGCTTATTTTCACTCTAGTTCATATTTAAGCCATTTCCATTTCCTTGCATTTCTATTTGCTTGCTTATGTGCTTGTTTATTTCCTTAAAGCATCATCTTGTTTCTTCTGATTTACTTGCCTTTTGTTGGTCCTTTTTGTAAGGAATCATCCATGAAAAATTTATGCGGCGGAAGTGACGATTCCTATGGTTTCTCTTAGAAACTATCTCAATCGTAACCGAATGACAAAAATCGAAAACCGATCAAATCGGGTTCTAATATACTTGATAGGGATTCATATAATACCATGGAGAGGAAAGAGATGAGCTTATTAAGCTATTCAAACCGTTCAAGTGTCCGGTCTCCAGCAAGATCCACACGAACTTCATCCACAAAGAGTTCTCCCTTCGCGCCGACCTCGAGAACTCTTCCCGAACGGAGCTCCATCGACCATGGACACCTTCCAGTGAGAGGAGGAGGTAGGGAGGAGGCTAGGGACATGGTTTTCACCCTTGGCTTGATTGGGTTTGGATGAAACCATTAGTATTTATAAAGAAATATGGAATTTTTCTTAAAAACCCAAAATCTCTATAAATTACACCCTTGCCCCTATACTTGTGGATAAGTCCTTTTGTGTGTGACCCACTAGGCCCAATAACCTATTTGGTTGAGGCCTAAATAAAATAGAACAATTCTATTTAATTTAATTAAATCCGTTATCCGATAACAGATTAATCGGCCTACCGATCATGAAGGGTACCAGCCACATCCCATGATCCCAAATGGCTATGGGGATAATCTCATCTCCATTGAGCCTTTCCATCATCAGTTACCACATGGATATAAACCCTCATCCATCTAATGTCCCGATTGGAAAGGAGTACAGCATCGACTGTCAACTCCTTAGTGTACTGACTCTATAGATCCAAGATTCGGAATTGGATCAATTAGAAAACTCCTTTTCCAATTATCCTATCTACCCTGGTCAGGGATTTAAAGTACTATCCCATAGGACATTCACTCTCACTTACCGAGAGTGGATGATCCCTTGTTGTCCGCTCAATTGCCTCCATTGGGTTTTCCTTGTACCCGATCCATCGCTATACTGGACCATCTATATGGTGATCCATAAGACAATGGTCAAAGCACAAGTTCCACCCAACAAGGCATCTTTGGCGACTCAGGTCAAAGGTCCAACCATGCAACCGTGATGATAGAAAACCCTGATAGACAGTTCGGTAAGATACCATTTAGGGTTTCTAATTTAGCCAGTTCAGTGAACTCATTCAACTAATGAGCACCTGTATATGTATCTTAGTGTCTCCACACTAATGACCAATGAGATCGGTCGTCCTCATCACATGAGAAGACATCATGTACACTAGTCTATCCATATCCTTAATGTCCCGTCTCAAGTATCCTATGACTAAGAACATTTAGATCAAATACCTCTAGATGATCAATCTCATTATCATAATCTCATCATGATTTAATCATCATTGTATTTGATCAAGGATTTCATTATGATATCCACATCTAATAAGAGCTTATAATGAAAATTTGCCTAATTAATTGAATAAGATATATCTAGAAATGTCAAATCATATCATATACGATTGGTTTGTAGGGCATCCATTTGTATCAATCTCCCACTTGCACTAAAGTCAATCACCCATCTGGCTGATCTGTATCAGCTCGAGGTGAAGCTCAAACACTCTTTGAGTAACTGCTTCAGTTAGTGGAACTGCAATGTTATTAGCGGTAGATACTATATCATTAATTATATCTCTATAGTTCGGCAACCTCTCTCGATTGTATGGTATCGCCACAGTAGTTCTAACCTCCTGATGAGACATCGCCTCTAACCCATTGTTTTATCAAAAACAATGGTACCCTTTCAAAGAAAATTGGGACAATCCGATACCTTAGATGAGAATCTTCATCTACACTACTTCTCAAGTAGTGTGCAACCACTATGTAAACTTGTTTACATATGTTGTAGAATTTACAATGTTCTATCACATAGAACTCTTTTCAAACTCACCGCACCACCATTATTATGACTTAATATCAAACTTATTTGATTAGAAGCTTGTGTTTATAAAACTACAAGACATCAAGTCTTATCCTCCAGGTGTATAGAGATACACTCTTAGTGCTTCTCAAGTACCAAATGATATATCTCTAGACTATCCAGTGACTCTCACTTGTATCTTCTTGATGAATGCTCATAACACTTAAGAGCATTTATCACATCATGTACGTAGCATCATATAAGTGATAGACCATATGACAAAGGTATAAGGGCTCTATTTATGTGATATCTTTATCTTTCAAGAAGTCTTCAAAGACATCACTTTAGAGAGATTAACTCCATACCACATAAGTAAGAAACCTATCTTGGAGTTTATCATGTCAAACCCTTTGACTATGGTGACTACGTACATTAATCAAGCATTGCTTTTAAATATATCTCCATAGATCTCGAAACCCAAATTATGTTTGGAGGATTAATTTGATAGCTAGGCTCACTGATGATAACACACCTACTTCATTCTCAATTAGTAGTATGTCATCAACATAAAATGTCAAGAAAGTAACATCACTCCCACTTATCTTGTTGAATACACATGGCTCCTCTTCATTCTTAACGAAGTAATAAGATTTAATCTCATTAAACCTTATATATGATCTACGGGAAGTTTTACTTCAGTCCATAAATGAACTTAATACACACTCTTCTTGGATGTTATTGGGAATTCATTCCCTATAGTTATATCAAATACACTTGTTCCTCAAAATACCTTAGAGGAACACTATCTTAACATCCAATTAGCTTATCTTATAATCATAGTGTGTAACAATCAAAATCCAAATGGATTAATCCATGGAATAGGTAAAATATCTCATCATAGTCAACCATTTGACTTCGATGATATCCTTTTCAACTATTCTCACCTTTGAAGGTCTCTACCTTCTAATCCACTCCAATCTATTCTTTAGTGATCCATTTATTCCTTATGGATACTATACCCTTAGGTGGATCTATCAAGTTCTAAACTTGATTAGAATAGATAAATTTTATATCGGATTTTATTGTCACTTCCCATTTATGAATCAATATCTTATATTGATTTTATATAGATCTTAGGATCAATATCCTTATTATCTTATACCTCATTTCATCTATCAGAGATATGTCTCACATATCTCTTAAGTTGAATGGACACAAGAATAGATCAATAAGTTGCCAATGTGTGATTATTAATTAGTACCTTAATAGAAGTGTTATTGGGTTGTGGACCGGAACATCTTCCATATATATCTTTCTCCCACTATCTTTCTTAAGAAGGAACTTTTCCTTTAGAAATATAGTGAGCTTAGCAACACATACCCTTATTCATAAGGGTCGTATATTTAATATCCAAAAGTTTCCTTTGGATATCCCACAATCCAACACTTCATAGTCTTATATTCCAACTAGTTAGAGTTATACTTCTTCACTAGGTCGACTATCCGAAACCTTAACTTGCTTAAGGTCAAGTTTTAACCCCTTTTTCATATCCTATATAAAATAATCAGAATAGACTTAGAAGGTTCCTCTTAAGATTAAGTGGTTATAATGAGTACTTAACCAAAAACAGACAAAGAGTAAATTTGCAAAACTTGTCATTGTTCATATTATGTCCTACATAATATGGTTTTTCATTTTAGCTACTCAATTAAGCTAAAACGTGTAAAAAGGGTGTCCTTTAAAATTAGATTCTATTATCTTTCAAATATATGTGAATTATGTACTTAAGTATTCCCCTCCTTGATCTCATCAAAGAGTTCTAATACTTGTTCCATTAGTATCTCTACTTCATTCTTAATCTCATATAATTTCTCAAAGATCTTAGATTTGTACTTAATAAAGTACATGTATCCATACCTAGAGATATCATCTTTGGAATAATGAAGTATAAATATTTTTCTTTAGCCTTACTAGATATGGGCTAACATATATCTAGATGTATGAGTTCTAATAACTCATTAACTCATTCTCTATGTCTATATAAAGCTAAAGTGTAGATTGATCTAAATCAACCCATTTCCTCTTGAAAAGAATATTCACACATAACATGAGAGCTAGCATATCAAATATGATTAAACAATTCATTAAGCTCCCACTAGCAAACACTTTGCCCTTTAATCTATTAGAACATCTATCAATTTCATAGCTTAGAATAAATCAACATTTATTCAAACAGGAAATCATATAATGTTCTTGTAGAAGGATATAATAGTAGTCTTAATTATTAAGATATCTCCATAAGGCTTTTAAAGAATTGTACCTCCCAATAATAATGATGCAACTTTTGCACCATTTCATATGTAGGTCAACATCTTCTTTATTAAGCCTTCATTTACTTGTCATCATCTACAACTCCTTGTAGATATAAGATGCATATCTGGTATCTCATACCATTAGATACATCCATAGTATTTAATATTATGATATACACATATAGTATCTAATACTATTAAGTGTATATTTAAAACAAGTAAGTGTCAATGACTTGAATACATGAAGCTTCTCAAGCTCCACCTTTGCATTATATACAAAACACTTTGTACTTCCTCTTCCACTTATCATCATCATGATAGTGTAAGAATCCTGTCTTATTCTGACTTTATTATCTTGATCACCTTCTTTTACTATTAACTCTCTCCTATTTCTATCTAATGATTTTACTTCTTATTATTGGTCTTACCAACAAGAAGTAATTAAGATGTATTGTTGTTCTAACTTGCACTTTAGTTAGTTCATCACTATGAGTCATGATGGATCTCATATCCATCAATTCATGTTGTCTCTACAATTTATATCTCATAGAGACTAACATCTAGTTTAAGACAAACAATGCATCTTGTCTATAAAATAAGATCTTATCTTTCTTTCACATCATTAGATAACTTAGGAGACACCTACTTCTCAAGTAGAATAGTTAATTGGTCAACTATGAGAACAATTCTCTTAGTTCTAAACCAGTCTAAGAAGTGTGAGCCATTAAGCTATTTGTCATCTAATATGCCATACTAATGGTGGTTTATTATCGTATTCTACAACTGAGATATAATTTTATCAATATAACATTGCAGACATTCATTAAAATTAAGATATGGTCTTTGATCCTAATTTATGTTCCAACGAATTTTTCGACGAATTTGCATAACCCTCATTATGCAAGGACGGGATATCACGATGAAATCCTAGTGGGGACTAAGACCCTATTAACCTTATAGTGATGACCTTGTGGTAGCACAACAAATCTCCCCATACTTAATAGGTAGGAAACTATTGCCAGTTGCAACTCTTGCAACTCTTAGTCATTTAGCCTCTAAAGTTATGACATTGTGGTAGCACAACAAGCCATATACTCTAGTTAGGTCAAACCTGCTTGTTACATTATGAGAATGGATTCTTCACACAGCCCTTGTGGTAGCACAACAAAGCCATGCAAATGGTCCACCCCAAGGTTCGACAAATGCCTTAGCCATGATCACCAATCCGTTGCTGAATGAGTCTTGTGGTAGCACAACAAACCCATCCAATCTAAGATTGGATCATCAAGACCATAACAACGGAAGGCTACGTGAGTCATTCTTAATGTCACACGTTTATCAACCAAATTATGACTAGGAGGGATTTTATTTTAGTCTCATCAATAATATGTGCTAAGTATATATAATACCTTTAGAATATCATATATCTAAGGTATAACCTGTAGCATACATCCACATATCAAAATATGCACAAAATCAGGTGATCATGGACTTAACCCTAAGCATGCACCTGCTTCAGATGCTTGAGTTGGTATGCTCCCACTTCAGAAGGGTGCTTCTCCAAGTGCTCTCGCTTTCCAACCTTCCACAAACCGGCTTCTAACTCTTACAAGCGGCTTAAGGGTATGCGGACCCACAAATGTACATAACTCCATAAGAAACCTTGGTTTTAACCAAGGGGAGTATATTAATGGAGGGAGCGTAATGTATAATCGCATTGTATAGAGAGAGATGAGGCACACGCAGTGCCCCATTTAATAACATAGCCAACACAATTAAAAGCAATCACAAGCCAAGCACAATTAAGTCCTTGATCACCTCCATACACACTATCATTCATCACATGAATATAGAGCGCATATGTGATAATCATATGAGATATGTCATATATATCAGCATAAAATTATATACTTTATTTTTGAAATTCTCAATTTCATGCATGTCAAATTTTCATAAAATAAATAACATGAAAATAACATGACAACAACATATAAACAATTTATATGAAATAAACATACACATCAAAACTATTTAGAGAATTCATGCATTCCCAATGCTGTGCAAAGTCATAAATTAATGTCCCAATTTATATTCTATAAAATCTCATTTTATAGAATTAATTAAGACACTAATTATATAAGTTAAACCTTTAAAACATTTTTAAAGTTTAACCATGAGTGAATCTATGTAAATAGGGTTTAAAATTATCTAACATGTCATTAAACACTTTAAAACATGTTAAATAATAAAAAAGAATTTTCTAGAATTTTTCTGAATTTTTCTAGCAATTTTTTGAATTTTTCTATGAATTTAAACACTTTAAAATCATAAAATATGATGTCTGGCGCCATGCGCCACGCCGTTCGGTGCATTGTACCATGCTTGCGTGTGCCCGCGTGCACCGGCGCCGGCATCTATAGCCGTGTGCGCCAACCGCCGTGCGCCGGTGCGTGCGCCGATCGCCTTCCCTGAACAGCTGCGTAAAGTACTGTTCATCCGGGAGAAAGTTAATCCCATTAACTCGGACATATCTCCTTATTCAGGAGTCCAAAAAATCTGTAAAAATATGCGCTGGAATCCTTATCGAATAAGGAATCCAAAACGGTCGGCCTCATATACAGGAAAAAATCCCAATAGACTGAAAAATGAGGAAGAAGAGGCAGCGGTCATCGAGATTTTGTAGCGAAATCTCTATATTGAAACGAGAATAACTCCTTATCCCGGAAACCAAATATTCTCCAAAAATATAATTTAGAATACTCATCAAATGAAGTTTCTAAATATGTATATATCCTTTCTGTCGACTCCGAAAACGGGTTCCGGATCGGCACCTCAAGATAAGAAGGTGAAAGATAGAAGAGGGGGAAAAAGGGGGGGAGTGAATTGAAAAACACTTAGAAAGTGGTAAAATGTCCTCACCTCGATCCCACACTCACATTGATACCCGAACTTTCATCTCACGGCGTCGCTCGAGCACCGGAGATGGTTCGGGTCATGTGGGAGGAGAGTGAGGAGGAGATGAAATTAAAGCATGAAAAATGTGGTCGCCAAGAGCCGCGGGCTCCGCTTTATAGAATAAAAACAAGAGATGAGTTGATTTGACCGTGTACCTTAGTGTGGGAGATCGGGAAATCGGTTCAACCTTTTCTTCTTCGGCCGGCCGATGAAGAAGAGTCTCCAACCGATGCTAGCTTGATAGACCTGTGCAACTAGAACAATAAACCAAGTGAAAGAAAATGATTAGAACTTTGGGAAGTGTAGTAACTGTAGAGAGAATATGAGAAAGAAGCAATTGGAATTGAACTCACCGGATTGGGGCGAGTCCTAACCCCTTTTTTGTATTTTTGATTAGGTAAAAATGATGTAAATAAACTAAATAATGCTTTAAAAAAATAAATAAACTGAGTTAAGGGAGTTGAGAAAGCTTATGGAATGGATCGGCTTGAGTTGAAGCCGAGTTGGTTGAAGAAGGCCGGTTCGGGTAGCCTTTGCACCCTTCTGGCAAGACTTTGGTGCAGAGGATGCTACGGACGACCCCGATGTCATAATCGAGTACCTTTTGTTGGAGTAGACAAAGAGCTCAGTGAGGAAGAGTTCCTATGTTGATGACTTCTCCGAAATCCTCTTGTATAAATCAGTAAAAATTCTGAAAGTGGGCGGTTATATAAAACAGAACCTGGATGCGTGCCCTCAGTGTAGCAATCGCCACGAACAAATGGCAAGTAGGAATTGAGTGCCGTCAGTTGGAGATGAAAGAGGACGAAGAGATGAACATATTCTATGTTGAAGACTTTTGCAGAAGGAGTCTATGATTTTCTGCATAAGTCGATGAATTTGGCTGATGCAGAACACCTGGATCAAGCCTTCTCCTTCACCTCGGGATCGATCTCTTGACTTCGGATCGCCTTTGGACGTCAGGACGGCTTTGGAGAAGAGCTTGGATGACCTATGGACGAGCTAGGCATGGGGGATTCTTTTTTGGGTCGTTGAGAATGGCCCTCAATTTATAGGGGAAGGAAGCTGGTGCAAAATTTGGAAACTGGACCGACCGCGCCTCCGCTTTTCAAAGGGGACGAGGGCACACAGGGCGCGCCCTCAAACCAAGGGCGCGCAGGGCGCGCCCCCAGTTCGGGGGCGCGGTCTGCGCGCCCCCCTGTTTCAAAGGGAGTGGGGGCGCGTTACGCGTCTCACTGCTAAAAATCGACGGAATCTTCTGAAAATTGCTAAAAATTGACTTAACATACGTAACGCGCCCCCGAACCGAGGGCGCGGTACAAATAATCGAAAATCCTCCGCGGAAACCTTCCAAAAATCCGGTTTAGAAGGTGCTAATCGGGGTAATTTGCGATTTAAAGAAACTGACCGCGCCCCCGCTTTTCAAAGGAACCGGGGGCGCGCAGGACGTGCCCCCGGTTTGAGGGCGCGCAGGGCACGCCCCCGGGTTGAGGGCACGCAGGGCGCGCCCTCCTCTTTCAAAGGGAGCAGGGGCGCAGTGCACTCTCTCTCCTGCGCGCGTGTTCCGCGAGCCATATCTTGCAAACGGGATGTCCGATTCGGCTCCTGTTTGTCACGTTGGAAAGAGGGCCTTCAACCGCACCTCCTCAGGTCGGTAAAACAGCCAGAATGACTCCCGAGATGTTCGCACGGGGATTTCTACCGGTTTACCCTCTCGCGGAAAGCCAAAACCCGAGGCGAAGATCTGAAAGAGCACGGTTCCGATCGAGAAATCTCTGGTCAACTCGGGATGACTTAAAATGATCACCGAACAAGTCCGGTATGACCGGAAAACCCGAAGTCATCAAAATATTTGAGATTAACCCGGTAAACGTGAACCGAAACTCGAAAAGCCGCTAAACCGTAAAATTTACCGAAATGGCCGTATAGCCCCGGTTGATAAAATATACGGCTAGAATCGACCCGGATGACCTAAAAAGACCCGGTGATGACCGGAAAGGCCTAACATGTGGTTCGGGATAGCCGTGTTAGCACAGATCGAAAAAGCCGTAACGAAAGCCATCATTGACCGACGCCTACCGAAATGACTTCTCGGAAACCCTGAATGTTACGGAACACATGCGGGACTCCCGAGACCTTCAATTATGGACCATTCAAGGTCGGTCATCGAGCAGGCTTCGTGTTTTTATAGTTCACGTGCTGCTCTCGCTTGAAGGTTACGGCAATATTCCGAAAATCATTGGTCCATTCTCAACTAACAAGGGGGGCTCCACCAATGTCCTTAGCTCATCTCCACGAGGTAATCCAGATCAGATAACGGTCAAATAAAGGATATCGCCTATGGAATAAGAGTCTGGGGCTTCAAATCAAGCTAATTTGGCGTGTCTATAGCTTGCCTCGCCTTGATGTCGGCTTTGCAAGGGAATGGCATGTAGAGGAACGAAGTGAAGCGTAGAGAAAGCGTCGCGAAGCGAGATGGATCATAGTGGAATGTAGTAAAGCAAAATGGTGATGGACTGAAAAGGTGGCATCAAGGTGTAGATATAGACACGCTTAACGACTAGATTCAGCAAGACAAATCTCCTCAAGTCTCCTGGTTAACCGCCATGTTTCATCAAGTATTCCTATGTTCGATTGGTAAGAGATGTGCCATTGGCACGAGAGAAGAATAGCCAACCCCCAACGTGGTGGGGAGTCCCCGAAACATGGGTTCGTAGGTTCATCATCAGCCGGTAACCCGATCTTTGCAGTGTTCCTGTACTGTGATGGGCTAAAGTTTAAAAAGAGATTTGTTTGAAAAAGTAAAAGAATACCAATCGAGCACATTCGTGCTCTTAGATTCATTTAAGTCTTCCATGAGACAAGATTCGATTTGGAATGGAATGATCTCGTATTCCGAAAGGCAAATGTTTAAGCATAGACCGTGAAGATAATGACGGTGCAAGTTCGATCAAAATAGAAGGCCCTTGGCGGGATGAATTGGCTGCCATGGTGGGATGAATAGCAAAGAAGTGTTGAAATGGCCACGGTGGTGAAAAGAAATGAAAGATTTAAGGGCACAGAGTGATTACCAAACACGGTGGGATTAATAGACACGGTGGGATATTAGAGAGGTTGGTGGGACTAGAGATCATGGTGGGATTAGAGAACACGATGGGATTAGAAAACACGGTGGGATTTAGAATGATCGAGAGAGTGAGAAGGTGAAGTTTAGGAAATGATGTATGCAATAACAAAACCAAAATGTAATGCAATTAATGCTACATGATGCATGTTGGGCTCAAGAAAACAAAACAAAACTTGTATAACAAATAGTTGAAGATATAGATTGTCTATGAGGTCAAGATACCCATTCGGGAACTATCGTCCCTCACAATACAACTTTGGCTTATCCGTGAGCATTAGAGATGACCCGACCGTCGTAGATTTTGATGAAGGGGATCTTGGGTCAAGTCTTCTCCGTGCTTACCTGCTATGGCGAGAGTTGCTCCCTTCTTGATCTCAGGATCCTGAAACGCTTAATGAAGGGGATTAAATCTTCACCATGGCTTATCTCTTTGCCTATTGCTGTCTGCCTTGACTGTCGTTGAGAGAACCTTCTCCTCTTATTTTAAAGTCCCTGAAAACACTTGATAAGAGAGGATTAGATCTTCGCAACGACTCATCCCTTTGCCTATTATGGCCAACTTTGACTTAGGTCAAAGGGAGGAGCCCTCTTAATGGGGTGATAATCAAGATAAATATGCGATGCAGAAATGAAACATGCAAGACATAAAAATAAACATGAATGCTAGCAAAGGCAAAAATCAAGATTATGCCAAGCTAAATGATGCATTTTTTTTCTAGAAAATATTCATTTTTTTATTTTTGAAGATATTCAACTCTTTTTTTTAGATTTTTGAAAATATTCAAAAGTTTGTTTGAATTTTTGAAAAAAATTGAATTTTTTGAAAATATTCATTTTTTTTGGATTTTTGTGAAGAATGTGCCGGTATTGAGACTATTCATCGATTTTTGAGTGTTGATCAAGATTCAAGTAATAAGCACCACGTGTGAATAAGGTTCTCTGCCCAGAATCTTTCTTTCCCTCTTTTCTAGATCGGTTTGGATTCCCCCTGAGTTTGGTCAGTTTATCCTACCCTGGGGGTTTTAAGATGGAAGAATAATAGAGGAAGCCTTTGACAGGATTTGGGGATGTTGAGGAGGGATTCTCTACTCATGCCCAAATTGCCCGTTGGGGTTCGGCCTCTTCGGGTCTTTTCTACATGTGGCACTTACTTAGACAAGTCTTTGACCTGTGGGGTCATTGCCCATTTTTTTTGGTGCCTTTTTTTCATTTTCTATTCTTCCGGTACTCATTCAGACAGTGCCCATATTTGTTTAAACCTCGTGGGATTCATTGCCCATCTTTTGGCACCCTTTTGCACCCTATGAGACAAACCTCCTACTAAGGTGGCGAGCATTTTCGATACTATCCTCCTATAGTCCCCTTCACCTATCTTATACCGAATAGAAGAGAATATGGTAAGGTTTCCTTTCCGCCTTCAGGGTTCTGCCTTGCCTCTCTCGAGTGTTGGGCTATCTAGATTCTGGGATCGGGAGGTGTTGTGTGTGCAAGGTGATGCCTACCCTTGACTTCTAGCTAACACTCTTGGATCGATGACTTAATATCACACCAGAAATTCTCCTTTTTCTCTTCTATGGAAAATATTTTTTGAGGTAAACGCCGTTCCATGGATGGTTCAATTTTTCTCCATCGGCGTTGGTTAGCTCATATGCATTGCCTGGATATTTTTCAGTTATAACAAAAGGCCCTTCCCAGTTAGGTTGAAACTTGGAGCGGGGACCACCCGGCTTAACGAATATATGTTTGACTACCATCTCACCGATTTCGAATTTTCTCTCTACCACCCTCTTTTGATAAAACCTTTTCAATCGGTTCTGATATGTCTGGGCATGCTCGGAAGCGGCCAACCTTCTTTCATCTAAGAGTTCAAGTTGTGCAAGGAGAGATTCTCGCCTCTCATCGACAGGATGTTCCTATCGAGTTGAACTCGGAGTGATGGAAGGAGTACTTCGTACGGGACCACCGCTTCCATCCCATATGCGAGAGCATACGGGGTTTGACCAGTGGGGGTCCGTACAGAAGTACGATAAGCCTATAGGGCATCTACAAGCTTATCTGGCCAGTCTGCGAACTTGCTAGACTTACAAGTTTTCTTGATGATTTTAATCAAAGTTTTGTTGGTGGCTTCTGCTTGACCATTGCCTTGCGGGTAATAAGGAGATGAATGATGCAATGCAATGCTGTACTTGTTGCAAAGATCACGCAGATCTTGAGAGAGAAATTGCGGTCCGTTGTCGGTGATAATGTCGCTGGGTATCCCAAACCTCGGCGATGATGTTGCGCTTGATGAAGGAGCACGTTGTTGATGCCTTGATCTCCACGAACGCTTCCGCTTCGCCCACTTGGTGAAGTACTCGTTGCCGTCAGATGAATGATTTGGAACGGATTTCGCAGTTAAGATCACTTAGAGGGCCAATGATATCGAAAGCCCACATGGCGAAGGGCCATGGGGCATGAATCGGATGAAGGGAAGATGCGGGAGAATGTATCTTGTCGGCATGGAGTTGGCAAGAATGACAGTGCTGGACAAAGATGGAGCAATCCTCTTTTAGGGTTGGCCAATAATACCCCTGCCTGATGATTTTCTTGGCAAGAGCTTGAGCATTGACATGGCCCCCATAGACCCCAGAATGTGCTTCCTTAATCACCAATTCTGCCTCTTCTTCATCAACGCATCTTAATAAAATTCCGCTCAGGCTCCTCTTGTAGAGCACCCCTCCTAGGATGGTATACCTCTAGGATACTCTCCTGATGGCCTTCTTTTCTTTTGCATTTGATCCAGGTGGATATGTCTGATCTTGACAATACCTTGCAATCTTATCAAACCAAGGCCTCTCACCCTCATCCAACTCTTCCAACTCGATTAGCGAAATCTCCTCTTTCTGCTCTAGATATTCCTTCCTGCCAAATCTCTCCTTGATCTTTAGAAATCGACCATCCTTAATCGCTGGCATCGACCTTCTACGGACAAGGATAGTCCGCACCTATCTACCTAGCGGGACTGATAGAGATGAAGCTAAAGAGGCAAGGGCATCAGTAAGGATGTTCTGTGCTCGAGGAACATGGACAAAAGTGAGTTTGGAAAAGAGTTTGATGTAGCAAGAGGTGAGTTCTTGGTAACGTTTGAGGTTCGGATGAAAAGTTCGGTATTTGGTTAGGACTTGACGAAGAATTAGTTGGCTATCACCTATCACCCTTAATTCTGTGGCACCATAGAAATGAGCGGCCTCCAGCCTGTCGACTCTGAAAATTCGATGGGGTCCTCTCCTTTTCAGGTAAGTCCGTGAATCCAGATCGTCACCTCAAGAGGGGATGAGAAAAGAAATGAATAAAACATCGGAAAGCAAATCTCACCTCGGTCCCACACTCACATTGATCCCCGAACTTTCATCCCTTGGCTTCGCTCGATCACCAAGGAGATGGTTCAGGTCATGTGGGAGGAGGGTGAGAAGAAAGAAATGTGGTCGCCAGGTACCGTGGGTTCCGATTTATAGAATTAAAATGACCGTGTGTACCTTAGCGTGAACAGTGTGGGTTGAAGCTTCTCCTTCTTCGGCCGGCCGATGAAGAAGAGTCCTCAACGCGTGGGTGCTTGATATTCTGTGCAAATAGACAAATAAACAAGTGAAAGAGACTATTAGAACTAGACAAAGTGGAGTATATGTAAAGAGAATAACATAAAAACACACAATTAACTAGAAACTGACCGGATTCGGGTTATCTCTAACCCCCTTTTTTTTCGGAATAACAGAGTAAAAGTAATGCAAAAAAATGTAAAAAAAATGATAGGATGATGGAGAATCATGAAACAAAGAGATAGGAAAAGGAACTGAAAGATTCTGAGTTGAATAGAGAAAGATATAGCCAAATCTGTGTTGTCAAAAAAGCCGAGCAGTAGTCCAGGATATGCCAGGCGCAACTTTGCTTCTGCGCTCGTCACGACCAGCCCCAACCTTGGAATCAAGTTCCATCAATTGAAAACTCAAGAAGACTTGGAGAGGAAGAACTTTGATGAAGAGAGCTCAGGCAGAAGACGTCAACACACTGCTGTAGAGGCCGAGGAAGAGAGACTTGGCAGATCACCTGTAGAACAACCTTCCTCTCTCTTGAACCGACTTTTCTCTCTCTAAAAACTCGAAATTCTCTCTCTAAAAATCACAAAATCAATACAGGAGGGAGTTTGGATGTCTTGAGATGCCTGGGGGGTCATGCTCATGCCTTTGGAACGACCAGAATCGGAGTTAATTTAAAGGAGAATGGACAGCATTATCAAGGCTAAAAAATAGGGGCCTTGCGCCCCACCCCTGGGCGCATGCGCCCTGGTGCAGGGCACATGCGCCCCACTGAGGGGCGCATGTGCCCCCCAGTGAGGGCGCATGGGCACAAATCCCGAAAAATTTGGTCTTATCCGATCGGCGGTTCAGTGGTAGAGTCCCGGTGAAAAACTGGGTCCCTCGTGCCTCAAGGGTGGGGCGCATGTGCCCTCAAGTGAGGGCACGAGGTCACGTGCCTCACTGGTAGGGCGCATGGGCACGTGCCCTGGGTCCCGGGCGCATGTGACCAGGAACTCGGGCGCATGGGACTGGTTTTGCGCGTCCTTCCGGAAGCCATTGCGAACACTCCCGAACTCGTAATTCGACGCCGTTTGTTGCGTTGGAAAGATAACAGGCCGAAGAAGCTTTATATAGCATCATATCAGCCATCACACCTTTCAAAACTTCAGAATTTTGTCCGGAAGTTATGGCAAGAAACAAGATCCGATACAGTCAAAATGACTCCGACGGCAAACCGGAAAGGCACGGAATGCAACAAAAACTTGTCCGGAGTGTGAATATGAACATAACCTTCAATGCATGATCATAAGGCATTGTTTATTCAGCCAATTTCCATGTTTACACGATTTACGTGTGGCTTTCGCTCGGAAATTACGGCTTTTTGCGGAAAACATCAGAGAACGTCCGATTTCGTTCGGCGAAGCTCCAAATCAACTTTTAAAGACCCGGCATTATTCTAATGTCAATCACACATGTTACCTTATAAAACATGAGTTTTATGCTCTGAATTAGGCGAATTTGGCGTGTCTACAGCTTGCCTCGCCTTGATGTCGGCTTTGTAAGGGAGTGGCATGTAATGAAGCGGAGTGATTTGGAGTGAACTGTAATGGAATGAAAGTGAGCGTAGATGAATGTAGCGGAATGGAATGGTGATGGACTGAAAAGGTGGCATCAAGGTGTAGATATAGACACGCTTATCTACATGATCCAGCAATATGAATCCCGCTGAGTATTCTAGATCTCTTTCATGTTCTATCAAAACCTCATATAATTGACTGGTAAAAGACATGCCCTTGGCGTGGATGAAAGGATGTAGCCAACCCTCAGCGTGGTTAGGAGTCCTCGAATTCGTAGGTTCATCATCAGCCAGCAACCCGAACTTTGCGATGTTCTTGTACTGTGATGGGCTAAAGTTTTGTAAAAGAGAAGTTGATCTTAAAATGAAAAGAATACCAATCCATCATATTTGGAATCTGAAGTTCATTCAAGTTTCACCAAAATACTCAGTTTAATTCTGAGTGGAAGAACCTCAAGTTCTAAAAGGGTTCATTTAAGCATAACAAAATTGCTCGGGTATCGTGAAAACCATGAATCATGCTCTGGCAGAAAATCCGATATTCGGAAAACGACAAAACAGACTTAAGCCATAGTGATATTGAAAGACAATGGTGGGACTAACATAGAATGATGGGAAAGAAGAAACAATGGCATGACAAATGCCATGACACGGTGGGATAAAATAAAAGACCCGGTGGGATAAAAGAAAGGACAGAATAAAACATGGTGGAACAAAAAAGAAAGGAATAAAACATGAAGGGATAAAAGAAAGAATAAAACATGATGAAAATAAAAGAAAGAGAAAACATAATGAAATAGAATTGGTAATGATGAAGAAAGAAAAGGAGATGGATATGCAAACATAGAAAATTATGTAGAAAATAGTTGAAGATATAGATTGTCTATTGGAGGTCAAGACACCCGATTAGGAACTATCGTCCCTCCAATGTTCAATTTTGGCTTATCTGTGAGTGTGAAGAAATGACCAAGCCGTCGTAGATTTTGTTGAAGGGGACCTCGGGCCCAGTCATCTTCATTCTCAAGGTCTTCAACATTAATGCATATAATACGTATCAAATGGACCTAACATAACTTGGTGACAGATAGTAGGAGTGATGTGAAGTGCAAAAATGAAGTGATGGTTATGATGTGAGATTGATGAGAATGTGGATTTGAGTGAAGTCTTCAGGCGTAGTGCATTGACCAGCATCTCTGGTCCATCCTTGTCTTGCCTTCTAACAGAATACAACACCATGAGAATGTTCAGCTGGGTGGTGCTTCCTTTATTTTTGCCGCAAGGTTGGCATGACATTCCTTGAGGAACACTGATCTCACCAATTCACCTGTTAGGACAAAAAAGGTTGCCTGCACATTTCTGGTTAGTACCCAACAGAAAGAATTGTCATATGAAGCATATTGTTCTTGAAATGATCAATCAAGATTTTACTATTAGAACTATCATTTGGATGTCAAAACAACGTTTTTGATGATGGTTCCTTTAGCAAAAATGTCATTTTTAACATTATAGACAATTTCTGAATTTTTAAGATTTTTCTGAATTTTTCAAATTTTTTGTCCATGTGCCCCCGATCGGGGGCACCTGGCCATGCGCCCTTGGGTGGGGCACCTGGCCATGTGCCCCCAGATGAGGGCACATGCGCCCTGAGGCCATTTTTTTTTTAGAAAAAAATAGTACCTAATTGCCCTTCTCTTTTTGCTTCTTCAGCTCTTGAAAATACTCAATGAAAATGATTAAATTTTTATCATTACTCATCCCTTTGCCTTTATATCGTATGCCTTGATTTTGAGTCAAAGGGAGGAGCCTTCTTAACAAGGTGGAATAAAACAAATGACTAAAATGAATTACGGGTAAGGGTTAAGAGAACTTACCTCGCCGTGGTGTGAATCTTCTCCTCTTCTATATTGAAATGCCTGAAACACTTGATAGAAAGGGGATTAGATCTTCACCGTGACTCATCCCTTTGCCTATTATGGTCAACTTTGACTTAGGTCAAAGGGGAGAGCCTTCTTAACAAGGTAATTAAAGTAAAAGGATATGCAATGCAGGAATGGAAATATGCATGATAGTAAAATAAACATGGATGCAACTAAGGCAATGATCATGACTAAGCAAAATTTTTTTTGTTTGGGCTTTCTTGAAAACAATCATTTGGATTTTCAAAAGTATTCAATTTTTTTGGATTTTTGAAATATGTATATTTTTTGAATTTTTGAAATATTCATTTTTTTGGGTTTTTGACATATTCACTTTTTTGGTTTTTTGAAATATGCATTTTTTTGGGTTTTTGAAATATGCATTTTTTTTGGGTTTTTGAAATATGCATTTTTTTGAGGAGAAAATGCTAGTATTTGAGACAAGTGATCGGTCTTTGGGGTTTGTCAAGACTCAAGTGGTAGATGCCACGTGCAAAAATAATGTTCCCTACCTAGAATCCTTCTAACCTTCTTCCTTTGATCGGCTTGAGTTCCACCTGGATTTGGTCGGTTTACCCTACCCAAGAGGTTTAAGAAGGAAGAGTATAGAGGAAGTCATTAATAGGGTTTGAAGATGTTGAGTGGGATTTCTCTACTCTCACTCAAATTACCCATTGGGGTTCGGCCTCTTTGGGTTTTTCTTTCTTTTTTTTGTTCTTTTCTATGTGGCACATATTTGGACAGGTTTTTGACCCGTGAGGACATTGCCCATCTTTTAGTGCCTTTTGCCTTGACTATCATTCTGGGTACTCATTCAGACAAGTTGATCATTTTTCTTTTTCTAACCTGAGGGGTTCATTGCCCATCTTTAGGCACCCTTTTGCACCCTCTGAGACGGCCTCCTACTAGGGTGGGAGTGTTTTCGATACTACCCCTCTCTAATCTTCTCTCCCTATCTTGGACCGAGTAGAAGAGAATAGGGTAAGGGTACTCCTTCCATTTCTAGATTTCTGCCTTGCCTTTCGCAAGCGTCGGGTTGTCTGGATTCTAGGATCGGGAAGTGTTGTGTGTGTAGGATGGTACCTACCCTTGACTTCTCATGAATAACCTAGGATCGATGACTTGAGATTATACCAGTGGTTTCTCCATTTTTACGGAAAGTACTTTTTGAGGTAAACTCCATTCCAAGGATGATTCAATTTTTCTCCATCTGCATTAGTCAATTCATATGCATTACCTGGATACTTTTCAGTGATTACAAAAGGCCCTTCCCAGTTAGGTTGCAACTTGGAGCGGGGACCCCCTGGTTTAACAAATATGCGTTTGACTACCATCTCACCGATCTCGAATTTTCTCTCAACCACCCTCTTTTGATAAAACCCTTTGAGTCTATTCTAATAAGTTCGGGCATGCTCGGCGGCGGCTAGCCTTCTTTCATCCAAGAGTTCAAGCTGTGCAAGGAGAGATTCTCTTCTCTCATCAACAGGAATATCCCTGTCGAGCTGAACTCGGAGAGATGGAAGTAATACTTCGTAAGGGACCATCGTTTCCATCCCATATGCCAAAGCATACGGGGTTTGTCCAATGGGAGTCCTTACGAAGTACGATAAGCCCATAGAGCATCTACAAGCTTATCGTGCCAGTCGGCAAACTTGCTAGACTTACAAGATTTCTTGATGATGTTGATTAAGGTTTTGTTGGTGGCTTCCGCTTGACCATTGCCTTGAGGATAGTATGGTGATGAATGATGCAATGAAATGCGATACCTGTTGCAAAGATCGCGCAGATCTTGAGAAAGAAATTGTGGCCCATTATCGGTGACGATGTCGCTGGGGATCCCGAACCTTGCCAGGATGTTGCGCTTGATGAAGAAGCAAACTATTGACGCTTTAATCTCCACGAATGCTTCCGCTTCAGCCCACTTTGTGAAGTACTCCGTTGCCGTCAGAATGAATGATTTTGAGCGCATTTCGGAGTTGAGGTCACTCAAGGGGCCAATGATATCAAAAGCCCACATGGCGAAAGGCCATGGGGCATGAATTGGATGAAGGGAAGATGCGGGAGAGTGAATCTTATCGGCATGGAGTTGACATGAATGACAATGCCGGACAAAGATGGAGCAGTCTTCTTCTAGAGTTGGCCAATAATACCCTTGTCGGATGATTTTCATAGCAAGGGCTTGGGCATTCACATGACCACCACAAACTCCAGAATGTGCTTCCTTCAGCACCAACTCGGCTTCTTCTTCATCAAGACATCTGAGTAAGATTCCACTTAGGCTTCTCTTATAGAGCACTCCTCCTAGGATTGTATACCTCTGGGATACTCTTCTGATTGCCTTTTTTTCTTTGGTGGTTGATACAGGCTGATACGACTGATCTTGGCAATACCTCGTAATCTCGTCATACCAAGGTCTCTCACCTTCTTCTAATTCTTCGAACTCAATCAAGGATATTTCTTCTTTATGTTCCAAGTATTCCTTTCTGTTGAATCTTTCCTTAACCTTCATAAAACGTCCATCCTCAATTGTTGGAATTATCCTCTTACAAATGTGGATAGTTCGCACTTGCCTGCCTAGCGGGACAAATAGAGATGAAGCTAGTGAAGCTAAGGCATCGGCGAGGATATTCTGAGAGCGGGGGACATGGACAAAGGTGAGTTTGAAGAATAGCTTGATGTAGCAGGTGGTGAGCTCCTGGTAGGGTTTGAGGTTTGGATGATAAGTTCGGTATTTGGATAGGACCTGGCATAGGATCATTTGACTATCACCTATCACCCTCAGTTCGGTGGCACCATGGAAATGAGCAGCCTCCAGCCCGGCCAGCAGGGCTTCATACTCAGCTATGTTGTTGGTTGCTGGAAAGTTAAGCTGAAAAGCATGTGGAATGGTGACACCTTCAGGTGACAGAAGGACAATACCTATCCCTCTACCATGAGAGTTCAGAGCCCCGTCAAAATATAATGTCCAAAGATTGGAAGATCGGACTGACATTAGTTCGTCATCCAGGAACTCCGACTGGACTGGGTCAAAGACGGGTATGGGATGATGGGCAAGGTGTTCAGCAATAGCGTAACCCTTAATTGCCCTCTGTGGGACATAAGTGATATCAAATTGTGATAAGAAACTCTACCATCGCCTTAACCGATCAGTCAAGACTGTCTACATTTCTATGCCAATTGTTGCAGATATCTATTTGGAACTCCTTTACCTTTGACTTTCCTATTTCCTAATCTAACCTGTCCTACTGAAGATAAAGCTGGAAAGGTGGTATTTACAGTGGAGGGAAGATCGAGCAAATCGATCAATGATTCAGAAAAGGGGGATCCCTGATTGGGAGTACCCTCTGGGATGAGTAGAGACGTCTCCTCGATGGAAATGTGAGTTTCAGAGAAGACGTTTTGGAAATTTCAAGTAAAAAGATAGAATGAGTCTGAGTGACTCGAGACTTGCTAGAAGATGACTGAATTAATAGAGAGAAAAACTTAAAAATAAAGGGGAAAAAGGGGCTCGTGGGCCCAATGGTAACAGAAAGTGGACACATGGGTCCAAAACTGATGAAAAAAGTAAACGGGTACGTGGACCCGATTTCAGAAATAAATGGGCTTGTGAGCCCATGTTGGGAAAAGCCCTCAGTTCTGAAGTTGATGAGGGAAGCAAATGGGCAAGCTGGCCCAGTAAGAGTAGAAGGTTGAAGAGGGCACATGGGCCCAAAGTGGGTAAGTGGGCCATGAAGCCCATACAAAAGATCTAGAAACAATGGTACGAGGTTCAAACATGGAATTATTGTATTTGGGTCTCGTGGAATGGTTTTTACTTGGGTGGTATGCTTAACCAGATGATCCAATATTGGTCTGCCCTTGGGTGGTTCTTGATACTCTTCCCCACTTGAGAATAAACAAGTTAAAGATAAACACAGGTCTTCCAAGTCTTCTTCTTCTTCATCTGGAGCCTTTCTTCTCTTGACAGCTATCATGGAACTTTTGCCATCTTCAGCCATCATCATGGTCTCCCCTTTGATAAAGAATGTATGGAGCCCCATGGCATATCCTGGCTGGAAGATTCTCCTTGGGATGGAACCCTTTTCATATCCCAACCCCTGCCTGCGTGGCCTCTTCACAGTTTCAATTGGCCGAGTGATCCCTTGAAGATCCTTGCCAAAACCTCTTCCAGGCTGATAGCCCAATTTCATCATCATCCGCCATCCCAGTGTGTCTGGTAGAGAGACGGTCATGCATCGGACTTCTGGCAATTCTCCCACTAAGATCTGGGGTTGTATTGACAAACCAAGGGGTAAAGAAGCATCGTTCAGCTCGTCCCTTATAAGCATGCAAGTCACCTTGACCACCTGTCCTTTAAAGGGAAATTTTATGCACTGGTGGTTTGTTGAAGCCACAGCTCCTATTGCCTCCAAGTATGGCCTCCCAAGTATAGCCCGAAAAGTTGGATCCAATTCTAGAACACGAAAATATGTTGTGACCGTACATGGTCCAAGTTTGACTTCTAGTGTGACCACCCCACGTGCAGACTTCTTGGAGTTATCATAGGCCGTCACCATGGCACATGATGGCTTGACTTCTTGTTCAGAAATACCGCACAACTGCAATGTTTCTGGCGGCATGACGTTGATGGAAGCTCCAGTGTCAACCAAACATGATTTTACTTCGACATTACAGATGATAACAACCACATGCAAAGCATATCTCCTAAAGTCTGGATCTGCTAATTCTTCCTGAGAGAAAGTGAGTGTTGGGTGCTCACTTATAGGGGTTAACACTGTAGTAATCTTCTCAGGTGGGAGATCTTCATTCACCATGACCCTTTGCAAGTACTGCTGTAGAATCTCCTAGTGCACCTTTGTTCTTTTGATCAACTCAAGTATAGAAATACGGGCTGGTGTCTTATTCAAATGTTTTAACAGATCATACGCCGTGCCTGGCAATGGTTCTTCCACTTGTTCCTCCTCCACTGGCTCCTGCGATTGAGTTCCGGCTTGGGGAAAGAGCCGCTGGAACATCCTCCCACTCCGAAGCACCGGAGCTGTTTGGCGGTCGGGTAGAGGTGATGGGTTAACTGGGGTGGGTTGTGGTGGAACAGGTGGTGTAGGTGCAGGTATGATAGGTAATGGGATCGATGGTTCTGGGATGATGGGGTTAGTTGGTAGAGGGGTAGGATTTGGAGGTGGTAGTGATGGTGATACCGGTGGCCTAATAAGAAGAGGCCGGGGTGCAGAAGTGGTTGATGAGTTTAATGAAGGTGTAGGTTGTGGGATTGGTGGTGGTATGATAGGTTGGGGTTTTGGAGTGGTAGAGCTTGTAGGTGGGGGTTCGTGTTTGGTGGTGATTGTGGTGGTAGGATGAGCAAGGGCCGGTGTGTAGCAATGGTTGAAGGAGGTGTAGTTAAGGAGGGGGCTGGCCTAATGATGGGTCGGCGAGAAGAAGTGGCGGCCAGTGGTTGGGTTATTGAGCTTTGTGGTAGTTGTGGAGTAGAAGGTGCACGGATTATTTGTCTAGGAGGGTTCCTAACAGGAGGCCTAGTTGGGTTGGCAGGCATGGTTGCATTTTGGTTTTCTAGTTGCCAACCTTGAGCACGGCTGGCATCTCCCTGGACAATGGAGTGTACTAGACCAATTCCTGGGTTTGGATGTGCTGGTGCCGGTGCTAGAGCGGGAGCATGTAATGGGAGCGGATTCTGGACAATCCCCAAGCCAGGTTGTTGTTGAGGTTGAGCCGGTGGACGCTGCCGCCGCTACTGCCTAGCCTTTATTACCTGTATGCATTCCCCCATTTGGACCCAATCAATGCTGCCTTGGTCATTTAGATTGTGGATGTAATCCTTGAATTGAAAGCACACTTCTACAGTGTGACCAGGACACTAGTGGTAAGCACAGTATCGGGACATATCTGCGTTTGTTGGCCAAACCTCTCTTTCCTTGGGCAATGCCAACTATTTTTCTGCCATGAGTACATTGAAGATGTCGGTCAAGGAGTAAGGGAGTTGCTGGTAGTTCTCTCTCCTAGGACCTCCCCTTCGTGGTGCTTGATTGGGTGGTGGCGGTGCCCTATTGTAGGTAGGTTGACGAGGTTGCTGGGGTTGTACTACTGGTTGCGGGGGTTGTTGTGGTTGTTGTGGTTGTGGTGGCCTAACTTGTTGCTGAGGGGGGTAATAGGAAGGGTTTTGTGGTGGGTTTCTGAACTGGTTTTGACGGTTCCCTCCCTGGTTCCCTGCAATATTTACAGCTTCGTTGTTGACCACTCCCTCAGTTGTAGGCCCAACTGGTGCAGAGGGGGTCTTCCTGAAGTTTCTAGGTTTGGGATCAAATGGATTTATCATTGTGGCAACCTTGAAGTGGGCTTGCAAGTATCGGGAACTGTCATAGAGTTCATTCATTGTGGTAGGATGGTGCATGATCAAGACATTCCTCAAGGCAGGTGTAGTGTTGCCAATAAGCATCTTCACTTGTTCCCCTTCAGAAATCACATGTCAGTTTCTCCGCCATTCCCCTCCAGCGATCAGCAAACTTTATGAAGTCCTCTTCGGGCTTCATCTTCTCAGCAATCAAATCTGTAATGGAGCATGCTGGTGCCACCTGGTCTCTGTATCTTTGCAAGAATTTGGTTTTAACAATATCGAAGTCTCCTGCCTCAAAGGAGTCGAGTGAGTATAACCATTCCAATGCAGACCCTTCTAGTGATCGACGGAACAAGAAAGCAAGAACCCTACGATCATCTTTCCAGAACGAGGACTCGTAAAGAAAATCTTTTACGTGGAGAAAAGGATTGCCAGTACCATTGTAGCGGCGATAAACTGGTAGCTCAGAAGGTGGCAAGTGGAGAACTGGCAGAGAAGGAATGGAAATCTCAGGCACTGACTTGGAGTCCAGGCGACATCTCAGCTCTTCATAACGTTCATTCATCTGGGTGAGCTGATCCATGATTGCCCTGGTGAGAGCAGGTTCTTGGTTTACTGGTGGGGGTATGTGGTTAGAGACATGATTTTGGAATTGAGGGGCATGACTTGGCAAATTTACTGAAGATTGTCCCATGACTTGGTGGATTGGGGGAGGAACATGGTTAAAATAAGATGGCTGAACAAATGATGGTTGAACCACAGACCGTTGAACTACAGATGGTTGAACTACAGATGGTTGTGCTAGTGCCAATGATGGTTGAATCATAGATTGTTGAACAACAGGTGGTTGAACAAAGGGTGGTCGAATGAGTGGTGGTTGAACTAGAGGATGAGGAGATAAGGCAACTTGGTTAACTTCAGCTTGATCTGAGGCCATTTTGCCCTTCACCATGGATTGTATGCGGGCATAGGTTTCTAGGTCGGTATAGAGAGATAACTCCCTAAAGAGTTGTTCAACATCACGAGGAGCAGATGGTTGAGGGACCTCTTGCGCTTGTGACTCAAATAACAACCATCTGACGGATTTGGTTGATGACCCATCTCATGTTCTCGATGTTCAGCTTGTTCCGCCATTCCAACGTGCCTTCCAGACCTTAGTTGCATTGAACTTCAAGGAGAAAGTAAAACAAACAAGTTGACAGAGCAAACAAAGAACTTTTTTTTGTTTTTTTAGTATTTTGCAAAAAGTTAAAGGTTTGAATTTTTGTTTGACAAGCAAGTTATGCAAAGACTGGAAAGCAAGATTACGCAATGATTTTGATTAAACCTTAGGTTTATGGATTTGTTAAGAATTGTTCTCTCAACAAATGGGTTAGGATCCTAACTCCAATCTCCAATGACCTAGGTTTCACACAATCTCACCACGTGTAGGTAACGTAGGATGCTTCGGGTCTTGGGGAGTGGTACAACCAACCCGATCGTGAAGAGGAATACTCCACGTATGAGGAATTACGGAGTCCTTGATGAAAGCCAACCAAGTCAACTAGGAAGGAATATCCCGTAAGAGAGGTCGAATCCACCAAGAGGGTGTTTTGGATGGGAGGGGTAAATGGGAGAGTGAGCTCCCGCCTCAAAAAAAGTGTAAAAGAAGGAGGTAGAGAGAAGGAGTAGAGAATGCAATCAAGTAATAAAGCAAGTAATAAGCAAAACATGAACTTAAATAAACAAGCAATCACACAAGACAAGCAATTAGAAACTAGACAAGCAACTAGAAACTAGAATCCAGACCATGTTTCATATGTGAGCCAAATGGAGATAGTGAAAAGTGATGGAAAGAAGAGGGTTCAGATCTGATAGCCAAGCAAAAGGGTGGTCCACATGGGGACCAATGTGGGAACTGGGGTAAAAGGTAAAGGTGGTTCACGTGGGAACCGGTTTTGGGTAAAAAGGGGTGGTTCACGTGGGAACTGGTTTGAATGGTCAAAAGAGGGCCACGTGGGGCCAATTAAAGGTGAATAAATATCTGATCCAAGTGGGGATAGATCTGAAGGAAAGTGGTTTGGTTCACGTGGGAACCGAAGTAAAGAGAGAGATTGGTTCACGCGGGAACCGGTTTAAAAGGAAAAGGGTGGTTCACGTGGGAACCGGTTTAAATAAAATGCAGAAATTAAATGGCATACTTGGCACTTCAGATCTGATGAAAGATGGGTGAAATCAGAAATTTTGAGATGGCATGAAGTTAAGAAAGGCGGAAAGAAAGAAAGGCTCACGTGGGAACCGGTCTAGAACTAGAACTAGTTGCAAACAAAACACTAAGCACCCACGGTTAAAGACATTGCTTGTCCCACCGTGGTCGCCACAAAGCTGTCGACTCTGAAAATTCGACGGGGTCCTCTCCTTTTCAGGGAAGTCCGTGAATCCAGATCATAACCTCAAGAGGGGATGAGAAAAGAAATGAATAAAACATCGGAAAGCAAATCTCACCTCGGTCCCATACTCACATTGATCCCCGAACTTTCATCCCTTGGCATCGCTCGATCACCAAGGAGATGGTTTGGGTCATGTGGGAGGAGGGTGAGAAGAAATAAATGTGGTCGCCAGGAACCGTGGGTTCCGATTTATAGAATTAAAATAACCGTGTGTACCTTAGCGTGAAGAGTGTGGGTTGAAGCTTCTACTTCTTCGGCCGGCCGATGAAGAAGAGTCCTCAACGCGTGAGTGCTTGATATTCTGTGCAACTAGACAAATAAAAAAGTGAAAGAGACTATTATAACTAGACAAAGAGGAGTATATGTAAAGAGAATAACATAAAAACACACAATTGACTAGAAACTGACCGGATTCGGGTTATCTCTAACCCCCTTTTTTTATTTTCGGAATAACAGAGTAAAAGTAATGCAAAAAAATTTAAAAAAATGATAGTATGATGGAGAATCACGAAACAAAGAGATAGGAAAAATAACTGAAAGATTCTGAGTTGAATAGAGAAAGATATAGCCAAATCTGTGTTGTCGAAAAAGCCGAGCAGCAGTCCAGGATCTGCCAGGCGCAACTCTGCTTCTGCGCTCGTCACAACCATCCCCGAACTCAGAATCAAGTGCCGTCAATTTAAAACTCAAGAATACTTGGAGAGGAAGAACTTTTATGAAGAGAGCTCATGCAGAAGACGTCCACACACTGCTGTAGAGGCCGAGGAAGAGAGACTTGGCAGATCACCTGTAGAACAACCTTCCTCTCTGTTGAACCGACTTTTCTCTCTCTAAAAACTCGAAATTCTCTCTCTAAAAATCACAAAATCAATGCAGGAGGGATTTTGGACGTCTTGAGATGCCTGGGGGGTCGTGCTCATGCCTTTGGAACGACCGGAATCAGAGTTAATTTAAAGGAGAACGGACAGCGTTATCAAAGTAAAAAATAGAGGCCTTGCGCCCCACTGAGGGGTGCATGTGCCCCCCAATGAGGGCGCATGGGCCCAAATCTCGAAAAATTTGGTCTTATTCGATCGGCGGTTCAGTGGTAGAGTCCCGGTGAAAAACTGGGTCCCTCGTGCCTCAAGGGTGGGGCGCATGTGCCCTCAAGTGAGGGCACGAGGTCACGTGCCTCACTGGTAGGGCGCATGGGCACGTGCCCTGGGTCCCGGGCGCATGTGACCTGGAACCCGGGCGCATGTGACCTGGAACCCGGGCGCATGGGACTGGTTTCGCGCGTCCTTCTTCCGGAAGCCATTGCGAACACTCCCGAACTCGGAATTCGACGCCGTTTGTTGCGTTGGAAAGATAACAGGCCGAAGAAGATTTATATAGCATCGTATAAGCCATAACACCTTTAAAAACTTCATAATTTTGTCCGGAAGTTAGGGAAGTAAACACAAGATCCGATACTGGTCAAAATGACTCCGACGGCAAACCAGAAAGGCACGGTATGCAACAAAACTTGTCCGTGGTGTGAATATGACCATAAACTTTAATGCATGATCATTAGGCATTGGTCATTCAGACAATTTCCATGTTTACACGATTTACGTGTGGCTTTCGCTCGGAGATGATGGCTTTTTGCGGAAAACATTAGAGAACATCCGATTTCGTTCGGCGAAGCTCCAAATCAACTTTTAAAGACCCGACATTATTCTAAGGTCAATCACACATGTTACCCTATAAAAGATGAGTTTTATGCTTTGAATTAGGCGAATTTGGCGTGTCTACACAGCCCGGCCAGCAAGGCTTCGTATTCAGCTATATTGTTGGTTGCTGGAAAGTCAAGCTGAAATGCCTGTGGAATGGTGACACCCTCGGGTGATAGAAGGACAATTCCTATTCCCTTACCGTGTGAATTCAGAGCCCCGTCAAAATATAATGTCCAAAGGTGGGAAGATCGGATCAACATTAGTTTGTCATCCGGGAGCTCCGATTGGACCGGGTCAAAGAGGGGTATAGGGTGATGGGCTAGATGTTCGACAATGGCATAGCCCTTAATCGCCTTCTGGGGGACATAGGTGATATCAAACTGGGAAAGGAAGCTCTGCCAATGACCTAAACAATCAGTTAGAACAGTTTTCTCCAGAAGGAATTTGATGGGATTGATGCGGGCAATAAGGTTGACCTCATGAGCTAAGAAATAGTGTTTAAGCTTCTGAACTACCCAGACTAGTGCAGCACAGGTCTTCTCCACTACAGTATACTTCTGCTCGCATGGATCAAAGATCTTTGACAAATAGTAAGTTGCCCTCTCTTTCCCTTCTTCATTCACTTGTGCAAGGACTGCCCCAAGAGAATTCTCCAAAACCGAGATGTATAAAACTAAGGGCTTGCCAGGGACTGGTGGTCTAAGCACAGGGGGACTAGCTAGATATATTTTCAATCCATCGAATGCATCCTGGCACTTCGAATCCCATTTGAACTCGACCCCTGCCTTGGTCAACTCATAAAAAGGTTTACACCTTTGGGAGTGTTGTGAGATGAACCGGCGGACAAACTGTAGCCTCCCGATTAATCCTCGAAGTTCTTTCATATTTCTTGGAGGAGGCATACCAATGATTGCCTTGGCCTTGTTTGGGTCGATCTCTATGCCCCTTTTACTCACTATGAACCCTAATAACTTTCCTGAGGATACTCCAAACATACATTTCTTTGGGTTCATTTTCAATTTATATTCCCTAGCCCTTTGCAAGACCTTTCTTAACACTTCAGGATGATCTTCTCGGCTTTTGGACTTAATGACCAGGTCATCCACGTACACCTCTACAAGGGTATTCGTCATGTCATGGAAGATAGCCATCATTGCCCTCTGATAGGTAGCACCAGCATTCTTCAGTCCAAAGGGCATGACGACATAGCAGTAGGTTCCTCAAGGTGTGGTGAACGAGGTCTTCTCCTGGTCCTCTTCAGCCAACCGGATTTGATTATAACCGGAATAGCCATCCATGAATGACAACATCTCGAATCCAGCAGTGTTATCAACCAGTACGTCAATGTGAGGTAGAGGAAAGTCATCTTTAAGACACGCTCGGTTTAAGCCCCTGAAGTCTATACAGATCCGAACTCGACCATCCTTCTTCATGACAGGGACTATGTTTGCCACCCATTGCGGATAAAGGACGACCTTAATGAATCTTGCTTGATGTAACTTGTCAACCTCTTCTTTCATCTTAAGTGCAACATCAGGGTGGAATCTCCTTAATTTTTGTTTGACAGGGGTAACTCCAGGTTTCAAAGTTAGACGATGTTCAACTAACGAGTTGTCTAACCCCGGCATGTCCTCGTATGTCCATGCGAACGTGTCCTTATATTCTTCCAAAATTTCAATTAAACTATGTTCCTCAGTGGGAGTGAGGTTTGCACTTAGAAGGATTGTCTTGGGATCTTCCGGTGTTCCAAGATTCAGTTCTTTTGTCGGTTCATCCACCGTGGCTGATGGTTCTTCAAATCTTTTAAGTCCAGATGCATACGCACCAGCCAAGTCCTCAATTCCATCCTCGAAGTCAGGATCCTTTTCTGATAAAACCTCGTAAACTCCCAGTGTATGATCTACATTGAATTCATCCTCATATTGGATTTCATCAAGCTGGATAGCATTTTCCAAAAACCTTGGCAGCCTTGCACATTCCTTGCATTTTTTAGCTATTTGCTGGAGATATCTCTCTGGCACACGTTTACATCGAATTTTCTTCTTTCCTACCCTAATTACTCCTAAAGAAGACGGAATTGAAAAGGTGGTATTTACAATGGGTGAAGGATCGAGTAGATCGATCAGTGAGTTGGAGAAGAGAGGTCCCTGGTTGGGAGCACCCTCCGAGACAAGTAGAGACGTCTCCTCAATGGAAAACTGAGTTTGCGAGAGGACGTTTTTTTTGAGTATTTTGGGTATTTTCAATAACAAAAAGAGAATGAGCTGATGGGGCTCGAGCAGAAATAGAAAGCTTAAGCAAATGGGAGAAAAATGGGCTCGCGGGCCCGATGATGACAAGAAATGGGCAGATAGGCCCAAAGCTAGTGAAAAGATCTAAGGGGCACGTGGACCCGAATGGTGGGCACGCGGGCCCAAAGCAAGAAAATAAATCTAAAGGGCACGTGGGCCCGACTGGTGGGCATACGGGCCCAAAGTTGTTGGGTTGGAATGGGCATAGAAGCCCAGTGGAGTAAGAAGATTTGAATGGGCTCTCAGATCCAATGATCAGTTCAGGTGGCCATTTTGGCCTAGAAGTGGGAATTGGGCTAGATAGCCCATCAAGTGAATCCAAGAGGGATAGAGTGAGGATTTTGAAATACGTGACCGTAGGATACGGCTCACGCGGTATGTTGTTTGGAGGTGGGTTCGAGTGGACAAGTTGTTTAGAGATGGCCTTGCCCTCGACTGGTTCTTCCTCCTCTATGAACAACCGAGCCAAAGATGAACTCAGGTTGTCCACTTCCTCCTCTTGCTCTAGTGCCTTCTTCCCCTTGACTGGTTCTTCTTCTTCGTCCCCGGCCATCATCATGGTCTCCCCTTTGATAAAGAATTTTTGGAGTCCCATGGTATTTTTTGGCCGGTAGACCATCCGCGGAGTGAAACTGGGCTCATAGCCAAGCCAGTGTCTCTTTGGTCTTTGTACGGCTTTAATGGGGTGCACAACCCCCTGCAGCTCCTTTCCCAACCCCTTTCCTGGCTGATAGCCCATCCTTTTCATCATCCGCCATGCAACTGTATCTGGAGGCATCGTTAACATCATGACCTCGGGCAGCTCTGTAGTGGAAACCAACGGCTGGACAAATTTTGATATTGGTAGTGCAGAAGAGGGGTCATCCACGTCATTCAGAATGGGGATGTTGGTTACTTTGATCACCTGGCCCTTGTATGGGAACTTCAGACACTGATTATTAGTGTAGGCAACAGCTCCTATTGCCTCAAGGTATGGGCGTCCCAAGATAGCTTTGAATGTAGGGTCCAATTCTAGAACGTGAAACTCGGCAGTGACAGCACACGGCCCGAGCCCTACTTCCAACGTAACCACCCCTCGTGCCGGCTTCCGGGAGTTGTCATATGCGGTCACCGTGACGGCAGAAGGCTCGATTTCTTCATCGGAGATACCGCAAAGTTGTAATGTTTCTGGCAGCATGACATTTATGGATGCTCCGGTGTCAATCAAGCTGGACTTGATCTCCATGCCTCGGATGACTACTGCAACACGCAATGCATACTTTCTGATCTCTGGCCATGCCAATTCCTCCTGTGTAAATGTGAGTGCCGGATGTTCACTCCTCAGGGTCAGGATAGTAATGATCTTCTCAGGCGGGAGGTCCTTATTGACCATGACCCGCTGCAGATATTGTTGTAGGATGTCCTGATGGTTCTTTGACCTCTTAATCAGCTCTAGGATTGAAATCCGTGCCGGCATTTTGTCCAGATGCTTCAATAGGTCATATGCCATTCCGGGCAATGGTTCTTCCACTACCTCCTCTTCTACTTGCTCTGTGGTTGCATCCCGGCCTGGGGGAAGACCCTTTGGAACATCCTCCCGCTACGAAGTTTCGGCGCCAGCGTGGTAGGGGGAAGTGGTGATGATGGTGATGGTAGGGTTGGTTGGTAGGTTGAGGAGCCCATGGTAGGTAGGGGTGGTGAGGATCGGATGATGAGGTGTCATGGATTGGTGGAGGCCGGTATGTTGGGTGATGGTTGGGGTGTTGGTGGTGATGGTCTAATGATGAGGGGTCGTGGGGTGGCAGTGACTGGTAGATTAGGTGATGTTTGGGGTGTTGGTGGCGGTCTAATGATTAGACGCCGCGGAGGATTAATGGTGGTTGGTGGGTTAGGTTGGGGTGATGGTTGGGGTGCTGGTTGGGAGGCTGGTGGCGGTCTAATGATTAAGCTCCGTGGAGGGTTAATGGTTGGTGAGGGTAGTAGTGTTTGGGTAGTTTGTGTGCTGGGGGAAGCTCTCGGTATGGAGAGTATGGTGCGGTTTGTAGGTGGGGTTGGTATGGCGGGCATGGAGGTGATTTGATCCTCGACCTGCCAACCCTGGGAATGGTGGGTTGACTCCTCGATGGCGGAGTGGACGAGGCCGAGTCATTGGTTTGGTGGTGCTGGTGCTGGTGCTTGTATGGGTGCATGTACCGGGAGCGGATCTTGGACTATGCCCAGGCCGGGCTGCTGTTGTGCTTGCTGTCGCCGTGGTTGATTCTGATGTGCCTTCATTGCTTGAATGGATTCTCCCATCTGTGCCCAGTCAATGTTCCCTTGATCATTGAGGGCATGGATGTAGTCTTTAAACTGGAAACATACATCCACCGTGTGCGCAGGATACCGATGATAAGCACAGTACTTTGTTGTGTCAACATTTTCTAGCCATCCTTCTCTCTCCTTTGGAAGTTCCAACTGCTGCTCAGCCATCAATGCATTAAAGATATCAGTGAGGGGGAATGGCAGTTGAGGATAGTATTCTCTCTTGGGTCCCCCCTCCTAGGTCGGTTGGCTGGTGGTGGCACTTGGTTGTAGGCTTGTTGTTGTGGTTGGGGTCGGTTGCAGACATGTTATTGTTGAGGCGCTCGGTTGTAGGCATTTGGTTGCGGGGGCGCTCGGTTGTAGGTGGGTTGCTGTGGTGGTGCTCAGTTGTATGCAAGTTGCTGCTGGGGCTGAGGAGCTGGTTGAGGAGCTGGGCGGTATTGTTGATTGGGTGGTGGGTTACGGTATTGGCTTTGGCGATACCCACCCTGGTTACCCATGGCATTGATGCTCTCATTGTTTACTACCCCTTCGGTGGTGGGTCCTACAGGTGTAGGCTTTCTAGTGTTACGGGGCTTGGTGTTGAACGGGTTAATCATGGATGCATCCTTAAAGTGGGCCTGGAAGTAGCAGGCGCTATCGCACAACTCACTCATGGTTGTTGGGCGGTGCATGATCAGGAGGTTGCGAAGGTTGGGCGTGGTGTTCCCGATGAGCATCCTCACCTGCTCCCCCTCTGAGATGGTATCTACTAGCCTCTCAGCCATTCCCCTCCACCGATTAGCAAATCTGGCAAAGTCCTCATCCGGCCTCATCTTTTCGGCAATTAAATCAGTTATCGAGCAGGTTGGCCCCACCCGATCCTTGTACCTCTGTAGATACTTTGCCTTGACGATGTCGAAATCTGCCGCCTCAATGGAATCAAGAGAATAGAACCAGTCCAAGGCGGATCCTTCCAATGACCGACGGAATAGGAAGGCAAGGGCTTTGCGGTCATTTTTCCAGAATGCGGAGTCATAGAGAAAGCTCTTTAGATGGTTGAAAAGATTACCAGTCCCATGGTAACGTTGTAAGACTGGTATCTCTGAAGGAGGAAGATGTAGAACTGGGAAGGATGGGACAGAGATTTCAAGGATGGCTTTAGAATCGAGGCGGTGCCTCATTTCTTCAAAGCGCTCATCCATTTGGTTGAGTTTGTTCATTAATGCCTGGGTGAGGCTGGATTCCTGAGCCACGGGGGCAAAGTGTTTAGGTGATTGAGTTGGAAGAGGTAGGATGGAAACAGGGATTGGAACAGTATTATGCGAATGCCCCACAACGGGGTGAGTGGAGACACGGCAGGGTTGCCCAGGAGAAGAAATGATTAGGTGCCCGACTGCCAGTTGGGGTGGTGAGGGGGCTTGATTTCCCTCGATCGGAGCTTGATTGGCGGGCATCTTGCCCTTAGTAGCAGATTGTATAATTGCAAAGGTCTCGGGATCAAGGTGAAGAGATAGATCCTTGAGAGCTTGTTCTATACTATATGAGGCGGATCAGTGAGCGGGATCTTGGTGCTCAGGTTCCATCATGGCATTAACATGGCCATCTGGTTGGACCATGGGTTGCTGAAGCTCGTAGTGACCCGTCTCGTACTCCTCTTCTTGGTCGTAGTAGTCCGACATCCCGACGTGTCTTCCGGACCTTAGAGTGGGCATCCTGTCAAATTTCCTTACAAAATGGTTGAAAGAAAGCAAATGAAAGGTGTAAATGCAAAGAGACTCTTTTTTGGTTATGATTGTTTGTTTGATTTGATTTGGTTTCAATTTGGTTGTTTGGCAAGCAAGTTGAACATAAAAATTAAAGGGATTTTTTTTTGTTTTAGGTGTTTTGAAAGAGGAATTTTTTTCTTTTCAATTGTTGTGAGCAAGCAAGTTATGCAAACAAGGTTTTAAAATGACTACTCGACAATTATTGGGTTGAAACCTTAGATTAGATAGATTGTTAGCAATTGTTCACTCAAATTGGGTATGGTTCCTATTGCTTCAATCTTCAAGATCTAAGGTTATCACTCAATCACCACGAGTAGGTACTTGGGTTCTTCGGGTTTTGGGAAAGTGGTACAACCGGCCCAATCGTGCGGAGAGGAATACTCCACGGATGGGGACTTACGAAGGCCTTGATGGAAACCACCAAATCAACTAGGAAGGAATATCCCAGAAGAGAGGTTAGAATCCACCAAGAAGGTGTTTGGAGGGTGAGGGTGTGTTGGGAGAGAGAGCTCCCGCCTCGAATGCCCTACGGATCGGAACAAGTCCGGTACCTGATGCAAAGCTAATGCAAAAATGAAAAATAGAGGGTTGAAGGAGAAGAAGCAATCATCATGCAAACATGAATGAAATCTATTAAATAAATCAAACCATGCAATCAAGACAAGCAATGATAGAGTAAACAAGTAACTAGCAACTAGCAACTAAAAGGTGGTTCGCGCGGGAACCGGCTTGTGTTGGAGTGTCCAAGTGGGGACAAATCTGAAGTAAAGGTAATAGGATGGTCCACGTGGGGACCGATTTGAAAATAAAGTGGCTCACGTGGGAGCCGGGTTTTGAAAAGGTAGGTGGTTCACGTGGGAACCAGTTTTTGAAGGAAAAGGGGTGGTTCACGCGGGAACCGGTTTGTTTGATTAGAAAAAGGAAAGGAGGGCCACGTGGGGCCAATATAAAGTGGTGCTAAGGGGTGGTCCATGCGGATACCTATCTGAAAGTGGATTGGTTCACGTGGGAACCAGTTTAGAAAAGGGGTTGGTTCACGCGGGAACCGGTTTTTTTTTGAAGATAGGGATGGTTCACGCGGGAACCGGTGTAAGAGTTGACAAAATGAAAAGAGACCCACGTGGGGCCAATCTAAAGGTGCTTCAAATGGGTGGTCCACGCGGGGTCCGATCTGAAAGTAAGTTGGTTCACGCGGGAACCGAGTTGGAAAAGAAAGGTGGTTCACGCGGGAACCGGTTTATAAGAAGAAAAGTGGTTCACGCGGGAACCGGGCTGAAATTAAAGACAAGAAATCAAGTCCACATGGGGGACAATCTTAAAGGAAGAGTAAACAGCAAGTTTAAAGGTAAATTGACATGGAAGATAAAAGACAAGCCGGTTCACGCGGGAACCAAGTTGGAAAACAACTAGTTGCACGGTTGAATCAAGCTAGCGCGGTTGAAGACATTGGTTGTCCCACCGTGGTCGCCAAAAAGCTGTCGACTCCGAAAACGGGTTCTGGATCGGCACCTCAAGATAAGAAGGTGAAAGATAGAAGAGGGGGAAAAAGGGGGGAGTGAATTGAAAAACACTCAGAAAGCGGTAAAATGTCCTCACCTCGATCCCACACTCACATTGATCCCCGAACTTTCATCTCACGGCATCGCTCGAGCACCAGAGATGGTTAGGGTCATGTGGGAGGAGAGTGAGGAGGAGATGAAATTAAAACATGAAAAATGTGGTCGCCAGGAGCCGCGGGCTCTGCTTTATAGAATAAAAACAAGAGATGAGTTGATTTGACCGTGTACCTTAGTGTGGGAGATCGGGATATGGTTTCAACCTTCTTCTTCTTTGGCCGGCCGATGAAGAAAAGTCTCCAACCGATGCTAGATTTATAGACCTGTGCAACTAGAACAATAAACCAAGTGAAAGAAAATGATTAGAACTATGGGGAGTGTAGTAACTGTAGAGAGAATATGAGAAAGAAGCAATTGGAATCGAACTCACCGGATTGGGGCGAGTCCTAACCACTTTTTTTTGTATTTTTGATTAGGTAAAAATGATGTAAATAAACTAAAAGATTATTTAAAACAATAAATAAATTGAGTTAAGGGAGTTGAGAAAGCTTATGGAATCTATCGGCTTGAGTTGAAGCCGAGTTGGTTGAAGAAGGCCGGTTCGGGTAGCCTTTGCACCCTTCTAGCGCAACTTTGGTGCAGAGGATGCTACGGATGACCCCGATGTCAGAATCGAGTACCGTTTGTTGGAGTTGACAAAGGACTCAGAGTGAAAGAGTTCCTATGTTGATGACTTCTCCGAAATACTCATGTAAAAATCAGTAAAAATTCTGAAAATTGGCGGATATATAAAACAGAACCTGGATGCGCACCCTCAGTGTAGAAATCGCCACGAACAAACGACAAGTCGGAATTGAGTGCCGTCAGTTGAAGATAAAGGATGACGAAGAGATGAACATATTCTATGTTGAAGAATTTTGCAGAAGGAGTCTTTGATTTTCTGCAGAAGTCTATGAAGTTGGATGATGCAGAACACCCGGATCGAGCCTTCTCCTTCACCTCGGGATTGATCTCTTGACTTCGGATCGCCTTTGGACGTCGGGACGGCTTTGGAGAAGAGCTTGGATGACCTCTGGACGAGCTAGGCATGGGGGATTCTTTTTTGGGTCATTGAGAATGGCCCTCAATTTATAGGGGAAGGAAGCTGGTGCAAAATTTGGAAACTGGACCGACCGTGCCCCCGCTTTTCAAAGGGGACGAGGGCGCGCAGGGGGCGCCCTCAAACCAAGGGCGCGCAGGGCACACCCCCAGTTCGGGGGCGCGGTCTGCGCGCCCCCCTGTTTCAAAGGGAGCGGGGGCGCGTTATGCGTCTCACTGCCAAAAATCGACGGAATCTTTCGGAAATTGCTAAAAATCGACTTAACATACGTAACGCGCCCCCGAACCGGGGTGTGGTACAAATAATCGAAAATCCTCCACGGAAACGTTCCAAAAATCCGGTTTAGAAGGTGCTAATCGGGGTAATTTTTGATTTAAAGAAACTGACCGCACCACCGCTTTTCAAAGGAACTGGTGGCATGCAGGACGTGCCCCCGGTTTGAGGGCGCGCAGGCGCGCCCTCCTCTTTCAAAGGGAGCGGGGCCGCAGTACACTCTCTATTCTACGCGCGTGTTCCGCGAACCGTATCTTGCAAACGGGATGTCCGATTTGGCTCCCGCTTGTTGCGTTGGAAAGAGGGCCTTCAACCGCACCTCCTCAAGTTGGTAAACCATCCGGCATGACTCCCGAGTTGTTCGCACGGGGCTTTCTACCGGTTTACCCTCTCGCGAAAAGCCAAAACCCGGGGCGAAGATCCGAAAGAGCACGGTTCCGATCGAGAAATCTCAAGTCACATCAGGATGACTTAAAATGATGACCGAACAAGTCTGGTATGACCAGAAAACCCGAAGTCATCGAAAAATTTGAGATTAAACCGGTAAACGTGAATCGAAACTCAGAAAAGTCGCGAAACCATAAAATTTACCGAAATGGCCGTATAGCCCCGGTTGATAAAATATATGGCTAGAATCGACCCGGATGACCTAAAAAGACCCGGTGATGACCGGAAAGGCCTAACATGTGGTTCGGGATAGCTGTGTCAGCACAGATCGAAAAAGCCGTAACAAAAGCCGTCATTGACCGACGCCTACCGAAATGACTTCTCGGAAACCCTGAATGTTACGGAACACATGCGGGACTCCTGAGACCTTCAATTATGGACCATTCAAGGTCGGTCATTGAGTAGGCTTCGTGTTTTTACAGTTCACATGCGGCTCTCGCTTGAAGGTTACGGCAATATTCTGGAAATCATTGGTCCATTCTCAACTAACAAGGGGGGCTCCACCAATGTCCTTAGCTCATCTCCACGAGGTAATCCGGATCAGATAACGGTCAAATAAAGGATATCGCCTATGGAATAAGAGTCTGGGGCTCCGAATCAAGCCAATTTGGCGTGTCTACACTTTCAAATAAAAATTCTCTATCAATGGGAAATCAGGAAGAAACAGGTCGGCGCCACCTGACTCCGCAGAACCCTAGCTCGTCGGAAAACTCAAAAATTCTCTCCCTCCGCCGCCGTTCAAAGCTGGATATCCAAGGAAAAGGTTAGGTAATTATATTACCCATCTCCTAAAACTTTTTTAAGCCTCAATTTCTTCTGTGGACGGAGATTTCACAAAATCCCCAAATCCGGGTGTCGGTTCGGGTATGACAGAAACACTAATTTTGATGTTTTTCCCGAACACTACAGAGATCCAAACTTTAAAAGGTTTGTGGCATTGGAAATCCCTATATCACGAGATTCTACCAGAGCCAGCCAATCTTTTATCTGAGTCACATACAGATTATGGTGGCCTCGATAAAACAGACGTTTGCATAGATTCGAGAACACATAAATAACATGAAATAATATCGATTCGACGTCGGTTTTGACCGAGACTTGAACCTGGCTCTGATACCACTGTAAGTAATCATCTATGAAAAATTGACGCAGCGAAAGTGACGATTCCTATGTGTTCTTTTAGAATCTGTCTCAATCGAAACCGAACGACGAAAACAAAAAACTGATCAAATCGGGTTCGAATATACCTGATAGGAATTCATATAATCTCATGGAGAGAAAGGAGATGAGGTTATTAAGCTATTCAAACTGTTCAAGTGTCCGGTCTCCAGCAGTATCCACACGAACTTCATCCACAGCAGGTTCTCCCTTCGCACCGGACTCGAGAACTCTTCCTGAACGGAGCTCCATCGACCATGGACACCTTGTAGAGAGAGGTGGAGGTAGGGAGGATGCTAGCGACGTGGTTTTCACCCTTGTCTTTATTGGGTTTGGCTGAAACCATTAGTATTTATAGATAAATATGGAATTTTTCATAAAAACCCAAAATCTCTTTAAATTACGCCCTTGCCCCTATACTCGTGGATAAGTTCTTTTATGTGTGACCCATTAGGCCCAAAAACATATTTGGTTGAGGCCTAAATAAAATAAAACATTTCTATTTAATTTAATTAAATATGTTATTTGATAACAAATTATTCGGCCTACCGATCATGAAGGGTACAAGTCACATCCTATGATCCCAAATGGCTATGGGGATAATCCCATCTCCATTGAGCATTTCCATCATCATTTACCGCATGGATATAAACCCTCATCCATCCAATGTCCCGATCAGAAAGGAGTACGGCATCGACTGTCAACTCCTTAGTGTACCGACTCTATAGGATCATGTACTCGAAATTAGATCAATTTGAAAACTCCTTTTCCAATCATCCTATTTACCCTGGCCAGGGATTTAGAGTACTATCCCATAGGACATTCACTCTAACTTACCGAGAGTGGATGATCCCTTGTTGCCCGCTCAATTGCCTCAATTGGGTTTTCCTTGTTCCCGATCCATCGCTATACTGGACCATCTTTACGGTAATCCATAAGACAATGGTCAAAGCACAAGTTATACCCAAGAAGGCATCTTTGGCGACTCAGGTCAAAAGTCCAACCATGCAACCGTGTTGATAAAAAATCCTGATAGACAGTTCGGTAAGATACCATTTCGGGTTTCTAATTCGGTCAGTTCAGTGAACTCATTCAACTAATGAGCACCTGTATGTGTATCTCAGTGTCTCCACACTAATGACCAATGAGATCGGTCGTCCTCATCACATGAGAAGACATCACATACACTAGTCTATCCGGATCCTTGATGTCCCGTCTCAAGTATCCTATGACTAAGAACATTTAGATCAAATACCTCTAGATGATTAATCTCATCATGATTTAATCATCATTGTATTTGATCAAGGATTTCATTATGATATACGCATCTAATAAGAGCTTATAATGAAGATTTGCCTAATTAATTGAATAAGATATATCTAGAAATGTCAAATCATATCATATATGATTGGCTTGTAGGGCATACATTTCTATCACTTTTAAAAGCATAAGGATAAAATTTCTAGCTTTGATTATTAACTTATTTCACCTTAGCATTTTAGATATCATCTTCTTTCATCCCTTGTCAAGTATACTTGTCTATTTCCTTCTAATCATAGTTTTCCTTTAGCGAATCTTTCAAAGCATGCTTAGTTAAATTAATGCTTTCTTGCATCTTAGTTTGATTTCATATCATTGTCTTGTTTACTTGCTTCCTACAACATCTCATTAATCAATGTTTTTTTTTTCTTCTTCTTGCTTGCTACTTAATTCCTAGACATTTCACTCGCATTTAGTTTGCATTGGGATTTCAGCTCCTTAGGTCATCTGAAAAGGGAGGCTCTCTCCTCCCAAAGCCCCACATATCCAAACACCCCTCGTGGTGGTTGCCAACTCCTCCTCCGGGGATTCCCTCTCGGAAGGATTGGATAGCTTCCATCAAGGCCTCTGTAAGTCCCCAGATGTGAAGGATTCCCTTTTCACTAATTGGGCAGGTTGTACCTTTTCACCCCAAAACCCGGAGTACCTATTACCTATCATTGTGAAAAGAGTGACAACCTTAGATTGCTCGACGTTGTGAGAGCATAGGGTCCTACCCATTTATTTGAGTGGACAATATTTCTCTTAACAAGCCATTAATTTGAGGTTGAAACAACAAAAAAAATTGCGTTAATCATTCCAAGTCTTTGCTATTACTTGTTTGCAAAAAAAATTTAAAAATTAAACAAAAATCCCAAAATCACCTAAAAAGAACCAAAACAAAAATTTTGCATGAGGTTAATTTGCTTGATAACTTGCTTGTCCGACAAAAGAAAATCAAAACAAAAAAGGGGTCAAAAATAAAAATCAAAAAAGAAATCCTTGAGCTTTTATTTGTCAACCTTCTGTTTCTGTTGTGTTTATGAATTTAAGGTCTGGATGAGTTAACGGAATGGTGGATTAAAGATATGAGCAACTACAATTGGAGTATGACCAGTCTTATTTCTACCCTGATGTCGTATGTGCCGTCAATGAACCCGAAATTCTCCCTGAACCTAGTCAAACTTCTCCTCAACCCAATCCAAATTCACTTTGGGAGGCATTCTCTCATGCCGACCCTACCCAACTTCAGGCTATCGAAGCCATCCTCAAGGGCAAGTCGCTCGCCGACCACATTCCTCCCGAAGGTGGTCTTCACATCTCTACCCCTCGGTCAGTGGCACGTCAACCCAATGTGCCCATTCATGGCCATTCTTATACAAGGCTCATAGCCCCAACTTCTCCTCATCTGGTGTCTAATTTAGATCATCCCGATCAGAATGTTCTTGTTCCTTCTAAGCCACCAGTTTATTCTTCTAATCATCTCAACCCTATTCAACCTTTGGTGAATATCCTAATGTACCCTTCTTATCCGGCCACTTTGGCCAATCCAATCCCAATTCCGGTGCACCATGCACTCAGTTTATTCTTCTAATCATCTCAACCCTACTCAACCTTAGTGAATCTCCCAATGTACCCTTCTTATCCGGCCACTTCGGCCCATCCAATCCCAATTCCGGTGCACCACACACCCACTCCTCCTCCTCCTCTTGGGGAACCTTCTATTGATATGGCTGTGATTAACAAAATTAATTGCATGGATGAGCAGTATAGAGAGCTTAGATGTTTGATCGACACCAAGGCAGTCCCCCAAATTTCTCTTCCTTCACTCCCTACTTTTCATCTTCCTCCCTCAGAGATGCCAGTATACCACCATTACAATGGGACCGGTAATCCCTTCATTCATATCAAGGACTTTCTTTATGAGTTGGTAATTTGGCAAAATGACGCAAGGGCCCTTGCTTTTCTTTTTTGAAGATCATTAGAGAGTTCAGCTTTAGAGTGGTTCTACTCGCTTGACTCTTTGGAGGCGAGTAACTTTGAAATTGTCAAAGCTAAATTTTTGCAGAGATATCATGATATGGTCGGACCAACATATTCCATCACCTACCTCATGACTAAAAGAATGAGAAATGATGAAGATTTTACCAGATATGCTGATAGGTGGAGGTCAATGGGATAAAGGCTTACATATTCTATTTCAGAACCGGAGCAAGTAAATATTCATCACCAATGCCACTCTAGCTTTAAAGAACATATTGTCTTTGCATCACCCCACCTCCATGAGTGAACTCTATGAGAAGGCACGGTACATTCGGACACAACTTAGGGACTCACCTATCATGAACTTGTTTGATCCTAGACCCCGAGCTGTCAAGAAAACCACTTTTACCACAACTGGCCCAGTGATTGAGGGCGTAGTGACAAACGAGAACCTCAATGTTGTAGGGAACGCACCTAGCAATTATTAACACTAGTTTAGGAACCCTCAACAAAATCAACCATTTAAAAACCCTCATCAACCTCAACATCAACCTCAGTTCTAGCCTCGTCAACAACCAGCTTTGATCCCTCAGCGACTGCAAGCCCCAGTTCCCCAACCACCACGGCAGCAACTTGCCAACTACAACCAAGCACCCTCTCCCATGGCTTATGAACCCCGAAAAATAGACCTAAGAGAAACCATTATCCGCCTTTGCCATACTCTCTCATGGACATCTTTAATGCACTCATGGCGGCAGGGCAAATCGCATTGCCAAAGGAAAAGTTGGAGTGGCCTAAAAATGCCAACACAGAGCGATATTGCCTGTTTCACAGATATCCTGGGCACACCACGGAAAATTATTTTCAGTTCAAAGACTACATTCACGACCTTAATGAGCAAGGCAGTATTGACTGGGACCAGATGTGGGAATACATCATAACAGTGAAGAATCAACCTCAATGGTAGCACGCACCAGCTCAACAGCAACAACAACAGAACCCCGGCCTGGGGGTTATCCAAAACCCTTTACCTCTACATGCACCCACGCCTGGAAATCAACACGTTAATCCCATCTTGATCTGTTCTAAGGAGTATCATGATCGGGGCCAAAATTAGCAAGTTGAGGGAGCCACCTCTATCATGCACATAAACCGAACCGTCCATTCTATACCCGAGCTACATCAACCAACCCCATTACCCTCAACCAGCCACCCATCATCCGAGCACCATCATGACCGATCATAACACCACCAGCCATACGACTCAAATCGGGATGGACCTTAATCCACCAAGTTAATCCACCACAAACATCACCACCACTAGGACCCGTCATCATCCCGCCCTAAGCAACTGTACCTTCACAACCTACCATGCCTCAAACCACCAACATTACACCCGTCCCAAGAGCTCTCATCATTCGACCTAACCCACCACCCACTACTACCATCCCAACTATAGCTCCTCAACTTGCCACAGTACTTAGGAGTGGGTGCATGTTCCAAAGGGTCTTTCCCCAGGTCGGTCAGTCAGGGTTGGTACCAAAAGCAGAAGAAGAACTCATCGAAGAACTGTTGCCTGGGACATCCTATGACTTGCTGAAACATCTTGATAAAACCTCGGCATGGATCTCTATCTTAGAGTTAATCAAAAGATCCAAAGTTCATCAAGAGGTTCTCCAACAATACTTACAGCGGGTGATGGTGAATGAGAGCCTCCCCCCAGAAAAAATCTCATCAGTTCTGGTCCCGAGAAGTGAGTACCCTGCCCTTACATTCACAAAGGAAGAGTTGGCTGACCCGAAAATAAGGAATTGTGCCTTATGCATCATAGTTCACATCAATGGAGTAGGCATTAAGTCATGTTTGGTCGATACTGGAGCCTCCATTAATGTTTTTGCCACCAGAAACATTACGTCTTTGTGAAATTTCAAAAGAGGATGTCTGGCCATCTCAAATAACAATGATCACATATGACAATTCGAAAAAGCCTGCTGATGGCATGATTACATTAAATGTGAAGCTTGGACCCCAAACATTCACTGTTGACTTCCACATACATGAGATGGATTCGACATACAAAGCTATTCTGAGATGTCCCTATTTGGAAGCACTGGAGATAGTCGCCTCCACCAATCACCAGTGTCTCAAATTACCTTACAAGGGACAAGTGATTAAGGTGACTAGCATGCCCCTAGTGTAAGGAATTGTCCATAAAAAATTGGTGCAGCGAAAGCGACGATTCTTATGGGTTCATTTAGAATTTGTCTCAATCGAAACTGAACGACGAAAACCAAAAACTGATCAAATCGGGTTCGAATATACCTAATAGAGATCCATATTATCCCATAAAGAGGAAGGAGATGAGCTTCTTAATCTCTTCAAACCATTCAAGTTCTTTTGTGTGTGACCCACTAGGCCTAAAAGCCTATTTGGTTGAAGCCTAAATAAAATAGAACAATTCTATTTAATTAAATTAAATCTGTTATCTGGTAACAAATTATTCGGCCTACCGATCATGAAGGGTACATGCCACATCCCATGATCCCAAATGGCTATGGGGATAATCTCATCTCCATTGAGCATGTCCATCATCAGTTACCGCATGGATATAAACCCTCATCCATCCAATGTCTCAGTCGGAAAGGAGTACGGCATTGACTATCAACTCCTTAGTGTACCGACTCTATAGGATCCTGTACTCAGAATTAGATCAATTAGAAAACTCCTTTTCCAATTATCCTATCTACCCTGGCCAGGGATTTAGAGTACTATCCCATAGGACATTCACTTCCACTTACCGAGAGTGGATGATCCCTTGTTGTCTGCTCAATTGCCTCCATTGGGTTTTCCTTGTACCCGATCCATCGCTATACTGGACCATCTTTACGGTGATCCATAAGACAATGGTCAAAGCACAAGTTCCACCCAACGAGGCATCTTTGGCGACTCAGGTCAAAGATCCAACCATGCAACCGTGATGATATAAAACCCTGATAGACAGTTCGGTAAGATACCATTCTGGGTTTCTAATTCGGTCAGTTTAGTGAACTCATTCAACTAATGAGCACCTGTATGTGTATCTCAGTGTCCCAACACTAATGACCAATGAGATCGGTTATCCTCATCACATGAGTAGACATCACATACACTAGTCTATCCGGATCCTTGATGTCCCATCTCAAGTATCCTTTGACTAGGAACATTTAGATCAAATACATCTAGGTGATCAATCTCATTATCATGATCTCATCATGATTTAATCATCATTGTATTTTATCAAGGACTTCATTAAGATATTCGCATCTAATAAGAGCTTATAATGAAGATTTGCCTAATTAATTGAATAAGATATATCTAGAAATGTCGAATAAGATATATCTACAAATCATATATGATTGGCTTGTAAGGCATACATTTCTATCACCTAGATCATCCATCTTTTCCACCACCACCCCTCGGGTTGCTAAATGAGCCAATTGTGACAGTCTTGGATCTTCCAGAAATAAGTAGGTAGCCCAGGCAAGTGTGGAGAAGGAAAAGAGAGGAAAATGAAGCTATTGGGTGGCATATAATGAAGAGTTTGGGATACCAAGAAGACCAAGGACTAGGCAAGGAACTGCAAGGCATAGCTGAGCCAACCAATCTAATAAGGGTGAAACCATAAAGCGGGGTTGGGTATGACATAATGACTACGAATGGTCAGAATCTCAAAAGCAGATACTTTTCTGGATGCTTACAAAAGTTTTTCATCAAGAAAGAAACCATTCAACTTGCTAAAAATAAGGAAGAATAAGAGATGGAGCAAGAGAAGAGAAGAAGAACCAATGACCCTGAAGATGACTTGTATCCCAAAATATCTCTTTTGTTCTCCACTGATGAAGAAGGGTCAAGTAATGAACCACTCCAGGCTGAAGCACCTGTTGACCAACCCGAGGGTCATATTGCCAAATCGACTCGAGAAAAAGTCCAACCAACTCCACGAGAGCCTTCCCTCATTATGTCATCTTTTGGGGCCGACGCCCCAACTCACCATGATGCTCTCCCCGGGCTTCTTGGCCCGATCCCTATTTTTGGACCCCCAGGCCCAACTTATGGGTCCGCGTACCCACTTGTTGCTCTTGGGCCATCGAGCCCCTCTACTAAATCCGGGACTTTGTGCCCATTTTCTCCAACTCTTGGGCCCTCGAGCCCATCTCCTAAACCTGGGCCCTTGAGCCCGCATCCTCCTCTTATTGGGTCCATAAACCCATCTTCTTCTATTATCATCCGGCCTACTGGCCCATCACCTCTATTTGTCAACATTGGGCCCGTAAGCCCCCTCTATCAAACATTGCTCGAAGTCTTCCCCTCTTTATCAATATCTCTGCCTACTTTGGCTCCCGTAGTTGATCTCAACCCAAATCGGGCACCTGAAGCCCATTCTGTCTTTATGTTTAGCACTCCCAAAAAAAACATCCTTCTCGAAACTTAAACTTCGATCGACGAAACATCTCAACTTGCCTTGGAAGGGCATTCAACCCGGGAGGCCACCCGGTCTCTGATCGATCTCCTTTGCCCTTTATCCTCTACAATAAATTCCACTCCCTCCACTTCCTCTTCCTCCCCTTATTTACTTTCCTCTTCTTTAGGTTTAGTTTCCAATAAAAACAAAACAAAAATCAGGGGTAGGAGAGTTCCAGAATGATACCTGCATCAGTTAGCTCAGAAATGCTTAGAATGTGGCAAGCTACCAGAGTATCTAGGAAATGCAATCCAGCTAGATGAAATTTGATATGAGGTGAAGGACAACATTGATCCAACTTTAGGGGTTTATGAGGTTGTATCGTAAAAGGATCCTGATACTGAGGATGAAGAGGAGGATTTGGCTGATGCTTATGCATCCGATTTAAGAAGATTCGAAGAACCATCAGCCACGGTGGATGAACGAACTAAGGAACTCAATCTTGGAACACCAAAAGATCCTAAGAATATCCTCATCAATGCCAACCTCACCTCTTTAGAAGAACAAAATCTAATGGGGGTGCTACAAGAATATAAAGACACGTTTGCTTGGACATACGAAGATATGCCGGGGTTAGACAAGTCATTGGTAGAGCATCGGTTAACTTTAAAACCAGAAGCTACCACGGTCAAGCAAAACTTAAGGAGATTCCACCCAGACAAAGCTCTGAAGATGAAGGAAGAGGTCGATAAGCTACACCAAGCAAAATTCATTAGAGTCGTCCTTTATCCGCAATGGGTGGCAAATATAGTCCCGGTCATGAAAAAGGATGGAAAGGTTCGAATTTGCATTGACTTCAGGGACTTAAATCGAGCGTGTCCAAAAGATGATTTCCCCCTTCCTCATATCGATGTTCTTGTTGATAACACAGCTGGATATGAAACCCTATCATTCATGGATGGATATTCAGGGTATAATTAAATCCGGTTAGCAGAAGAGGATCAAGAGAAGACCTCATTCACTACACCTTGGGGAACTTATTGCTACGTCATCATGCCCTTTGGATTAAAGAATGCTGGAGCAACTTATCAAAGGGCCATGGTGGCGATATTTCATGATATGATGCATAAATTTGTAGAGGTGTATGTGGATGATCTAGTGGTTAAATCTTGGACCCGAGATGAGCATGCTGAGGTGTTAAAAAGGGTTTTGCAATGAGCCAGAGAATATAAGCTTAAAATGAACCCCAAGAAGTGTGTGTTTGGAGTATCATCCGGAAAAATACTTGGGTTCATCGTCAGCAAAAGAGGCATTGAAATCAATCACAACAGGGCCCAGGCCATCATTGATATGCCTCCACCAAAGAACTTAAAAGAGCTGAGAGGGTTGATCGGTAGGATACAATTTATTCGCCGGTTTATCTCACAACACTCCGAAATGTGTAAACCTTTCTATGAGTTAACCAGGCTGAAGGCCGAATTCAGATGGGATTCAAGATGTCAGGAGGCATTCAATGGTTTAAAGAAATATTTGTCAAGCCCACCTGTGCTCAAACCTTCGGTTCCCAACAAACCCTTAATCTTATACATCTTGGTTTTAGAAGGATCCATTGAAGCAGTATTGGCACAATTAGATGATGAAGGGAAAGAGCGAGCATCATACTATCTGTCTAAAATCTTTGATCCTTGTGAGCAGAAGTATACAACCATGAAAAAAACCTGTGCCTTCTGGTTTGGGTGGTCCAGAAGCTTAAACATTACTTTCTGGCTCACGAGGTTAATTTCATTGCTCGCATGAATACCATCAAGTTTCTTCTTGAAAAATCTGTCCTGACTGACCGGTTAGCACGCTGGTAGAGCTTTCTCTCTCAATTTGACATCACCTACATCCAACAGAAAGTGATCAAGGGATATGCGATTGCTGAACACCTCACCCATCATCCTATCCCAATCTTTGACCCTATCCAATCAGAATTCCCTGATGAAGAATTGATATACATTCGATCCTCCAATCTATGGACTTTATATTTTGACAGGGCATTAAACTCCCAGGGTAGAAGGATAGGGATTGTTCTTCTGTCACCCGAAGGTGTCACCATTCCACAGGCTTTTCAGCTTCATTTTCCAGCAACAAACAATATGGGTGAGTATGAAGCCTTACTGGCCGGACTGGAGGCCACTCACTTCTATAGTGCTACTGAACTAAGGGTGATCGGTGATAGTCAATTGATTCTACGCCAAGTGCTTGCCAAATACCGCACATCTCAACCCGGGCTCAGTACCAAGAACTCACCGCCTGTTACATCAAGTTATTCTCCAAACTCGAATTCATTCATGTTCCTCGTGCTCAAAATATTCTTGCTGATGCTCTCGCATCTCTGGCATCTTCACTATCTGTCCCGCTAGGCAGATAGGTTAGGACGATCTATGTACGCCGACGTACCATTCCGACAGTAGAAGATGCACAATTCTTGAAGGTTAAAGAAGAGTTTGAAAGGAAAGAATACATTGAGCAAAAGGAAGAAGTATCTTTGGTCAAGTTGGAGGAATTAGAAGAGGGAGAGAAACCATGGTATCATCAGATTGCGAATTACTGTTAGGATCAGACTTATCCACCAGGATCAACTGCCAAAGAGAAGAAAGCCATAAGAAGAGCCTCCCAGAGATACACCATCTTAGGAGGAGTGCTTTATAAAAGGAGTCTGGCCGGCATTCTATTAAGATGCGTAGATGAAGAAGAGGCTGAATTGGTGCTTAAAGAAGCACATTCTGGAGTATGCGGAGGCCAAGTAAATGCCCAAGCCCTCGCCAAGAAGATCATCAGGCAAGGGTATTACTGGCCTACTCTAGAAGAAGATTGCACGATCTTTGTCTGGCACTGTCATCAATATCAACTTCACGCCGACAAGATTCACTCTCCGACATCTTCCCTTCACCCAATTCATGCCCCATGGCCTTTCGCCATGTGGGCTTTTGATGTTATCGGACCCCTTGGTGACCCAAACTCCACAAACAAAATCAAATCTTTCATCCTAACAGCAACAGAGTACTTCACCAAGTGGGCAAAAACAGAAGCATATGTGGAAATCAAGGCATCAACAGTCTACACCTTCATCAAATGCAACATCATTGCCAAGTTCCGGATCCCAGGCGACATCATCACCGACAATGAACCACAATTCATCTCTCAGTAGCTGTACGACCTTTGCAACAGGTATTGCATCAAATTGCAACATTCATCTCCATATTATCCTCAAGGCAATGGTCAAGCAGAAGCCACAAATAAAACTCTGATAAAAATCATTAAGAAAACTTGTAAGTCTAGCAAGTTCGCGGACTGGCTGGATAAGTTAGTTGATGCTCTATGGGCCTACCGCACTTCTATTCTAACCCCAACGGGTTAAACTCCCTATGCCTTGGCATTTGGGATGAAGGCGGTAGTCCTATATGAAGTAATCATTCCTTCCCTCCGAGTCCAGATCGATCGAGACATCCTGATGGATGAATGCCGAGATTCCCTTCTCGCGCAACTCGAACTCTTGGATGAAAGGAGGCTGGCCGCTGTCGAACATGCTAGATCTTATCAGAATAGACTAAAAAGATTTATCAGAAGAGGGTGGTGGAGAGAAAATTTGAAATCGGTGAGGTTGTGCTTAAAAGAATACTCATTAAGCTGGGCGGTCCCCGCTCCAAACTTCAACCTAATTGGGAGGGTCCGAATATAATCTCAGTGGTTTATCCTGGTAGTTCATACAAGCTAACTAATGCAGAAGGAGAAGAACTAGCTTATCCCTGGAATGGTGTATACCTCAAAAAATATTTCCCTTAAGAACAAAAATCACAAAAAAATCTATAAAATCCAAAGGTGTGAAGAATAATGGTAACATCTAATGCTTGCTTGTTCGGTGCCCCAATTTGTCACTTAGGGTAATAAGGATAGGCATCATACTGCACACACTACATGCCTAGATTTCGGGATCCAATGACTGGAAGTTAGAGAGAAAGCTAGGCAACACTTGGCAAAAAGAAGGTCGACCCTAACCTATTCTCTTCTTATTTCGGTTCTAAATGGATGAAAGGGATTAGAATGAGGAGTATAAAAAGTGCCCATTGCCTTAGTAGAAGGATGCCTCTGAAGGTCTGACTCCATAAAAGAAAAGGTGCCAAAAGATGGGCAATGACCCCTCAGGTCGGCAAAAGAATAGACCTGTCTGAATGCGTACCAACAAAAGCCCAAAAAAGAAAAAGGCTTCAAAAGATGGGCAATGAACCCCTCAGGTCAAAATCAAGCAAAATAAAAAAGACATGTCTGAATGTGGGCCATCAAAGAAAAAGGGCTAGAAAGAAGGACCCGATGATGTCAAATCCCAAACGGCCAACGCAGGCACTAGTAGAGGAACGAATTCGACACCCCTGAATTCTATAAAGGACTTACCATCAATCCTCTTCCTTCTTTAACCTTACGGGCAGGGTTGACCAACTGGGTCCAAGAAGAGTCATAGCCTATCAAAGGCGGAAGGTCAGAAGATTCCGAACAAGGTATTTTCTTACACGCGATGCCTACTCTTAATCCTTGGGTAACGATAAGGGGCACTTATAACAAGGCAAAGGATGAGATAGTCATGTCCTTCACACCAAAACAACAAAAAATCGAATACTTTGAAAATACAAAAAAAATTCATAAAATCAAAATTCTTAAAAAGTAAAAATCCAAAATATCAAAAAAATCATAAAATTGCCAAAATATCAAAAACATTATAAAACCATCAAAATCCAAACAAATCAAAAATTTCAAAATGCCTAAAACATTTGCTTTCTAAAATTGACTAGTTGCCTTTGCATTCATGTTTAATTTCAGTCTTGCATATTTCCTTTTATGCATACTTATGTTTTTCTGTTATCTTTACCTTGATAAGGCCTATGTCTCTTGACAAAAGATCAAGGCAAGGGACTAAGCCAAAATAAAGTTCTAATATCTTCTCTCAAGTGGATCCAGGAATAAGAGAATGCATGCCAGCTTCATATCCCCAGACACTTAGAGGAAGCAAAAACAACAAAAAAAATCAAAAATTGAAAAAAAAACAAAAGTGGACTACCCTGACCCCTATTAGGACTTGCATTTAGTATTGCATCTATCAAAATAAATAATATTTGAGATGTTGAGGACCTCAAGTCTATAGGGGGCAGAGCCTGAGAAACCCTTCAACAAAATCAGTGAGGGCTCAGTCATTCCCTAGGTTTGCGGATAGGCCAAAGTTGAATATGCGGGGATGACGGTTTCTTTGTGGATGTCCTGACCCGTTATGTTCAACCTATATCTTCAACTATTTTCTTATACTTATTTGTATTTCTTTAAACCCAACATGCATAATTTCATATACCATCATGCATCATCCCACCACAACCCTTTTTTGCTTCCTAATCCTGCCATAACCTCCTTCTAGTCACATCGTGAACCCTTTTAAAGAAGAACTTTTATAGCCCCTAGAGGAGGTCTTGATTTTTTGCAGAATCGGTTTCCACCATGTTTTAACAATGATTTCATCAAAACAAGAAGTTTTTCCATGTCAAACTGAACCAGTATTGTTGAGTAAAACCTTATGAATTTGAAGAACCCAACCTTGGTTGATTGGCTATCTCCTCTTTACAATTTACTTTTCAATGCATTTCTACCGGGTCCAGCACACCATGCAGTTCAAGTCCTGGCCAGTAACAATTCTCCCCCACGTGGGATTTTAGTGATTTACTTTAAGTACTGTTCTTCTCTTTAGCCAATCACCCAGAGGGAAGGTTTTGATAAGACAAAGGGTAATCTCAGAGTCCTGTAAAGTTTTATTTCACTCAACTAGGATGATGAAGGCGTGTCTAAATCTACACCTTGGCGTCACCTTTTCAATCCATTATCATTTCATTCCGCTATGCCTCACTACGCTTCACTACATTCGTCTGCGCTTCATTCGTGTCATTCCCCAACAAAGCTGACTCCAAGGCGAGGCAAGCTATAGGCACGCAATTTTGGTCTATTTGAAGAGCTTAAATTCTTATTTTCATGAATAATATTTGAGTAACCTTTCAAGAGAATCGAGTTTTCCAGAAAAATCAAGTTTTTTGGTGCATTTCGACGAAGATCGATAAGGTGTCTGTAGACACGCCAAATTTGCCTAATTCAGAGCATAAAACTTATGTTTTATAGGGTAACATGCATGATTGATCATATGATGATGCCGGGTCCTTTTAAGTTGATTTGGAGCTTCGCCGAACGAAATCGGATGTTTTCCGAAGTTTTCCGTAAAAAGCCATAATTTCCGAGCGAAAGCCACACGTAAATCGTGTAAACCCGGAAATTGGCTGAATGACCAATGCCTAATGATCATGCATTGAAGGTTACGGTCATATTCACACCCCGGACAAGTTTTGTTGCATTCCGTGCTTTCCGGTTTGCCGTCGAAATCATTTTGACCTATATCGGACCTTCTGTTCACTGCCCTAACTTTCGGATAAAATTCTGAATTTTTTGAGGGTGTGGTGGCTGATCCGATGCTATAGAGAGCTTCTTCGGCCTGTTATCTTTCCAACGCAACAAACGGCGTCGAATTCCGAGTTCGGGAGTGTTCGCAATGGCTTCCGGAAGAAGGACGCGCGAAACCAGTCCCATGCGCCCGGGTTCCTGGTCATATGCGCCCGGGACCCAGGGCACGTGGCCATGCGCCCTACCAGTGAGGCACGTGGCCTTGTGCCCTCACTTGAGGGCACATGCGCCCCACCTTTGAGGCACGAGGGACCTAGTTTTTCACCCGGACTCTACCACTGAACCGACGGACCGATAAGACCAACTTTTTCGAGATTTGTGCCCATGCACACTCACTGGGGGGCGCATGCGCCCTTCAGTGGGGTGCATGCGCCCTGCACCAGGGTGCATGCGCCCAGGGGTGGGGCACATAGACCCTATTTTTTAGCTCCGATAAGACCGCCTGTTCTCCTATAAATGGACTCTGATTCTGGTCGTTCCAGAAGCATGAGCACAACTCCCCAGGCATCTCAAGACATCCAACCACCCTCCTGCATCAATTTTGTGATTTTTAGAGAGAGAATTTCGAGTTTTTAGAGAGAGAAAATTCGGTTCAAGAGAGAGGAAGGCTGTTCTGCAGGTGATCTGCCATGTCTCCCTTCTTCAGCCTCTACAGCAGTGTGTGGACGTCTTCTGCCTGAGATCTCTTCATCAAAGTTCTTCCTCTCCAAGTCTTCTTGAGTTTTCAATCGACGGCACTTGATTCCGAGGTCAGGGCTGGTCGTGACGAGCGCAGAAGCAAAGTCGCGCCTGGCAGATCCTGAACTGCTGCTCGGCTTTTTCGACAACACAGATTTGGCTATATTTTTCTCTATTCAACTCAAAATCTTTCAGTTCTTTTTAATTTCTCTTTATTTAGGGATTATCCATCCCTATATAATTTTTTTACATTTTTTTCATTACTTTTACTCTGTTAATCGGAAAATAAAAAAAGGGGGTTAGAGATAACCCGAATCCGGTCAGTTTCTAGTCAATTGTGTGTTTTATGTTATTCTCTTTACATATACTCCACTTTGTCTAGTTCTAATTGTCTATTTCACTTTTTTATTTGTCTAGTTTCACAGAATATCAAGCACCCACACGTTGAGGACTCTTCTTCATCGGCCGGCCGAAGAAGGAGAAGCTTTAACTCACATTCTTCACGCTAAGGTACACACGGTCAATTTTAATTCTATAAATCGGAACCCACGGTTCCTGGCGACCACGTTTATTTCTTATCACCCTCTCCCACATGACCCGAACCATCTCTTTGATGATCAAGCGACGCCAAGGGATGAAAGTTCGGGGATCAATGTGAGTGTGGGACCGAGGTGAGAGTTGCTTTCCGAGCTTTATTCCTTTATTTTCTCATCCCCTCTTGAGGTGACGATCTGGGTTCACGGACTTCCCTGAAAAGGAGAGGACCCCGTCGAATTTTCAGAGTTGACAGCTTTGTGGCGACCACGGTGGGAGCAAGCAATGTCTTCAACCATGGGTGCTAAGTGTTTTATTTGCAACTAGTTCTAGTTCTAGACCGGTTCCCACGTGAGCCTTTCCTTCTTTCCACCTCTCTTAAACTTCATGCCATCTCAAAATTTCTGATTTCACCCATCTTTCATCAGATCTGAAGTGCCAAGTATGCCATTTAATTTCTGCATTTTATTTAAACCGGTTCCCACGTGAACCACCCTTTTCCTTTTAAACCGGTTCCCGCGTGAACCAATCTCTTTCTTTACTTCGGTTCCCACGTGAACCAAACCCCTTTATTTCCAGATCTATCCCCACTTGGATCAGATCTTTATTCACCTTTAATTGGCCCCACGTGGCCCTCTTTTGACCATTCAAACCGGTTCCCACGTGAACCACCCCTTTTTACCCAAAACCGGTTCCCACGTGAACCACCTTTACTTTTTACCCCAGTTCCCACATCGGTCCCCATGTGGACCACTCTTTTGCTTGGCTATCAGATCTGAACCCTCTTATTTCCATCACTTTTCACTATCTCCATTTGGCTCACATATGAAACAAGGCCTAGATTCTAGTTTCTAGTTGCTTGTCTAGTTTCTAATTGCTTGTCTGGTGTTGATTGCCTGTTTATTTAAGTTCATGATTTGCTCATTGCTTGCTTTATTACTTGATTGCATTCTCTTCTCCTTCTCTCTACCTCCTTCTTTTACACTTTTTTGAGGCGGGAGCTCACTCTCCCATTTACCCCTCCCATCCAAAACACCCTCTTGGTGGATTCTGACCTCTCCTCTGGGATATTCCTTCCTAGTTAACTTGGTTGGCTTTCATCAAGGCCTCCGTAATTCCTCATACGTGGAGTATTCCTCTTCATGATCGGGTTGGTTGTACCACTCCCCAAAACCTGAAGCATCCTACGTTACCTACACGTGGTGAGATTGTGTGAAACCTAGGTCATTGGAGATTGGAGTTAGGATCCTAACCCATTTGTTGAGAGAACAATTCTAAACAAAAATCATAAACCTAAGGTTTAATCAAAATCATTGCGTAGTTTTGCTTTCAAATTTTTGCATCACTTGCTTGTCAAACAAAAATTCAAACCTCCAACTTTTTGCAAAATACTAAAAACCAAAAAAAAGTTCTTTGTTTACTTTGTCAACTTGTTTGTTCCTTGAAGTTCAATGCAACTAAGGTCTGGAAAGCACGTTGGAATGGCGGAACAAGCTGAACATCGAGAACACGAGATGGGTCATCAACCAAATCCGTCAGATGGTCGTGTTAATCCATTATTTGAGTCAGAAGCGCAAGAGGTCCCTCAACCATCTGCTCCTCGTGATGTTGAACAATTCTTTTGGGAGTTGTCTCTCTATACCGACCCAGAAACCTATGCCCGTATACAATCCATGGTGAAGGGCAAAGTTGCTTCAGATCAGGCTGAAACCAATCAAGTTGCATTATCTCCTCGTCTTCTGGTTCGACCGCCACTCATTCAATCACCCTTTGTTCAACCACCTGTTGTTCAACAATCTATGATTCAACCATCATTGGCACTAGCACAACCATCTGCAATTCAACCCTCTATAGTTCAACCATCTATGGTCCAACCCTCATTTGTTCAGCCATCTTATTTCAACCATGTTGCTCCCTTGGCCGATCAAGTCATGGGACAATCTTCAAGTCTTGCTCCTCAATTTCAAAACCATGTCTCTAACCACATACCCCCACCAGTAAACCAAGAACCTGCTCTCACCAGGGCAATCATAGATCAGCTCACCCAGATGAATGAACGTTATGAAGAGCTGAGATGTCGCCTGGACTCCATGTCAGTTCCTGAAATCTCCATTCCTTCTCTACCAGTCCTACACCTGCTACCTTCTGAGCTACCAGTTTATCGCCGCTACAATGGTACTGGCAACCCTTTTCTCCACCTTAAAGATTTTCTCTATGAATCCTCATTCTGGAAAGATGATCGTAGGGTTCTTGCTTTCTTATTCCGTCGATCACTAGAATGGTCTGCATTGGAATAGTTCTACTCACTCGACTCCTTTGAGGCAGGAGACTTCGACATTGTCAAGACAAAATTCTTGCAGAGATACAGAGACCAGGTGGCACCAACATGCTCCACTACAGATTTGATTGCTGAGAAGATGAAGCCCGAAGAGGACTTCATAAAGTTTGCTGATCGCTGGTGGGGAATGGCAGAAAAATTGATAGATGTGATTTCTGAAGGGGAACAAGTGAAGATGCTCATTGGCAACACTACACCTGCCTTGAGGAATGTCTTGATCATGCACCGTCCTACCACAATGAATGAACTCTATGACAGTGCTCGATACTTGCAAGCCCACTTCAAGGATGCCACAATGATAAATCCATTTTATCCCAAACTTAGAAACTTCAGGAAGACCCCCTCTACACCAGTTGGGCCTACAACCGAGGGAGTGGTCAACAACGAAGCTGTAAATATTGTAGGGAACCAGGGAGGGAACCGTCAAAACCAGTTCAGAAACCCACCACAGAACCCTTCCTATTACCCCCTCAGCAACAAGTTAGGCCACAACAACCACGACAACCACAACAACCACCTCAGCCAGTAGCACAACCCCAGCAACCTCGTCAACCTACCTATAATAGGGCACCGCCACCACCCAATCAGGCACCACGAAGGAGAGGTCCTAGGAGAGAGAACTACCAGCAACTCCCTTACTCCTTGACCGACATCTTCAATGTACTTATGGCAGAGAAACAGTTGGAATTGCCCAAGGAAAGAGAGGTTTGGCCAACAAATGTAGACATGTCCCGATACTGTGCTTACCACCGGTGTCCTGGTCACACTGTAGAAGTATGCTTTCAATTCAAGGATTACATCCACGATCTGAATGACCAAGGCAGCATTGATTGGGTCCAAATGGGGGAATGCATACAGGTAATGAAGGCTAGGCAGCAGCAGCGGCAGCGTCCACCGGCTCAACCTCAACAACAACCTGGCTTGGGGATTGTCCAGAATCCGCTCCCATTACATGCTCCCGCTCTAGCACCGGCACCAGCACATCCAAACCCAGGAATTGGTCTAGTACACTCCATTGTCCAGGGAGATGCCAGCCGTGCTCAAGGTTGGCAACTAGAAAGCCACAATACAACCATGTCTGTCAACCCGGCTAGGTCTCCTGCTAGGAACCCTCCTAGACAAATAATCCGTGCACCTTCTACTCCACAACTACCACAAAGCTCAATAACCCAACCACTGGCCGCCACTTCTTCTCACCGGCCCATCATTAGGCCAGCCTCCTCTCTAACTACACCTCCTTCAACCATTGTTACACACCGGCCCTTGCTCATCCGACCACCACAATCACCACCAAACCTGAACCCCCAGCCTACGAGCTCTACCACTTAAAAACCCCAACCTATCATACAATCACCACCTTCATTAAACTCATCAACCACTTCGCACCCCGGCCTCTTCTTATCGTGCCACCGGTATCACCATCACTACCACCTCCAAATCCTACCCCTCTACCAACTAACCCCATCATCCCAGAACCATCAATCCCATTACCTATCATACCTGCACCGACACCACCTGTTCCACCAGAACCCACCCCAGTTAACCCGTCATCTCTACCCGACCGCCAAATAGCCCCGGTGCTTCAGAGTGGGAGGATGTTCCAGCGGCTCTTTCCCCAAGCTGGAACTCAACCGCAAGAGCCAGTGGAGGAGGAACAAGTAGAAGAACCATTGCCAGGCATAGCCTATGATCTGTTAAAGCATTTAGATAAAACACCGGCCCGTATTTCCATACTTGAGTTGATCAAAAGATCAAAGGTGCACCAGGAGATTCTACAGCAGTACTTGCAAAGGGTCATAGTGAATGAAGATCTCCCACCTGAAAAGATAACTATAGTGTTAGCCCCTAGAAGTGAGCACCCAACACTCACTTTCTCTCAGGAAGAATTTGCAGATCCAGACTTTAGGAGATATGCTTTGCATGTGGCTGTTATCATTTGCAATGTCGAAGTAAAATCATGTTTGGTTGACACTGGAGCTTCTATCAACGTTATGCTGCCAGAAACTTTGCAGTTGTGCGGTATTTCTTAGCAAGAAATCAAGCCATCCTGTGCCATGGTGACGGCCTATGACAACTCCAAGAAGTCTACACATGGGGTGGTCACTCTAGAAGTCAAACTCGGACCATGTACGGTCACAACGGAATTTCATGTTCTAGAATTAGATCCAACTTTTCGGGCTATACTTGGGAGGCCATACTTGGAGGCAATAGGAGTTGTGGCTTCAACAAACCACCAGTGCATAAAATTTCCCTTTAAAGGACAGGTGGTCAAGGTGACTAGCATGCCTATAAGGGACGAGCTGAACGATGCTTCTTTATCCCTAGGTCTGTCAATACAACCCCAGATCTCAGTGGGAGAATTGCCAGAAGTCAGATGCATGACCGCCTCTCTACCAGACACACTGGGATGGCGGATGATGATGAAATTGGGCTATCAGCCGGGAAGAGGTTTAGGCAAGGATCTTCAAGGGATCACTCGGCCAATTGAAACTGTGAAAAGGCCTCGTAGGCAGGGGTTGGGATATGAAGAGGGTTCCATCCCAAGTAGGATCTTCCAGCCAGGATATGCCATGGGGCTCCACACCTTCTTTATCAAAGGGGAGACCATGATGATGGCTGAAGATGGCAAAAGTTCCGTGATAGCTGTCAAGAGAAGAAAGGCTCCAGATGAAGAAGAAGAAGACTTGGATGACATGTGCTTATCTTTGACTCGTCTGTTCTCGAGTGGGGAAGAGTATCAAGAACCACACAAGGGTAGACCAATCTTGGATCATCTAGTTAATCAGACCACCCAAGTCAAAACCATTCCACGAGGCCCAAATACAACAATCCCATGGTTGAACCTTGTACCTTTGTTTCTAGATCTTTTGGATGGGCTTCAGGGCCCACTTACCCACTTTGGGCCCATGTGCCCTCTTCAACCTTCTACTCTTACTGGGCCAGCTTGCCCATTTGCTTCCCTCATCGACTTCAGAACTGAGGGCTTTTCCCAACATGGGCTTACATGCCCATTTATTTTTAAGATCGGGTCCGCGTACCCGTTTACTTTTTTAATCCGTTTTGGACCCATGTGTCCACTTTCTATTACCATTGGGCCCACGAGCCCCTTTTTCCTTTTTATTCTTAAGTTTTTCTCTCTATTAATTCAGTCATCTTCTAGCAAGCCTCGAGTCACTCAGACTCATTCTATCTTTTTACTTGAAATTTCCAAAACGTCTTCTCTGAAACTCACATTTCCATCGAGGAGATGTCTCTACTCATCCCAGAGGGTACTCCCAATCAGGGATCCCCCTTTTCTGAATCATTGATCGATTTGCTCGATCCTCCCTCCACTGTAAATACCACCTTTCCAGCTTTATCTTCAGTAGGTCAAGTTAGGTTAGGAAATAGGAAAGTCAGAGGTAAGCGAGTTCCAAACAGATATCTGCCACAATTGGCATAGAAATGTGTAGACAGTCTTGACTGATCGGTTAGGGCGATGGCAGAGTTTCCTATCCCAATTTGATATCACTTATGTCCTACAGAGGGCAATCAAGGGTTATGCTATTGCTGAACACCTTGCCCATCATCCCATACCCGTCTTTGACCCAGTCCGGTCGGAGTTCCCGGATGACGAACTAATGTCAGTCCGATCTTCCAATCTTTGGACATTATATTTTGACGGGGCTCTGAACTCTCATGGTAGAGGTATAGGTATTGTCCTTCTGTCACCTGAAGGTGTCACCATCCCACAGGCTTTTCAGCTGGTCTGACTGACTGACTGGTGGGGCACTTGCACCTGGTCTGACTGACTGGACAGATTGATGTGACAGTTGTCAACACTGAAAATTCGATGGGGCCTCTCCTTTTCAGGGAAGTCTGTGAATCTAGATCGTCACCTCTAGAGGGGTTGAGAAAGAAAGAATAAAACATGGAAAGCAACTCGCACCTCAGTCCCACACTCACATTGATCCCCAAACTTTCATCCCTTGGCGTCGCTCTATCACCAAAGAGATGGTTCGGGTCATGTGGGAGGAGGATGAGAAGTAGCAAATTAAGACATGTGGTCACCAGGAACCGCAGGTTCTGATTTATGAAATAAAGATTGGCCGTGTGTATCTTAGCGTGAAGTGTATGGGTCAAAGCTTCTCCTTCTTCGGCCGACCGATGAAGAAGAGTTCTCAAAGCATGGGTGCTTAATTTTCTGTGTAACTAGACAAATAAACAAGTGAAAAGAACAATTAGAACTAAACAAAGTAGAGTATATGTAAAGAAAATAACATGAAACACACAATTGACCAGAAATTGACCGAATTCGGGTTATCTCTAACACCTCTTTTTTAGTTTTCGTATTAATAGACAAAAAATAATGTAAAAAATTGTAAAAAAATGATACGAGGATGGAGAATCACGAAATAAAGAGATAGGAAAAAGAACAGAAAGATTCTGAATAGAATAGAGAGAGATATGGCCAAATCTGTGTTGTCGAAAAAGCCAAGCAACAGTCCAGGATCTGCCAGGTGCGACGTTGCTTCTGCACTCGTCGCAACCAGCCACGACCTTGGAATCAAGTGCCATCAATTGAAAACTGAAGAAGACTTGGAGAGGAAGAACTTTGATGAAGAGAGCTTTGGCAGAAGATGTCCACAAGCTTCTGTAGAAGCCGAAGAAGATAAACTTGGCAGATCACCTGCAGACCAGCCTTCCTCTCTCTTGAACTGACTTTTCTCTCTCTAAAGACTCGAAATTCTCTCTCTAAAAATCACAAAATGTATGCAGGAGGGATCTTGGACGTCTTGAGATGCCTGGGGGTCGTGCACATGCCTCTGGAATGACCAAAATCGGAGTTTATTTATAAGAGAACGGACGATCTTATCAACACTACAAAATAGGTGCCTTACGCCCTACCCCAGGGCACATGCGCCCTGGTGCAGGGTGCATGCACCCCACTGAGGGGCGCATGTGCCTCTCAGTGAGGGCACATATTATATTTTTGAAAATTTTGATCTTATCCGGTCCGATCCATTCAGTGGTAGAGTCTCGGTGAAAAATTGGTTCCCTCGTGCCACAAACTCAGGGCGCATGTTCCCTCAAGTTAGGGCACAAGGTCACGTGCCTTAGGGGCAGGGCGCATGGGCACGTGCTCTGGGTCCTGGGCGCATGTGACCAGGGACCTGGGTGCATGAGACTATTTTGCGCGTCCTTCTTCCGGAAGCCATTGCGAACACTCCCGAACTCAGAATTCGATGCCGTTTGTTGCGTTGGAAAGATAATCGGCTGTAGAAGCTCTATATAGCATTGTATCAGCCATAAAACCCTCCAAAATTCCATAATTTTTTCCTAAAGTTAGGATAGTGAACAGAAGATCCGATACTGGTCGAAATGACTTCGACGGCCAACTGGAAAGACACGGCATGAAACAACACTTGTCCATAGTGTGAATCTAACCGTAACCTTCAATGCATGATCATTAGGCATTGGTCATTCAGCCAATTTCTATTTTTACACGATTTACGTGTGGCTTTCGCTCGAAAATTATGGCTTTGTGCTAAAAACTTCGGAAAACATCTGATTTCATTTAGCGAAGCTTCAAATGAACTTTAAAAGACCCGGTGTCATTATAAGGTTAATCACACATATTACCTTATAAAACATGAGTTTTATGCTCTGAATTAGGCAAATTTGGCGTGCCTACAAGTTGCCTCGCCTTGTTGTCGGCTTTGTAAGGGAATGGCATGTAATGAAGCGGAGTGATTTGGAGTGAACTGTAATGGAATGCAAGTGAGTGTAGATGAATGTAGCGGAATGAAATGGTGATGGACTAAAAAGGTGGCATCAAGGTGTAGATATAGACACGCTTATCTACCCGATCCTGCAAAATGAATCTCACTAAGTATTCTAGATCACTTTCATGTTCCATCAAAACCTCATATAATTGATTGGTAAAAGACATGCCATTGGCATGAGAGATAAAAAATAAAGGATAAAGGATGTAGGATGTAGCCAACCCTCAACGCGGTGAGGAGTCCTTGAATTCGTAGGTTCATCATCATCCAGCAACCCAAACTTTGCAGTGTTCTTGTACTGTAATGGGCTAAAGTTTTAAAAGAGAAATTGATTTTAAAATAAAAATAATATCAATCCATCATATTTTGAATCTCAAGTTCATTTAAGTTTCACCAAAATAATCAGTTTAATTCTGAGTGGAATAACCTTAAATTCTAAAAGTGGTCATTTAAGCATAACAAAATTGCTTGGGTATCGTGAAAACCATGAATCATGCTTTGGTAGAAAACTGAGTATTCGGAAAATGACAAGTCATACTTAAGCCATAGTGGGATTGAAAGATAATGGTGGGACTAACATAGAATGAAGGGAAAGAAGAAACAATGGCATAACAATTGCCACAGTGGGATAAAATAAAAGACACGGTGGGATAAAAGAAAGGGAAGAATAAAACATGGTGGTATAAAAGAAAGGAAAGAATAAAACATGATGGGATAAAAGGAAGAATAGACATGGTGGGATAAAATTGGTAATGATGAAGAATGAAAAAGAAGATGGATTTGTAAAACATAGAAAATTATGTAGAAAATAGTTGAAAATATAAATTGTCTATTGGAGGTCAAGACACCCGATTAGGAACCATCATCCCTCCAATGTTTAATTTTGGCTTATCCGTGAGTGTGTAGAAATGACCTAGCCATCGTAGATTTTGTTGAAGGGGATCTCGGGCCCAGTTATCTTCACGCTCAAGGTCTTCAACATTAATGCATATAATACATATTAAAATGAACCTAACATAACTAGGTAACAAATGGTAGGAGTGATGTGAAGTGCAAAATGGAGTGCTGGTGATGATGTGAGATTGATGTGAAACTGAGTGAAGTCTTCATGCATAGTGCATCGACCACCTGATTCATCAGCATCTCTGGTCCATCCTTGTCTTGCCTTTTGACAGAATACAGCTCCACAATAATGTTTAGCTGGGTGGCGCTTCCTCTCTTTTTGCCATGGGGTTGGCATGACGTTCCTTCCGGAACATCGATCTCACCAATTCACCTGTTGGACTTAAAATGTTGCCTGATGGCCCTTCTCTTTTGCTTCTTCAGCTCCTGAAAACACTTAGCAAAGATGATTAAATTTTTATCATGACTCATCCCTTTGCCTGTATATTGTTTGTCTTGATTTTGAGTCAAACGGAGGAGCCTTCTTAATAAGGTAGAATAAAACAAATGACTAAAATGAATTGGGGGTAAGGGTTAAGAGAACTTACCTACCGTGGTGAGAATCCTTCCCTCTTACATTGAAATGCCTGAAACACTTGACAAAAAAATATTAGATCTTCACGGCGACTCATCCCTTTGCCTATTATGGTCAACATTGACTTAGGTCAAAGGGAAGAGCCTTCTTAACAAGGTAATTAAAGCAAAAATGGATATGCAATGCAGCAATAGAAACATGCATGAAAGAAAAATAAACATGGATGCAACTAAGGCAATGATCATGACTGAGCTAATAATGCATTGTTTTAGGTTTTCTTAGAAATATTCACTTTTTTTATATTTTTGATTGATTTTGGATTTTGGAAATATGCATTTTTTTGAATTTTAAAAATATGCATTTGTATGGATTTTTAAAATATACATTTTTTGTTTTTTTTGAAATATTCAATTTTCTATTTTTAAAATAATCATTTTTTTAGATTCTTTTTGAAATATACATTTTTTGGGGTTTTCGAAATATTCATTTTTTTGTGTGGAGAAAATGCTGGTATTTGAGACCGTTCATCGATCTTTGGGGTTTGTCAAGACTCAAGTGGTAGATGCCACATGCAAAATAAAGTTCCCTACCTAGAATCCTTCTAACCTTCTTCCTTTGATCGGCTTGGATTCCACTTGGATTTGGTCGGTTTACCCTATCCAAGGGGTTTAAGGAGGAAGAGTATAGAGGAAGTCCTTGATAGGGTTTGGAGATGTTGAGAGGGATTTCTCTACTCTCACTCAAATTGCCCGTTGGGGTTCGGCCTTTTAGGGTCTTTCCTTTTTTTGCTCTTTTCTATGTGGCACATATTTGGACAGGTTTTTGACCCGTGGGGACATTGTCCATCTTTTAGTTCCTTTTGCCTTGACTATCATTCTGGGTACTCATTCAGACAGGTTGATCATTTTTCTTTTTCTAATCTAAGGGGTTCATTGCTCATCTTTTGGCACCCTTTTGCACCCTCTGAAACGGCCTCCTACTAAGGTGGCAAGTGTTTTCGATACTACCCCTCTATAATCTTCTCTCCCTATCTTGGACCGAGTAGAAGAGAATAGGGTAAGGGTACTCCTTCCGTTTCTAGATTTTTGCCTTGTCTTTCGCAAGTGTCAGGTTGTCTGGATTCAAGGATCGGGTGGTGTTGTGTGTGTAGGATGGTACCTACCCTTGACTTCTCACGAATAGCCTAGGATCGATGACTTGAGATTATACCAGTGGTTTCTCCATTCTTATGGAAAGTATTTTTTAAGTAAACTCCATTCCAAGGATGATTTAATTTTTCTCCATCTGCATTAGTCAATTCATATGCATTGCCTGGATACTTTTCAGTGATTACAAAAGGCCCTTCCTAGTTAGGTTGCAACTTGGAGCGGGGACCCCCCGGCTTAACGAATATTCTTTTAACTACCATCTCACCGATTTCGAATTTTCTCTCAACCACCCTCTTTTGATAAAGCCTTTTAAGTCTATTATGATAAGTTTGGGCATGCTCGGCGACGGCTAGCCTTCTTTCATCCAAGAGTTCAAGTTGAGTAAGGAGAGATTCTCGTCTCTCATCAACTGGAATATCCCTATCGAGTTGAACTCGAAGAGATGGAAGTAATACTTCGTAGTGGACCACTGCTTCCATCCCATATGCCAAAGCATACGGGGTTTGTCCAGTGGGAGTCTTTATAGAAGTACGATAAGCCCATAGAGCATCTACAAGCTTATCAGGCTAGTCGGCAAGCTTGCTAGATGTAGACAAGCCAAATTGGCCTGATTCAGAGCCCAAGACTCTTATTCCATTGGCGATATCCATTATTTGACCAATATCTGATCTGGATTACCTTGTGGAGACAAGCTAAGGACGTTGGAGGAGCCCCTTGTGAGTTGAGAATGGACCGATGATTTCCGGAATGATGCCGTGACCTTCAAGCGAGAGCTGCGTGTGAACCGTGAAAACACGAGTCCTGCTCAATGACCGACCTTGAATGGACCTTAATTTAAGGTCTCGGGAGTCCCGCATGTGTTCCGTAACATTCAGGGTTTCCGAGAAGTCATTTCGGTAGTCATCGGTCAATGACGGCTTTTGTTATGGCTTTTTCGATCTGTACTAACACGGCTATCTTGTACCACACATTAGGCCTTTCCCGTAATCAACGGGTCTTTTCGGGTCATTCGGGTCGATCCTAGCCGTATATTTCATCAACTGGGGCCATACTGCCATTTCAGTCAATTTTAGGGTTTTACGGCTTTTTCAAGTTTTGGTTCACGTTTACCGGGTTAATCTCAGATTTTTCGATGATTTTGGATCTTCCAACTGTACTGGACTTATCCAGTCATCATTTTATGTCATCCCACGTTATCCCGAGATTCCTCGACCGGAACCGTGCCCTTTCGGATCTTTGCCACGGTTTTCGACTTTCCGTAAGAGGGTAAACCGGTAGAAAGCCCCGTGAGAACATCTCGGGAGTCATGCCAGCTAGTTTATCGACTTCAGGATGTTCGGTTGAAGGCCCTCTTTCCAACACAACAAATGGGAGCCGAATCGGACATCCCGTTTGCAAGTTACGGCTCGCAGAACATGGGTGCAGGAGAGAGAGTGTACCGCCCCCCCGCTCCCCTTGAAAGGGGAGGGCACGCTCTGTGCCCCCTCAACCTGGGGGTGCACCCTGCGTGCACTCAAACTGGGGGCACGCCCTGCGCCCCCCCGCTTCCTTTGAAATGCGGGGGCACTGTCAGTTTTCGAAAATTGCTCCGATTAGCGCCTTCTAAACCAGGTTTTTGGAAGGTTTATGTTACTAATTTTCGATTATTTGTACCGTGCCCTAGTTCGGGGGCATGTTACGTTTGTCAAGTCGATTTTTTAGAAATTTTCAAAAATTTCCATCGATTTTTAGTAGTGAGACGCGTACCGCGCCCCCAAGGTGAGGGCGCGCCCTGCGCACCCTCACCTCCTTTGAAAGGTGAGGGCGCGGTCGGTACAGTTTCCATATTTTGCACCGGTTTCCCTCCGCTATAAATTGAGGGCCATTCTCAATGACCCAAGGTTAATCCCCAGTGCCTAGCTCGTCCTAAGGTAGTCCAAGCTCTCTCCCAAGGCCGTCCCGACGTCGAGAGATTGATCCCGAGGCGAAGGAGAAGCCCGATCCGTGCGTTCTACATCAACCAACTTCATCGGATTCTGCAGAAAATATGGAGATTTTGCTGTAAAAGTCTTCAGTAAAAGAATTGTTCCTCTCTTCGTCTTTTTTCATCTGCATCTGACGGCACTCGATTACGACTTGCCATTTGTTCGTGGCGATTGCTGCACTGAGGGTGCGCATCCAGGTTCTGTTTTCCATATCCGCCCACTTTCAGAATTTTTACAGGTTATACAGATAGATTTCAAAGAAGTCATCAACAGAATATCTCTTCCTCTATGAGTTCTTCATTGATAGAAACAAATGAAACTTGATTCTGACATCAAGGTCATCCATAGCATTCTCTGCACCAGAGTCATGCCAGAAGGGTGCAAAGCTACCCGAACCGGCTTGTTTCACTCATCTCGGCTTCAACTCAAGCCATTTATTTCTATAAGTTTCTCTTAACTCAGTTCATTTTATTGTTAGATCATATTTTACTTAGTTTGCATCATTTTTAGATAACCAAAAACACAAAAAAGGGGTTAGGGCTTGCCCCAATCCGATGAGTTCTATTCCAATTGCTTCTTTGTTACATCTCTTCTCCTATAGTTTTTACACTTCCCATAGTTCTAATCGGTTTCTTTCACTTGGTTTATTGTTCTAGTTGCACAGGTTGATCAAGCTTGCATCGGTTGGACTCTTCTTCATCGGCCGGCCGAAGAAGAAGAAGGTTGAACTCACATCCCTTTCTCCCACGCTAAGGTACACATGGTCAAATCAACTTCTTTTATTTCTCAATTCCATAAAGCGGAGCCCTGCGGCTCCTGGCGATCACAATTTCTCTTATCATGTTCTAAGTTAATTTATTCCTCCCTCTCCTACCACATGACCCAAACCATCTCCGGTGCTCGAGCGACGCTGTGAGATGAAAGTTCGGGGATCAATATGAGTGTGGGGTTGAGGTGAGGACCTTTTACCTCTTTCCGAGTGTTTTCTGGTTCACTCCCCTATTTCCCCTATTCCATCTTTCACCTTCTCTTTTGGTGCCGATCCGAAACCCCTTTTCTGGAGTCGATAGCTTTTTGGTGACCACGGTGGGACAACCAATGCCTTTAACCGTGCTAGCTTGATTCAATTGTGCAACTAGTTGTTTTCCAATTTGGTTCCCGCGCGAACCGGCTTGTCCTTTACCTTTTTCATGTCAATTTACCTTTAAACTTGCTGTTTACTCTTTCTTTAAGATTGTCCCCCATGTGGACTTGACTTACATGTCTTTAATTTCAACTCGGTTCCCACGTGAACCACCCCTTTCTTCATTAAAACTGGTTCCCGCATGAACCAACCCCTTTTCCAAACCAGTTCCCGCGTGAACCAACCCACTTTCAGATTGGTCCCCGCGTGGACCACCCTTTTGAACCACTTTAAATTGGCCCCAAGTGGCTCTCCTTTCATTTTTCAAATCAAACAAACCGGTTCCCGCGTGAACCACCCCTTTTCCTTCAAAAACTGGTTCCCACGTGAACCACCTACCTTTTCAAAACTCGGCTCCCGCATGAGCCACTTTGTTTTAAATCGGTCCCCGCGTGGACCATCCTTTTACCTTTACTTCAGATTTGTCCCCACTTGGACACTCCATCGCAAGCCGGTTCCCGTGCGAACCACCTTTTAGTTGCTAGTTGCTAGTTACTTGTTTTACTTTATCATTGCTTGTCTTGCTTGCATTCACTTGTTTGATTTATTTAATAGCTTTCATTAATGTTTGCATATTGATTGCTTCTTCTCCTCCTACCCACCATTTTTCATTTTTGCATTAGCTTTTGCATCGGGTACCGGACTTGCTCCGATCTGTAGGGCATTCTAGGCGGGGGCTCTCTCTCCCAACAAACCCTCACCCTCCAAACACCTTCTCGGTGGATTCTAACCTCTCTTCTAGGATATTCCTTCCTAGTTGATTTGGAGGTTTCCATCAAGACCTCTGTAAGTCCCCATCCGTGGAGTATTCCTCTCTGCACAATTAGGCCGGTTGTACCACTTTTCCAAAACTCGAAGAACCCAAGTACCTACTCGTGGTGATTGAGTGACAACCTTAGGTCTTGAAGATTGAAGCAATAGGAACCATACCCATTTGAGTGAACAATTGCTAACAATCTATCTAATCTAAATGTTTCAACCCAAAAATTGTCGAGTAGTCATTTTAAAACCTTGTTTGCATAACTTGCTTGCTCACCAAAAATTGAAAACAACCAGAAATTTCTTCTTGCAAAACACCTAAAAAAACAAAACAAAAAAAAACCTCTTTAATTTTGTGCTCAACTTGTTTTCCAAACAACCAAATTGAAACGAAAAAAAATCAAACAAAACAAAACATAACAAAAAAAATCTTCCATTGTGTGCTTGACTTGCCCTTCTTTTTTTAAGCATTTTTGAAGAAAGATCGATAGGATGCCCATGATGCTAAGGTCCGAAAGACACGTCGGGATATTGAACTACTACAAGACGGGTCACTACATGCTACAACAACCCATGGTCCAACTAGAGGGCCATGTCAATGCCGTCAGAGAACCTGAAGTTCAAAATCCTACTCATCCACCTAATTCACTTAGTGTGGAACAAATCCTCTAGGGTCTATCCCTCCATTTAGATCCTGAATCCTTTTCACTTGTGCAATCTTTAACAAAGGGCAAGATGCCCGCCAATCAAGATCCGGTTGAGGGAAATCAAGCCCCCTCACCACCCCAATCGATAGTCAGGCCCCTCATCATCTCCTCTCCTGGGCAACCCTGTCGTGCCTCTACTCACCCTATTGTGGGGCATTCATATAATTCTATACCAGTTCCTACTTTGAAGCCACCTTTTCCAACCCATTCATCTAAATACCTTGCACCGATGGCTCAGGAACCCAGCCTCACTCAAGCATTCATGGACAAACTCAACCAAATGGATGAGCACTTTGAAGAGCTGAAGCACCATTTGGAATTGAAAGCCATCCCTGAAATATCTGCTCCATATTCCCCAGTCCCACATATCCCTCCAACACAAACACCAGTCTACCATCGCTACAATGGCTCAGGTGACCCCTTTAGCCATGTCAATGATTTTTTGAGCAAATCATCTCGATGGTTAAATGATCGAAGAGCTCTTGCTATCCTTTTTAAGCAATCATTGGATGGTGCAGTCCTAGAATGGTCTTTTTACTAGGGGAAATAGAGATGTGGGCTTTCAAAATTTTCAAGGCCAAATTTTTGCAATGATATGGGCCAGGTTATTCAATAATTGGGGATGCAAAAGGAGGTGTTGAATTAATGCAATATCATGATGAATTGAGCCCTATGGCCGAGAGGAGCATTGATGCTATGTGTAGACATGCCAAATTGGCCTGATTTAGAGCCCCAGACTCCTATTCCATAGGTGATATCCTTTATTTGACCATTATCTAATCTTGATTACCTCGTGGAGATGAGATAAGGATGCTGGTGGAGCCCCTTGTGAGTTGGGAATGGACCGATGATTTCTGGAACAATGCCGTAACCTTCAAGCGAGAGCCACGCGTGAACCGTGAAAACACGAAGCCTACTTGATGACCGACCTTGAATGGTCCATACTTGAACATCTCTGGACTCCCGCGTGTGTTCTGTGACATTCATGGTTTCCGACAAGTCATTTCGGTAGGCATTAGTTTATAACGGTTTCTTCATTATGGCTTTTCGATCTGTACTGACACGGCTATCCCGGACCACGCGTTAGACCTTTCCGGTTATCAACGGGTCTTTTCGAGTCATCTGGGTCGATCCTAGCCATATATTTCATCAACCGGAGCCATACGGCCATTTCGGTCAATTTTAGGGATTTATGGCTTTTCTGAGTTTTGGTTCATGTTTACCGCGTTAATCTCAGATTTTTCGATGATTTCAGATCTTACGACCGTACTGGACTTGTCCGGTCATCATTTTAAGTCATCCCATGTTAGCCCGATATTCCTCAACCGGAACCGTGCCCTTTCGAATCTTCGTCACGGTTTTTGGCTTTCCACAAGAGGGTAAACCGGTAGAAAGCCCTGTGTGAATGTCTTGGGAGTCATGCTAGCTGGTTTACTGACTTGAGGAGGTGAGGTTGAAGGCGCTCTTTCCAACGCAACAAACGGGAGCCAAATCGGACATCCCGTTTGCAAGTTACGGCTCGCGGAACACGCGCGCAGGAGAGAGAGTCTACCGCGCCCCCGCTCCCCTTGAAAGGGGAGGGCGCGCCCTGCGCGCCCTCAAACTGGGGGCACGATCAGTTTCCAAAAATAAAAATTGCCCCGATTAGTGCCTTCTAAACCGGGTTTTTGGAAGACTTCTGTCGCTGATTTTTGATTATTTGTACCGCGCCCCCAGTTTGGAGGCGCGTTATGTTTGTCAAGTCGGATTTTTAGCAATTTCCTGAAGATTCCATCATTTTTTAGCAGTGAGATGTGTACCGTGCCCCCGGTTTATTTGAAACTGGGGAGCGCACAGACCGCACCCCCAAGGTGAGGGTGCGCCCTCGTATCCTTTAAATAGCGGGGGCACGGTCGGTCCAATTTCCATATTTTGCACCAGTTTCCCTCCCCTATAAATTGAGGGACATTATCAATGACCTAAGGTCAATCCCCCATGCCTAGCTCACCCATAGGTCGTCCAAGCTCTCTCCCAAGGCCATCCCCACGTCCAAAGGTGATCCGACGTCGAGAGATTGATCCCGAGGCGAAGGAGAAGCCCGATCAGTGCATTCTGCATCAACCGACTTCATCGGCTTATGCAGAAAATTTGGGGCTCATGCTTCCAAAGTATAAAACAAAGGAATTTTTCCCCTCTTCGTCCTCTTTTATCTGCAACTGACAGCACTTGATTCTGACTTGCCGTTTGTTCGTGGCGATTGCTGCACTGAGGGCGCGCATCCAGGTTCTGTTTTCCACATCCGCCTAATTTCAGAATTTTTACAGGCTTATACAGATAGATTCTGGAGAAGTCATCAACATAATATATATTACTCGTAGAGTTCTCCATCCATATAAGCAAACTTCACTCAATTCTGACATCAGGGTTTTCCGTAGCATTTTTTACACCAAAATCGCGCCAGAAGGGTGCAAAGCTTCCCGAACCGGCTTGTTTCACTCATCACGGCTTCAACACAAGCCGTTTCATTCTATAAGTTTCTCTTAACTCAGTTTATTTAATTGTTAGAGCATATTTTACTTAGTTTGCATCATTTTTACATAACTAAAAACACAAAAAAGGGGTTAGGGCTCGCCCCAATCTGGTGAGTTCTATTCCAATTGCTTCTTTGTTTCATCTCCTCTCCTATAGTTTCTACACTTTCCACAGTTCTAATCGGTTTCTTTCACTTGTTTTATTGTCTTAAGTTGCACAGATTGATCAAGCTAGCATCAGTTGGACTCTTCTTCATCAGCCGGCCGAAGAAGAAGAAGGTTGAACCTACACACATTCTCTCCTGCGCTAAGATACACACGATCAAATCAACTCCATCTTGTTTTTATTTCATAAAGCGGAGCCCGTGGCTCCTGGCAACCACCTCTTTAATTTATGCTTTAAGTTCATCTCCTCCTCACTCTCCTCCCACATGACCCGAACCATCTCCAGTGCTCGAGCGACGCCATGAGATGAAAGTTCGGGGATCAATGTGTGTGTGGGACCGAGGTGAGGACATTTTACCGCTTTCCGAGTGTTTTTCAACTCACTCCCCTTTCCCCATTCTATCTTTCACCTTCTCTTGAGGTGCTGATCCGGAACCCATTTTTGGAGTCGACATTTTTTTGGCGACCACGGTGGGACAACCAATGTCTTCAACCATGCTAGCTTGATTGATCTGTGCAACTAGTTGTTTTCCGATTTGGTTCCCGCACGAACCGGCTTGTCCTTTACCTCTTCCATGTCAATTTACCTTTAAACTTGTTGTTTAATCTTTCTTTAAGATTATCCTCCATGTGGACTTGACTTGCTTATTTTTAATTTCAACCCGGTTCCCGCATGAACCACTCTTTTCTTCTTATAAATCGGTTCCCGCGTGAACCACCTTTCTTTTCCAACTCGGTTCCCGCGTGAACCAACTTATTATCAAATCAGTCCCCGTGTGGACCACCCATTTGCAGCACCTTCAGATTGGCCCCATGTGGCCGTCCTTCCCTTTTTTCCAATCAAACAAACTGGTTCCCGCGTGAACCACCTCTTTTCCTTCAAAAACTGGTTCCCGTGTGAACCACCTATCTTTTCAAAACTCAGCTCCCGCATGAGCCACTTTATTTCCAAATCAGTCCCTGCGTGGACCATCCTTTTACCCTTACTTCAGATTTGTCCCCACTTGGACATTCCATCACAAGCCGGTTCCCACGTGAACCACCTTTTGTTGCTAGTTGCTAGTTAATTATTTTACTTTATCATTGCTTGTCTTGCTTGCATTCACTTGTTTGATTTATTTAATAGCTTTCATTCATGTTTGCATATTGATTGCTTCTTCTCCTCCTACCCTCCATTTTTCATTTTTGCATTAGCTTTTGCATCGGGTACCGGACTTGCTCCGATCCGTAGGGCATTCGAGGTGGGGGCTCTCTCTCCCAACACACCCTCACCCTCCAAACACCTTCTTGGTTGATTCTAACCTCTCTTCTGGGATATTCCTTCCTAGTTGATTTGGTTGTTTCCATCAAGGCCTCTGTAAGTCCCCATCCGTGGAGTATTCCTCTCCGTATGATTGGGCTGGTTGTACCACTTTTCCAAAACCCGAAGAACCCAAGTACCTACTCGTGGTGATTGAGTGTCAACCTTAGGTCTTGAAGATTGAAGCAATAGAAACCATACCTACTTGAGTTAACAATTGCTAACAATGTATCTAATCTACGGCTGAAACCCAAAAATTGTCGAGTAGTCATTTCAAAAACTTGTTTGCATATTGCTCACCAACAATTGAAAATAACCAAAAATTCCTTCTTTCAAAACACCTAAAAAAAGCAAAACAAAAACCTCTTTAATTTTGTGTTCAACTTGTTTTCCAAACAACCAAATTGAAACAAAAAGTCAAAGAAAACAAAACATAAGAAAAAAATCTTCGATTGTGTGCTCCACTTGCTTTTGTTTTTTTAACCATCTTTTTGTAGAAAGATCGACATGATGCCCATGATGATAAGGTCCAAAAGTCACGTTGGCGGGTCGGACTACTACAAGCAACAAGATTACGAGCCGGGTCTCTACAAGCTTCAACAACAACCAATGGTCCAACCAAAGGACCATGTCATTCAGGAACCCGAAGTGCAAGGGGTTGCCCATCAGTCCGCTTCATTTATTATGGAACAAGCTCTTAAGGATCTATCTTTTCATCTTGATCCCAATACCTTGTCATTCATACAATCTCTAGTGAAGGGTAAGAAGCCTGCTAATCAAGGTCCAGCCAAAGTCAATCGAGCTACCTCACCTCCCCAATCAGTGGTTCGGCCTCTTACCATAACCCCACCTGAGCAGTCCTGCCATGTTACTTCACCTACTCACTCCATTGTGGGTCAATCTTCAGCTTGCACACCAACCCACCTCTCTCCTGTCCAGGTGCCACATGCACACTCCTTGGTGAATTCCTCTCCACCTGTTGCCAAGGATCAAGAAACCCTTGAATTTCCCCTCTATACTATCTACATCCCCCAATCACAAATGCCAACCTACCATCGCTATAATGGCTCAGGTGATCCCTTCACCCATGTCAATGATTTCCTTAGCAAATCATCTCGATGGCAAAATGATATAAAAAACCTTGCTTTTCTTTTTAGGAGATCTTTAGAGGGTGCAACCCTAGATTGGTTTTTTTCATTGAATAAAATAGAAATTTTGGATTTTGAAACCGTCAAGGCCAAATTCTTGCACTAATATGGGCCAGGCTATTCAATAATTGGGAAAGCAAAAGAAGACGTGGAATTAATGCAATATCATGATGAATTGAGCCCCATGCCCAAGAAGAGCATTGATGCAATGCATAAACCTAGGAGCCCTCTCCAACCCCATCCAGATCATCATCATCGGCTAACTCCTCGATGCCAGTTGATTAGGCCACCCATGCCCCAACCACAGCCAATCATGCAACCCGTGTCAATGGCACAACCAACAATGCTTAATAAAGCTCCTCTTGTTGCTTGTGCGAATACTCCATTACCTAAACTGGCTCCCCAACCTTCGACTTCACCAACATTTCTTAAGTCATCTTTCACCTTCTCTTGAGGTGCCGATCCGGAACCCATTTTTGGAGTCAACAGTTGTGGCCTAACCTAGTTGTTGAGGGGGGTAATAGGAAAGGTTCTGTGGTGGGTTTCTGAACTGGTTTTGATGGTTCCCTCCCTGGTTCCCCACAATGCTTATAGCTTCATTGTTGACCACTCCTTCGGTTGTAGGACCAATTGGTGCAGAGGGGGTCTTCCTAATGTTTCTAGGTTTAGGATCAAATGGATTTATCATGGTGGCATCTTTGAAGTTGACTTGCAAGTATCAGGCACTGTAATAAAGTTCATTCATAGTGGTAGGACGGTGCATGATCAATACATTCCTCAAGGCTGGTGTAGTGTTTACGATAAGCATTTTCACTTGTTCCCCTTCAGAAATAACATCTGTCTGTTTCTCTGCCATTCCCCTCTAGCAATCAGCAAACTTTATGAAGTCTTCCTCAGGCTTCATCTTCTCAACAATCAAATCTGTAATGAAGCATGATGGTGCTACCCGGTCTCTGTATCTTTGCAAAAAATTGGTCTTGACAATATCGAAGTCTCCTGCCTCAAAGTAGTTGAGCGAGTAGAACCATTCCAATGAAGACCCTTCTAGTGATCGACGGAATAAAAAACCAAGAACTGTACGATCAGTTTTCTAGAATGAGGACTCGTAGAGAAAATCTTTAAGGTGAAGAAAAGGATTGCTAGTACCATTGTAGCGGCGATAAACTGGTAGTTCAGAAGGTGGCAGGTGGAGAACTGGCAAAGAAGGAATAGAAATCTCAGGAACTGACTTGGAGTCCAGGCGACATCTAAGCTCTTTATAACGTTCATTCATCTTGGTGAGCTGATCCATGATTGCCTGGGTGAGAGCAAGTTCTTGGTTTACTAGTGGGGGTATGTGGTTAGAGGCATGATTCTAGAATTATGGAGCATGACTCAGCAAATTCTCTGAAGATTGTCCCATGACATGTTAGGTCAAAGGAGCAACATGGTTGAAATAGGGTGGCTGGACAAATGATGGTTGAACCACAGATGGTTAAATTATAGATGGTTGAACTACCGACGGTTGTGCTAATAATGGTTGAATCACAGATTGTTGAACAATAGGTGGTTGAAGAAATGGTGATTGAATGAGTGGTGGTCAAACCAGAGGACAAGGAGATGAGGCAACATGGTTGGCTTCAGCCTGATCTGAGGCAATTTTGCCCTTCACCATGGATTGTATGCGGGCGTAGGTTTCTGGGTCAGTATAAAGAGACAACTCCCTAATGAGTTGTTCAACATCACGGGGGGCATATGGTTGAGGGACCTCTTGCACTTCTGACTCAAACAATGGATTAAGATGACCGTCTAACCGAATTGGTTGATGACTCATCTCGTGCTCTCGATGTTCAACTTGTTCCATCATTCCAACGTGCCTTCCAGACCTTAGATGCATTCAACTTCAAGAAGAAGGTAAAACAAACACGTTGGCAAAGTAAACAAAGAACTTTTTTCTGATTTTTTAGTATCTTTCAAAAATGTTAGAGTTTTGAATTTTTGTTTGACAAACAAGTGATGCAAAGACTTAAAAACAAAATTACGCACTGATTTTGATTAAACCTTAGGATTATGGATTATGTTAAGAATTGTTCTCTCAACAACTGGGTTAGGATCCTAACTCAAATCTCAAATGAACTAGGTTTCACACAATCTCACCACGTGTAGGTAACATAAGATGCTTCGGGTTTTAGGGAGTGGTACAACCAACCCGATCGTGAAGAGGAATACTTCACGTATGAGGAATTACGGAGGCCTTGATGAAAGCTAACCAAGTCAACTAGGAAGGAATATCCCAGAAGAGAGGTCAGAATCCACCAAGAAGGTGTTTTAGATGGGAGGGGTAAATGGGAGAGTGAGCTCCTGCCTCAAAAAAATGTAAAAGAAGGAGGTAGAGAGAAGGAGCAGAGAATGCAATCAAGTAATAAAGCAAGTAATAAGCAAAACATAAACTTAGATAAACAAGCAATAACACAAGAAAAGTAACTAGAAACTAGATAGGCAACTAGAAACTAGAATCTAGACCTTGTTTCTTATGTGAGCCAAATGGAGATAGTGAAAAGTGATGGAAAGAAGAGGGTTCAGATCTTATAGCCAAGAAAAAGGGTGGTCCACGCAAGGACCAATGTAAGAATAAGTTGGTTCATGTGGGAACTGGGGTAAAAAGTAAAGGTGGTTCACGCGAGAACCAGTTTTGGGTAAAAAAAGGGTGGTTCACGTGGAAACCGGTTTGAATGATTGAAAGAAGGACACATGGGGCCAATTAAAGGTGAATAAGGATATGATCTAAGTGGGGATAGATCTGAAGGAAAGTGGTTTGGTTCATGTGGGAACCGAAATAAAGAAAGAGATTGGTTCACGCGTGAACCGGTTTGAAAAGAGAAAGGGTGGCTCACACTGGAACCGGTTTAAATGACAATTGAAAAATATTATTTGAATAATTGAAAATAAATGTTGGTTCACGTGGGGACCGGTTTGTAGAAGAGAGTTGGTTCGCACGGGAACCAGTTTTAAAGCAAAGGTGGGTTCACGCGGGAACCAATTAAAATAAAATGATAGAAATTAAATGAGGTACTTGGCACTTCAGATCTTATAAAATATGGGTGAAATTAGAAATTTTGAGATGGCATGAAATTTAGAAAGGTGGAAAGCAGGAAAGGCTCACGCGGGAACCGGTTTAGAACTAGAACTAGTTGCAAACAAAATACTAAGTACCCACGGTTGAAGACATTGCTTGTCCCACCATGGTCACCACAAAGCTGTCGACTCTGAACATTTGATGGGGCCTCTCCTTTACAGGGAAGTCCATGAATCCAGATCTTCACCTCAAGAGGGGATGAGAAAGAAAGAAGAAAACATGGAAAGAAACTCTCACCTCGGTCCCACACTCACATTGATCCCTGAACTTTCATCCCTTGGCGTCGCTCGATCACCAAAGAGATGGTTTGGGTCATGTGGGAGGGGGATGAGAAGTAGAAAATTAAGACATGTGGTCGCCAGGAACCGCGGGATCCAATTTATGAAATAAAGATTGACCGTGTGTACCTTAGTGTGAAGAGTGTGGGTCAAAGCTTCTCCTTCTTCGGCCGGCCGATGAAGAAGAGTCCTCAACACGTGGGTGCTTGATTTTCTATGCAGCTAGACAAACAAACAAGTGAAAAGAACAATTAGAACTAAACAAAGTAGAGTATATGTAAATAAAATAACATGAAACACACAATTGACTAGAAACTAACCGAATTTGGGTTATCTCTAACCCCTCTTTTTTAGTTTTCAGATTAACAGACTAAAAATAATGCAAAGAAATGCAAAAAAATTATAGAAGGATGGAAAATCACAAAACAAAGAGATAGGAAAAATAACAAAGAGATTTTGAATAGAATAGAGAGAGATATGGCCAAATCTGGGTTGTCGAAAAAGCCGAGCAGCAGTCCAAGATCTGCCAGGCGCGATGTTGCTTCTTCACTCGTCATGACCAGCCCTGACCACAGAATCAAGTACCGTCAATTTAAAACTGAAGAAGACTTGGGGAAGAAGAACATTGATGAAGAGAGCTTGGGCAGCAGAGGTCTACAAGCTTCTGTAGAAGCCAAAGAAGATAGATCTGGTAGATCACCTGCAGACCAGCCTTCCTCTCTCTTAAACTGACTTTTCTCTCTCTAAAGACTCGAAATTATCTCTCTAAAAATCACAAAATGGATGTAGGAGGGAGCTTGGACATTTTGAGATGCCTGAGGAGTCATGCACATGGCTCTAGAATGACCGGAATTGGAGTTTATTTATAAGAGAACGGATGATCTTATCAACACTACAAAATAGGTGCCTTGCGCCCTACCCTAGGGCGCATGCGCCCTGGTGCAGGGCACATGCGCCCCACTGAGGGGCGCATGTGCCTCCAAGTGAGGGCACATCTTATCTTTTCAAAAATTTCGATCTTCTCCGGTCCGATCCGTTCAGTGGTAGAGTCCCGGTTAAAAATTGGTTCCCTCGTGCCTCAAGGTCAGGGCGCATGTGCCCTCAAGTCAAGGCACAGGGGTAGGGCGCATGGGCACGTGCCCTGGGTCCTCGGCGCATGTGAATAGGGACCTGGGTGCATGGGACTGTTTTGCGCGTCCTTCTTCCGGAAGCCATTGCGAACACTCCCGAACTTGAAATTTGACGCCATTTGTTGCATTGGAAAGATAACAGGCCGAAGAAGATCTATATAGCATTGGATCAGCCATCACACCCTTAAAAACTTTATAATTTTGTTCAAAAGTTAGGATAGTGAACAGAAGATCTGATACTGGTCGAAATGACTCCGACGGCCAACCGGAAAGACACGACATGAAACAAAACTTGTCCAGAGTGTGAATCTGACCATAACCTTCAATTCATGATCATTAGGCATTGGTCATTCAGCCAATTTCCATGTTTACATGATTTACAAGTGGTTTTCGCTCGAAAATTATGGCTTTTTGCTGAAAACTTCGAAAAACATCTGATTTCGTTCGACGAAGCTCCAAATGAACTTTAAAAGACACGTCGTCAGTATAAGGTTAATCACACATATTACTCTATAAAACATGAGTTTTATGCTTTGAATTAGGCAAATTTGGCATGTCTACAATAGTTCTATAGATAAAGTTGCCCTCTTCTTGCCAATAAAAGGACTCCCATTTGGAGGGTTTACGACACACCAAGGGTGCCCCCCAAACCCTCTCATCTACCACAACACTCCCAAGGCCTTACAACTTCTCTCTAAGCTCTCAAAATGTTCCAAAATTCTGTTTCAAAACCTAAAAAAATCATAGTTGCATCTTGAAAGAATAGTCTAGCAGAATGAAGTTACCATCTTTTGGGTTGTAGAAAGACCCCCATATGGAGGTTTAGGAGGTTCCAAGTCCATCTCTCACTTCTTCTTATCCACCACTACATTCCCAAAGCCTCACAATCTCTCCCCAAGCCCAAAATCTTTCCCAAAAACCTGAAAATCCACAATTTCTTTCTTCAGAAATATGATTTTTCTCCAACTTTGAGGGTCTCTTCACTTCATTTCCCTTACATATAGTGCCAAAACACTTTTCCATTAGCTTCACTTAGGTATTGGATGCTTGAAGAAGTCCTTCCATCTTGGAGGTCTTCCTACACTCCAAGGCGACGTCGCGAATAAGGGAAGAAAATCTGCTGAAACCAGTCCCTGGTGCCCCATAAATAGGGTGCTTTGACTTCCATATATGGGGCACTAGCAGGGGCAGACCCCGTTTTGCATTTTTTTGAGTTCATTTACTTTTCCGGTCGATCCTTACTCCTCCCTTTCATTTTAACTTTCATTAACATGTTATTTAGCATGCATTATGCCACACCTTTGCATCTTCATACCTCTTTAAAAATCTATAAAAATAGGGGTTGGGATTTAGTCCCAATCTGGTCAGTTCCTTACCTTTTGCATGTTTAAGTTCGAATTTGAGCATGATTCTACACTTTCACTAGAACTAATGATCTTTTCATTTGTTTCTATGTTTTCATATGAACATTTGTAGGTAAATCCGGCCAAGGTGGAGCTTCAACCGAATCAAAGACGAAGGACTCACTAAGCTCTCTTCTTTCGGCCGGCTGAGAGAAGAGAAGTTGGAACCCAACAATCTCCCCGCTTCCAAAGGTACGATGGTCATTTTTATTCTTCATTTTTATTTCTACTATATTTTGGAGCCTTTGGCTCCTAGCGACCACAACCACTAACTTCCCATCCACCAAGTCCCCAAAGCAAGTGTAGGGGCCAGAAAAGGAAGATCTACGGATCCCGTTTCGGGTGCTTACACCTTTTGGCGACCACGGTGGGACCGACTTTGCTGTAGTGAGATCCTATTTTCTTTCCTAAGAATGTCTATTTGAAAGCATGTTTATTTTCGTTTCCATGTGAGTAATTTCCATTTCCTTGCATTGTTACTTGTTTATGTTGCTTACTAGCTTCTTTGAAGTACCACCTACTTCTCTTAAAGTTTACTTGCTCTCCGTTTATCATTTTAAAATCATAGCGCTTTGATTTCCAACTTTGTTAATCAACTTATTTTACTTTAGCATCTTAGATATCATCTTCTTTCATCCCATGTTAAGTATACTTGCCTATTTCTTTCCAAGTCTAGTTCTTCTTTAGCATGCTTAGTTAAAATTAGTACTTTCTACCATCTTAGTTTAATTTCATATCATTGTCTTGTTCAGTTGCTTCCTATAACATCTCATTAATCATTGCATGCTTTTATTTTCTTCTTGCTTGCTTCTTATTCCTTGACATTTCACTTGCATTTAGTTTGCATTGGAGTTTCGGGTTCGCCTGTCTCCTTAGGACATCCGAGAAGGGAGTCTCTCTCCTCCCAAAACCCCACACATCCAAACACCCCTCTTGGTGGTTGCCAACTTCTCCTCCAGGGATTCCCTCTCGGAAGGACTGTGTAGCTTCCATCAAGGCCTCCGTAAGTCCCCAGATGTGAAGGATTCCCTCTTCACTGATCGGGTTGGTTGTACCTTTTTACACCAAAACCCGGAGTACCTATTACCTATCGTTGTAAAAAGAGTGACAACCTTAGATTGCTCAGTATTGTGAGAGCATAGGGTCCTACCCATTTATTTGAGTGGATAATATTTCTCTTAAAACAAGCTACTAATTTAAAGTTGAAACACAAAAAAATGTGTTAATCATTCCAAAGTCTTTGCCATTACTTGTTTGCAAATAAAAATTAAAAATTAAACAAAAATTTCAAAATCACCTAAAAAACCAAAACAAAAATTTGCTTGAGGTTAATTTGCTTGGTAACTTGCTTGTCCAGCAAACCAAAATAAAAAATCAAAACAAAAAGTGGGTCGAAAAAATCAAAACAAAAAAATCCTTGAGCTTTTATTTGTCAACCTTTTTTTTCTATTGTGTTTATGATTTTAAGGTCAAGACGAGTTATCAGAATGGCGGATCAATGATACGAGCAACTACAGTTGGAGTATGACCAATCTTATTTCTACCCTGATGCCGTATGTGCCGTCAATGAACCCGAAGTTCTCCCCGAACCTAGACAAACTTCTCCTCAACCCAATCCAAATGCACGTTAGGAGGCATTCTCTCATGCCGACCCTACACAACTTCAAGCTATCGAAGCATCCTCAAGGGCAAGTCGCCCACCAACCACATTCCTCCCGAAGGTGGTCTTCACATCTCTACACCTCGGTCAGTGGCACGCCAACCCAATGTGCCCATTCATGTTCATTCTTATACCAGGCTTGTAGCCCCAACTTCTCCTCATCCGGTGACTAATCTAGATCATCCCGATCAGAATGTTGTTGTTCCTTCTAGGCCACCAGTTTATTCTTCTAATCATCTCAACCCTACTCACCCTTTGGTGAATCCCCCAATGTACCCTTCTTATCCGGCCACTTCGGCCCATCCAATCCCAATTCCAGTGCACCAAGCACCCACTCCTCCTCCTCCTCTTAGGGAACCTTCTGTCGATCAAGCTATGATTAACAAAATCACTTGCATGGATGAGCAGTATAGAGAGCTTAGATGATCGACACCAAAGCAGTCCCCGAAATTTCTCTTCCTTCCCTCCCTACTTTTCATCTTCCTCCCTCTAAGATGCCGATATATCGCCGTTACAACGGAACCAGTAATCAATTCATTCATATCAAGGACTTTCTTTATGAGTCAGTAATGTGACAAAATGACCCAAGGGCCCTTGCTTTACTTTTCAGAAGATCATTAGAGGGTTCAGTTTTAGAGTGGTTCTACTCGCTTGACTCTTTGGAAGCCAGCAACTTTGATACTGTCAAAGCGAAATGCTTGCAAAGATACCAAGATCGAGTCAGCCATACATATTCAATCACAGATCTCATAGTAGAAAAGTTGAGAAATGATGAGAATTTCATAAGATATGCTGACAGATGGAGAGCAATGGCAGAAAGGCTAACAAATGCACTATCATAATCAGAACAGGTCAAAAAGATCATCACTAACGCCACTCTAGCCCTGAAGAATGTACTAGCATTGCATCACCCTGTCACCATGAACGAACTCTATGAGAGAGCATGGTACATCCAAACACAACTCCAAGACTCTCCCATCATGAACCTCTTCGACCCTAGGCCCCGAGTTATCAAAAAGACAACCACCACCACCACTGGGCCTGTAACCGAAGGCGTGGTAACCAATGAACACGTCAACATCATAGGAAACCCCCCCAACAACGACCAAAAACAATACAAAAACCCCCAATACAGAAACCCCCGTCAAACCCAACCGCCACCTCGCCCTTAAGTCCAACCCCAACCATTTCGACACCAAACACCAAATCAGTATCCCCAACAACCAACACAGACACCAGTCCCCCAGCAACCCCGACAATTGGCCGTGCGAACCTTTGCACCTCAACCACCACGCCAACCAACCACCTATAACTAGGCACCTCCCCCCGCCACCTACGCGCCATGAAGAACAGGGCCTAGAAGAAACCATTATCTTCTATTGCCGTACTCTCTCACAAATATTTTCAAAACTCTTATGGTGGTAGGCAGATTTCACTACCAAGAGAAAAGTTGGAGTGGCCACAAAATGACAATACAGATAGATATTGTTTATACCACAGATAGCCATGACATACAGTAGAGAATTGCTTTCAATTTAAAGATTATATCCATGACCTCCATGAGCAAGGAAGTATTGACTGGGGTCAGATGGGCGAATACATCAAGGCAGTGAAGAACCAGCCTCAGCAGCAGTAGGCACCAGTCCAACAACAACAACAACAGGAATCCGGTCTAGGGATCATTTAGAACCCGCTACCTGCACATGCGCCCACAATAGTATTGGAAAATCAAAGGGTTAATCCCATTCTGACCTCTACCGATGAACCCCGGGATAGGGGCCAAAATTGGCAAATTGAGGGACCTGCTTCCTTCATGAACATTAATCCTTCGAACCACGTTAACCGAACTGTTCACTCCATACCACAAGCTATACCCACCAGAAGAAGCCAACCACCAATCATTCGCACCTTGTCACGACCTACCATAAGACTGCCGGCCATACAACTCCAGCCGGGTCGGACTCTAATCTGCCCAGTTGAGCCACCATAAATACCGTCACCATTAGGACCCATCATCGTACCACCTCGTACAACCATGCCATCACAACCTACCTACACCCCTACAACTTGAACTATCATCACTACACCCCTACCGAGGCCTCCCATCATCCGACCTAACCCTCCATCCACCTCTACTACACCAACCACAGCCCCTCAGCTTACCACAGTGCTTAGAAGCGGGCGCATGTTTCAAAGAATTTTTCCCCAGACCAGTCAACCAGGGCGATCACAAGAAGAAGAAGAAGAAGAAGACCCAGAAGAACCAGTGCCAGGGACATCTTACGACTTGTTGAAACATCTCGACAAAACTCCTGCACGAATTTCCATTCTAGAGCTAATCAAAAGGTCCAAGGTTCACCAAGAAGTTCTTCAACAATATCTACAATGAGTAATGGTCAATGAGACCCTCCCCCCTAAGAAGATTGCAATAGTCTTGACCCCGAGAAGTGAACACCCCGCCCTCACTTTCACCAAAGAAGAGTTGGTCGAACCAGAAGCAAGGAAATATGCACTTTATATCACTGTCAGCATCAATGAAACAGATGTCAAGTCTTGTTTAGTTGATACCGGTGCTTCTATTAATGTCTTGCCACCAGAAATGCTACAATTGTGTGGAATCCCAGAAGAGGATATTCGGCCATCACAAATCACTGTAAAAGCATATGACATTTCAAAGAGGCCCGCCTATGGCATGGTTACACTCGAAGTCAAACTCGGACCCCAAGTTGTTACTGTTGACTTCTGTCGACTCTGAAAATTCGATGGGGCCTTCTTTCCTTTTCAGGGAAGTCTGTGAATCTAGATCATCACCTCAAGAGGGGTTGAGAAAGAAAGAAGAAAACATGGAAAGCAACTCTCACCTCGGTCCCACACTCACATTGATCCCCGAACTTTCATCCCTTGGCGTCGCTCGATCACCAAAGAGACGGTTCGGTTCATGTGGGAGGAGGGAGAGAAGTAGGAAATTAAAACATGTGGTCGCCAGGAACCGCGGGTTCCTATTTATGAAATAAAATTGACCGTGTGTACCTTAGCATGAAGAGTGTGGGTTAAAGCTTATCTTTCTTCGGCCGGCCGATGAAGAAGAGTCCTCAACGCGTGGGTGCTTGATCTTCTATGCAACCAGACAAACAAACAAGTGAAAAGATAATTAGAACTAAACAAAGTGGAGTATATGTAAATAAAATAACATGAAACACACAACTGAAAGAAAACTGACCGGATTTGGGTTATCTCTAACCCTGTTTTTATTTTCGGATTAACAGACTAAAAATAATGCAAAAAATTATAAAAAAATAATATGAGGATGTAGAATCACTAAAAAAATAGATAGAAAGAAAAAAATAAGGATTCTGATAAGAATAGAGAGAGATATGGCCAAATCTGGGTTGTCGAAAAAGCCAAGCAGCAGTCCAGGATCTGCCAGGCGCGACTTTGCTTCTGCGCACTTCACGACCAACCCCAACCTCGGAATCAAGTTCCGTCAATTTAAAAATGAAGAATACTTGGAGAGGAAGAACTTTGATGAAGAGAGATCGGGAAGCATAGGTTTACACGCTGCTGTAGAAGCCGAAGAAGACAGACTAGGCAGATCAACTGCAGACCAGCCTTCCTCTCTCTTGAACAGACTTTTCTCTCTCTAAGAACTCAAAATTCTCTCTCTAAAAATCACAAAATCAATTCAGGAGAGAGGTTGGACATCTTGAGATGCCTGGGGGGTCATGCACTTGCCTTTGGAATGACCAGAATCAGAGTTAATTTATAGGAGAATGAACAGTCTTATCAAGGCTAAAAAAAAGGGGACCTTGCGCCCTACCCCAGGGCGCATGTGCCCGAGGCTGGGTGCATGCGCCCCACTGAGAGGTGCATGGTACATTGTCCAAAAAATTTGGTCTTATCCAGTCGATCCGTTCAGCGGTAGAGTCCCGGTGAAAAACTGGTTCCCTCGTGCCTCAAGGGTAGGGCGCATGTGCCCACAAGTCAGGGCACGAGGTCATGTGCCTCAATGGTAGGGCGCATGGGCACATGCCCTGGGTTCTGGGTGCATGTGACCCAGGACCTGGGCGCATGGGAAGCCATTGCGAACACTCCCGAACTCGGAATTCGACGTTGTTTGTTGCATTGGAAAGATAACAGGCCAAAGAAGCTTTCTATAGCATTGGATCAGCCATAACACCCTCCAAACATTTTTAATTTTGTCCGGAAGTTAGGCAAGTGAACAGAAGATCCGATACTGGTCAAAATGACTCCGACGGCAAACCGGAAAGGCACGGTATGCAACAAAACTTGTCCGGAGTGTGAATCTGACCATAACCTTTAATGAAAGATCATTAGGCATTGGTCATTCAGCCAATTTCCATGTTTACATGATTTACGTGTGGCTTTCGCTCGAAAATTATGGCTTTTGGCGAAAAACTTCAGAAAACTTCCGATTTCGTTCGGCGAAGCTCCAAATCAAAAAAACACCCGGCATTATTCTAAGGTCAATCACACATGTTACCCTCTAAAACATGAGTTTTATTCTCTGAATTAGGCAAATTTGGCGTGTCTACAGCTTGCCTCGCCTTGATGTCGGCTTTGTAAGGGAGTGGCATGTAATGAAGCGGAGTGATTCAAAGTGAACTGTAATGGAATGCAAGTGAGCGTAGATGAATGTAGAGGAATGGAATGGTGATGTACTGAAAAGGTGGCATCAAAGTGTAGATATAAACACCCTTATCTACCCGATCCAGCAAAATGAATCTCTCTAAGTATTCTAGATCACTTTCATGTTCCATCAAAACGTCACATAATTGACTGGTAAAAGACATGCCCATGGCACGAGAGATGAAAAATAAAAGATAAAGGATAAAAGATGTAGCCAACCCTCAGCGTGGTGAGGAGTCCTCGAATTCGTAGGTTCATCATCAGCCAGCAATCCGAACTTTGCGGTGTTCTTGTACTGTGACGGGCTAAAGTTTTAAAAGAGAAATTGATCTTAAAATGAAAAGAATACCAATCCATCATATTTGGAATCTCAAGTTCATTTAAGTTTCACCAAAATACTCAGTTTAATTCTGAGTGGAATAACCTCTAGTTCTAAAAGGGTTTGTTTTAAGCATAATAAAATTGCTCGGGTATCGTGAAAACCATGAATCACGCTCTAGAAGAAAACCCGGTATTCGGAAAATGACAAGACAGATTTAAGCCATAGTGGGATTGAAAGATAATGGTGGGATTAACATAGAATGATGGGAAAGAAGAAACAATAGCATGACAATCATGACACGGTGGGATAAAATAAAAGACATAGTGGGATAAAAGAAAGAAGAGAATAAAACATAGTGGGATAAAATTGATAATGATGAAAAAATGCAAAAGAAGATGGATGTGGAAAAATAGAAAATTATGTAGAACATAGTTGAAGATATAGATTGTCTATTGGAGGTCAAGACACCTGATTAGGAACCATCGTCCCTCCAATGTTCAATTTTGGCTTATCCGTGAGTGTGAAGAAATGACCAAGCAGTCATAGATTTTGTTGAAGGGGATCTTAGGCCCAGTCACCTTCACCCTAAAGGTCTTCAACATTGATGCATTTAATACATATTAAATGGACCTAACATAACTAAATGACAAATGGTGAGAGTGATGTGAAGTGCAAAATTGAGTGTTGGTGATGATGTGAGATTGATGTGAAGCTGAGTGAAGTCTTCAGGCATGGTCTATCAACTTGCATCGACCGCCTGATTCATCATCACCATGATAATACTTGACTGGGTGGCACTCCCTTTCTTTTCGTCGCAAGGCTAGAATGACGTTCCTTCCGAAAAACTGATCTCACCAATTCACCTATTAGTAATTAAAAGGTTGCTTGCACATTTCTGGTTAGTACCCAACAGACGTAATTGTCATATGAAGCATATTTTTCTCGAAATGAACAACTGAGGTTTTCACTATTAGAACCATCATTTAGAGGTCAAAACAAAGTTTTTGATAATGGTTCCTTTAGCAAAAATGTCATCTTTAACATTCTGAACAATTTCTGATGTTTTGAGATTTTTCTGAATTTTTAAAATTTTTTATCCATGTGCCCCCGATCGGGGGCACCTCGCCATGCGCCCTGGGGTGGGGCACCTGGCCATGTGCCCCCAGATGAGAGCACATGCGCCCTGAGGCCCTTTTTTGCAAGAAAAAATGTACCTGTTGGCCCTTCTCTTTTGCTTCTTCAGCTCCTGAAAATACTTAATAAAGATGATTAAATTTTTATCATGACTCATCCCTTTGCCTGTATATCCTTTGTCTTGATTTTGAGTCAAAGGGAGGAGCCTTCTTAACCAGGTAAAATAAAACAAATGACTTAAATGAAATGGTGTAAGGGTTAAGGGAACTTACCTGCCATGGTGAGAATCCTTCCCTTTTACATTGAAATGCCTGAAGCACTTGATAAAACAGGATTAGATCTTCACAATGACTTGTCGTTTTCCTATTACAGTCAACTTTGACTTAGGTCAAAGGGAAGAGTCTTCTTAACAAGGTAATTAAAGCAAAAGGATATGCAATGTAGGAATGGAAATATGCATGATAGTCAAATAAACATGGATGCAACTAAGGCAATGATCATGACTGAGCATTTTTTTTTGGATTTTCTTTGAAATATTCTTTTTTTTGGATTTTCAAAAATATTCAATTTCTTTGAAAAAATTTTTTGCAATTTTTTGGATTTTTGAATTATTCATTTTGTTGTTTTTAAAAAAACAATTCACTTTTTTTTACATTTTTAAAATATTCGGTTTTTTTAATTTTTTTAAATATGCATTTTTTTAGATTTTTGAAATATTCATCTTTTTGGTTTTTTGAAAATATTCACTTTTTTGGGATTTTTGAAAATATTCACTTTTTTGGATTTTTGAAATATGCATTTTTGTGGGAAAAATACTAGTATTTGAGGCAATTCATCGATCATTGGAGTTTGCCCAAACTCAAGTGGTAGATGACACATGCAAAATCAAGTTCCCTACATAGAATCCTTTTAACCTTCTTCCTTTGGTCAGCTTGGATTCCTCCCGGATTTGGTCGGTTTACCCTTCCCAAGGGGTTTAAGGAGGAAGAGTATAGAGGAAGTCCTTGATAGGGTTTGGAGATGTTGAGAGAGATTTCTCTACTCTCACTCAAATTACCCATTTGGGTTCGGCCTCTTTCGGTCTCTCTTATTTTTTTGTTTTTTTTGCTCTTTTCTATGTGGCACATATTTGGACAGGTTTTTGACCCGTGGGGACATTGCCCATCTTTTAATGCCTTTTGCCTTGACTATCATTCTAGGTACTCATTCAGATAGGTTGATCATTTTTTTTCTTTTTCTAACCTGAGGGGTTCATTGCCCATCTTTTGGCACCCTTTTGTACCATCTAAGACGGCCTCCTACTAGGGTGGCGAGTGTTTTCGATACTACCCCTCTCTAATCTTCTCTCCCTATCTTGGACCGAGTAGAAGAGAATAGGGTAAGGGTAATCCTTCCATTTCTAGATTTCTGCCTTGCCTTTTGTAAGTGTCAGGTTGTCTAGATTCTAGGATCGGGAAGTGTTGTGTGTGTAGGATGGTTCCTACCCTTGACTTCTCACAAACAACCTAGGATCGATGACTTGAGATTATACCAGTGGTTTCTCCATTTTTATGGAAAGTACTTTTTGAGGTAAACTCCATTCCAAGGATGATTTAATTTTTCTCCATCTGCATTAGTCAATTCATATGTATTACCTAGATACTTTTCAGTGATTACAAAAGGCCCTTCCCAGTTAGGTTGCAACTTGGAGCGGGGACCCCCTGGCATAACGAATATGCGTTTGACTACCATCTCCCCGATCTCGAATTTTCTCTCGACCACCCTCTTTTGATAAAACCTTTTAAGTCTGTTCTGATAAGTCTGGGCATGCTCGGCGGCGGCTAGCTTTCTTTCATCCAAGAGTTCAAGCTGTGCAAGGAGAGACTCTCGTCTCTCATCGACAGGAATATCCCTGTCGAGTTGAACTTGGAGAGATGGAAGTAATACTTCATAAGGGACCACTGCTTCCATCCCATATGCCAAGGCGTATGGGGTTTGTCCAGTGGGAGTCCTTACAGAAGTACAATAAGCCCATTGGGCATCTACAAGCTTATCAGGCCAGTCGACAAACTTGCTAGACTTACAAGATTTCTTGATGATCTTGATTAAGGTTTTGTTGGTGGCATTTGCTTGACCATTGCCTTGAGGATAGTATGGTGATGAATGATGCAATGAAATGCAATACCTGTTGCAAAGATCACACAGATCTTGAGAGAGAAATTATGGCCCATTATCGGTGAGGATGTCACTGGGGATTCTGAACCTTGCAATGATGTTGCACTTGATGAAGGAACAGACTATTGACACTTTAATCTCCACGAATGCTTCCGCTTCTGCCCACTTTGTGAAGTACTCTGTTGCTGTCAGAATGAATGATTTTGAGCACATTTCGGAGTTGAGGTCACTCAAGGGGCCAATGATATCAAAAGCCCACATGGCGAAAGGCCATGGGGCATGAATTGGATGAAGGGAAGATGCGGGAGAATGAATCTTGTCGGCATGGAGTTGACATGAATGACAATGCAGGACAAAGATGGAGCAGTCTTCTTCTAGAGTTGGCCAACAATACCCTTGTCGGATGATTTTCTTAGCAAGGGCTTGGGCATTCACATGACCACCACAAACTCCAGAATGTGCTTCCTTCAGCACCAACTCGGCTTCTTCTTCATCAAGACACCTGAGTAAGATTCCACTTAGGCTTCTCTTGTAGAGCACTCCTCCTAGGATTGTATACCTCTGGGATACTCTTCTAATTGCCTTCTTTTCCTTGGTGGTTGATCCAGGCGGATATGACTGATCTTGGCAATACCTCGCAATCTCGTCATACCAAGATCCCTCACCTTCTTCTAATTCTTCCAACTCAATTAAGGAGATTTCTTCTTTGTGTTCCAAGTATTCCTTTCTGTTGAACCTCTCCTTAAGCTTCAGAAAATGTCCATCCTCAATTGCTGGAATTGTCCTCTTACAGATGTGGATAGTCCACACTTGCCCGCCTAGCGGGACAAATAGAGATGAAGCTAGTGAAGCTATGGCATCGGCGAGGATATTTTAAGAACGGAGGACATGAACAAAGGTGAGTTTGAAGAATAGCTTGATGTAGCAGGTGGTGAGCTCCTGGTAGGGTTTGAGGTTTGGATGAGAGGTTCGGTACTTGGATAGGACTTGTCGTAGGATCAATTGACTATCACCTATCACCCTCAGTTCGGTGGCACCGTGAAAATGAGTAGCCTCCAGCCCGACCAGCAAGGCTTCACACTCAGCTATGTTGTTGGTTGCTGGAAAGTTAAGCTGAAAAGCCTATGGAATGGTGACACCTTCAGGTGACAGAAGGACAATACCTATCCCTCTACCATGAGAGTTCAGAGCCCCGTCAAAATATAATGTCAAAAGATTGGAAGATTGGACTGACATTAGTTCGTCATCCGGGAACTCCGACCGGACTGGGTCAAAGATGGGTATGGGATGATGGGCAAGGTGTTCAGCAATAGCATAGCCTTTGATTGCCTTCTGTGGGACATAAGTGATATCAAATTGGGATAAGAAACTCTGCCATTGCCCTAACCGATCAGTCAAGACTGTCTTCTCTAACAGAAACATAATAGGATTGATATGAGCAATGAGCTTGACTTGGTGAGCAAGAAAATAATGCTTGAGTTTCTGAACCACCCTAACAAGTGCAGCACAAGTCTTTTCTACCACAGTGTACTTTAGCTCACAAGCATCAAACATCTTAGACAAATAGTAAGTAGCTCATTCTTTCCCTTCTTCATCAACTTGTGCAAGGACTGCCCCAAGAGATTTCTTAAGAACCGAAATGTAGAGGACCAAAGGCTTGTCGGGAATTGGTGGTCTAAGAACAGGGGGACTTGCTAGGTATGCTTTCAACCCATCAAACGCCTCTTGGCACTACGAATCCCATTTAAACTCGGCTCCCGCCTTGGTAAACTAATAGAAAGGTTTACACCTTTGGGAATGTTGTGAGATAAATCGGCGGAAAAATTGTAGCCTCCCAATCAATCCTCGAAGCTCTTTCATATTCTTCGGGGGATGCATACCAATGATTGCTTTGTCCTTGCTTAGGTCAATCTATATGCCCCTTTTGCTTACTATGAACCCAAGTAGTTTTTCAGATGAAACTCCAAATGTACACTTCTTAGGGTTCATTTTCAGCTTGTATTCTCTAGCTCATTGCAAAACCTTCCTTAGTACTTCAGAATGATCTTCCCGACTCTTGGACTTGATAACCAAATCGTCCACATACACCTCTACAAGGGTGTGCACCATGTCGTGAAAGATAGCCATCATAGCCCTCTGATATGTAGCACCATCGTTCAACCCAAAGGGCATGACAACATAGCAATATGTTTTCCAAGGTGTAGTGAACAAGGCCTTCTCTTGGTCCTCCTCAGCTAACCGAATCTGATTGTATCCAGAATAGCCATCCATGAAGGAAAGCATTTCAAATCCAGCTGTGTTATCTACCAAAACATCGATATGAGGCAAAGGGAAATCATCCTTAGGACACGCTCGGTTCAAGTCCCTGAAATCTATACAAATCTGAACCCGTCCATCCTTTTTTATAACAGGGACTATGTTAGCCACCCATTGCGCATATAGGATGACTTTAATAAATTTTGCTTGGTGTAGTTTGTCAACCTCTTCTTTCATTTTGAGTGCAATATCAGGGTGGAATCTCCTGAGCTTTTGTTTAACCGGGGTAGTTCCAGGTTTCAAGGTTGATCTATGTTCAGCCAATGCATTATCTAATCCCAGCATGTCTTCATATGTCCATGCGAACGTGTCCCTATATTCTTCCAAAACATTGATCAAATGTTGTTCTTGGGAGGGAGTGAGGTTTGCACCAATGAGGATAGTCTTAGGGTCTTCCAGAGTTCCTAAATTCAATTCCTTGGTTGGTTCATTCCCTGTGGCTGATGGTTCTTCAAATCTTCTAAGCCCAGATGCATACGCATCAGCCAAGTCCTCAATTTCATCCTCAAATTTGGGATCCTTCTCTGATACCACCTCATATACTCCCAACGTATGATCTATGTTATGGTCATCCTCATATCGGATTTCATCTAGCTAGATAGTATTTTCTAAAAAGTTTGGCAGCCTTGCACACTCTACACATTTCTGTGCCAATTGTTGCAGATACCTATTTGGAATTCGTTTACCCTGGACTTTCCTATTTCCTAACCTAACTTGACCTACTGAAGATGAAGATGAAAAGGTGATATTTACAATGGAGGGAGGATCAAGTAAATCGATCAATGATTCAGAAGAGAGGGATCCCTGATTGGGAGCGCCCTTTGGGATGAGTAGAGTTGTCTCCTCGATGGAAATGTGAGTTTCAGAGAAGACTTTTTTTTGGGACTCTCAACTAAAAAGATAGAATGGGTCAGCAGGACTCGGGATTTGCTAGAAGATGACTGAATTAATAGAGAGAAAAACTTAAGAATAAAAGGGAAAAAGGGGCTCGTGGGCCCAATGGTAACAGAAAGTGGACACATGGGTCCAAAACTGATAAAAAAAAGTAAACGGGTATGTGGACCCGATCTTAGAAATGGATGGGCATGTGAGCCCATGCTGGAAAGAACCCTCAGTTCTGAAGTTGATGAGGGAAGTAAATGGGCAAGCAGGCCAAGAATATCCTCATCAGTGCCAACCTCACCCCTTTAGAAAAACAGAATCTAACGAGGGTACTACAGGAATACAAGGACACGTTCGTATGGACATACGAAGATATACCTGGGTTAGACAAGTCGTTGGTAGAGCATCGGTTAACTTTAAAACCCGAAGCTACCCCGGTCAAGCAAAAGTTAAGGAGATTCCACTTAGACATAGCTATGAAGATGAAGGAAGAGGTCGATAAGGTACACCAAGCAAAATTCATTAGAGTCATCATTTATCTGCAATGGGTGGTAAATATAGTCCCAGTCATGAAGAAGGATGGAAAGGTTCGAATTTGCATTGACTTCAGGGACTTAAATCGAGCGTGTCCAAAAGATGATTTCTCCCTTCCTCATATCGATGTTCTTGTTGATAACACAACTGGATATGAAACCCTATCATTCATGGATGGATATTCAGGGTATAATCAAATCCGGTTAGCAGAAGAGGATCAAGAGAAGACCTCATTCACTACACCTTGAGGAACTTATTGCTACGTTGTCATGCCCTTTGGATTAAAGAATGCCGGAGCAACTTATCAAAGGGCCATGGTGGCGATATTTCATGATATGATGCATAAATTTGTAGAGGTGTACATGGATGATCTAGTGGTTAAATCTCAGACCCGAGATGAGCATGCTGAGGTATTAAAAATGGTTTTGCAACGAGCCAGGGAATATAAGCTTAAAATAAATCCTAAGAGATGTGTGTTTGGAGTGTCATCTGGAAAGCTACCTAGGTTCATCATCTATAAAAGAGGTATTGAGATCGATTCCAACAAGGCCAAGACCATCATTGATATGCCTCCACCAAAGAACTTAAAAGAGCTAAGAGGGTTGATTGGTAGGCTACAATTTGTTCGCCAGTTTATCTTACAACAGTTCGAAAGGTGCAAACCTTTCTATAAATTAACCAAGGCGAAGGAAAAATTTAGATGGGATTCAAGATGCCAGGAGGCATTCGATGGTTTAAAGAAGTACTTGTCAAGCCCACCTATGCTCAAACCTCCAGTTCCCGGCAAACCCTTAATCTTATACATCTCAGTTTTGGAAGGATCCCTTGGAGCAGTATTGGCACAATTAGATGATGAAGGGAAGGAGCAAGCAGCATACTATATGTCTAAAATCTTTCATCCTTGTGAGCAGAAGTATACAACTATGGAAAAAACCTGTGCCACCCTGGTTTGGGTGGTCCAAAAGCTTAAACATTACTTTCTGGCTCATGAGGTTAATCTCATTGCTCGCATGAATACCATCAAGTTTCTTCTTGAAAAATCTGTCCTAACTGACCGGTTAACACGCTGGCAGAGCCTTCTCTCTCAATTTAACATCACCTACATCCAACAGAAGGTGATCAAGGGATATGTGATTGCTGAACACCTCACCCATCATCCTATCCCAATCTTTGACCCTATCCAATCAGAATTCCCCGATGAAGAATTGATATCCATTCGATCTTCCAATCTATAGACTTTATATTTTGACGGGGCATTAAATTCCCAGGGTAGAGGGATATGGATTGTTCTTTTGTCACCCGAAAGTGTCACCATTCCACAGGCTTTTCAGCTCTATTTTCCAACAACAAACAATATGGGTGAGTATGAAGCCTTACTGGCCGGACTAGAGGCCACTCACTTCTATGGTGCCACCAAACTAAGAGTGATCGGTGGTAGTCAATTGATTCTCCGCCAAGTGCTTGCCAAATACCGCACATCTCATCCCGGGCTCAGACCATACCAAGAACTCACTGCCTGTTACATCAAGCTATTCTCCAAACTCGAATTCATTCATATTCCTCATGCTCAAAATATTCTCGCCGATGTTCTCGCTTCTCTGGCATCTTCACTATCTGTCCCGCTAGGACGATCTATGTCTATCGACTTACCATTCCAACAGTAGAAGATGCACAATTCTTGAAGGTTAAGGAAGAGTTTGAAAGGAAAAAGTACATTGAGCAAAAGTAAGAACTATCTTTGGTCTAGTTGGAGGAATTAGAAGAGGGTGAGAAACCATGGTATCATGAGATTGCGAATTACTGTCAGGATCAGACATATCCACCAGGTTCAACCGTCGAAGAGAAGAGAGCCATAAGAAGAGTCTCCCAGAGATACACCATCTTGGGTGGAGTGCTTTATAGAAGGAGCTTGGCCGGCGTGCTATTAAGATGCATAGATGAAGAAGAGGCTGAATTGGTGCTTAAAGAAGCACATTTCGGAGTATGTGGAGGCCATGTAAATGCCCAAGCCCTTGCCAAGAAGATCATCAGGCAAGGGTATTATTGGCCTACTCTGGAAGAAGATTGCTCGATCTTTGTCCGGCACTGTCATCAATGTCAACTTCATGGTGACAAAATTCACTCTCCCGCATCTTCTCTTCACCCGATTCATGCCCCATGGCCTTTCGCTATGTGGGCTTTTGATATTATCGGACCCCTTGGTGACCCAAACTCCACAAACAAAACCAAATCCTTCATCCTAACGGCAATGGAGTACTTCACCAAGTGGGCAGAAGCAGAAGAATACATGAAAATCAAGGCATCAATAGTCTGCACCTTCATCAAACGCAGCATGATTGCCAAGTTCGGGATCCCAGGCGACATCATCATTGACAATGGACCACAATTCGTCTCTCAGGAGCTGCGCGACCTTTGCAACAGGTATTGCATCAAATTGCATCATTCATCTCCATATTATCCTCAAGGCAATGGTCAAGCAGAAACCACAAATAAAACTCTAATAAAAATCATTAAGAAAATGTGTAAGTCTAGCAAGTTCGCAGACTGGCCGGATAAGTTAGTTGATGCTCTTTGGGCCTACCGCACTTCTATTCGAACCCCAACGGGTCAAACACCCTATGCCTTGGCATTTGGGATGAAGGCGGTAGTCCCGTATGAAGTACTCATTCCTTCCCTTCAATTCCAGATCGATTGAGACATCCCGATGGAAGAACGCCGAGATTCCCTTCTCTCGCAACTCAAACTCTTGGACGAAAGGAGGCTGGCCACTGTCGAACATGCTAGATCTTATCAAAATAGACTTAAAATATTTTATCAGAAGAGGGTGGTGGAGAGAAAATTTGAAATCGGTGAGGCCGTGCTTAAAAGCATATTCATTAAGCCGGGCAGTCCCCGCTCTAAACTTCAACCTAATTGGGAGGGTTCATATGTAATCTCAGCAGTTTACCCTGGTAATTCATACAAGCTAACTAATGCAGAAGGTGAAGAACTAGATCATCCTTGGAATGGTGTATACCTCAAGAAATATTTCCCTTAAAAGAAGAATAAAAATCACAAAAAATTTATAAAATCCAAAGGTGTGAAGAATGATGATAACATCTAACGCTTGCTTGTTCAGTGCACTAACTTGTCACTTAGGGAAATAAGGATAGGCATCATACCGCACACACTACACATTTAGGTTTTGGAATCCGATGATTGGAAGTCAGAGAGAAAGCTAAGCAACACTTGGCAAAAGAAGGTCAATCCTATACTGTTCTCTTCTTATATCGGTCTAGAATAGATAAAAGGGGTTAGAATAAGGAGTATCGAAAGTGCCCATTGCCCTATTAGGAGGATGCCTCTGAAGGTCTGACTTCTTAAAAGAAAAGGTGCCAAAAGATGGGCAATGACCCCTCAGGTCAGCAAAAGAATAGACCTGTCTGAATATGTACCAACAAAAGCCCAAAAAAGAAAAAGGATCCAAAAATGTGAAATGAAACCCTCAGGTTAAAATCAAGCAAAAGAAAAAAGACCTGTCTGAATGTGTGTCATCAAAGAAAAAGGGCTAGAAAGAAGGACCCGAGGATGTCAAATCCCAAATGGGTAACACAGGCACTAGTAGAGAAACGAATTCAACACCTTGAATTCTATTAAGGACTTACCATCAATCCTCTTCCCTCTTTAACCTTGCGGGTAAGGTTTACCGACTGGATCCAAGAAGAGCCATAGCCCATCGAAGACGGATGTTCAGAAGATTTCGGACTAGGCACTTTCTTACACGTGATGCCTACTCTTAACCCTTGGGCAATGATAAGGGACACCTATGACAAGCAAAGCAAAGGATGAGATGGTCGTTTCTTTCACACCGAAAAAAAATCGAATACTTCGAAAATACCAAACAAATTCATAAAATCAAAAATCTTAAAAATTCAGAATTCAAAACACCAAAAAAATCATAAATGTTTCAAAACATCAAAAACATTATAAAACCATCAAAACCCAAACAAATGAAAATTTTTAAAACACCTAAAAATTTGCTTTCTAGACTGATTAGTTGTCTTTGCATTCATGTTTCATTTCAGTCTTGCATATTTTCTTTTATGCATACTTATGTTTTTATGTTATCTTTACCTTGATAAAGCCTATGTCCCTTGACAAAAGATCAAGGCAAGGGACTAAGCCAAAATAAAGTTCTCATATCTTCTCTCAAGTGGATGTAGGAATAGGAGAAGGCATGCCAGCTACATATCCCCAGACACTTAGAGGAAGTAAAAACAACAAAAAAATCAAAAATTAAAAAACAAAAGTGGACTACCCCGACCCCTATTAGGACTTGCATTTAGTATTGCATCTATCAAAATAAATAATATTTGAGATGTTTAAGACCTCAAGTCTAGAGGGGGCTGAGCCTAAGAACCCCTTTAACAAAATCAGTGAGGGCTCAGTCATTACCTAGGCTTGCGGATAGGCCAAAGTTGAATATGCGGGGATGCCGGTTTCTTAGTAGATGTCCTGACTTGTTATGTTCAACCTATATCTTCAACTATTTTCTTATACTTATTTGTATTTCTTTAAACCCAGCATGCATCATTTCATACACCATCATGCATCATCCCACCACAACCATTTCCTGCTTCCTAATCCTGTCATAACCTCCTTCCAGTCACATCATGAACCCTTTTAAAGATGGTCTTTTATAGCCCCTAGAGGAGGTCTTGATTTTTCATAGAAGTGGTTTCCACCATGTTTGAACAATGATTTCATCAAAACAAGAAGTTATTCTATGTCAAACTGAACCGGTATTGTTGAGTAAAACCTTATGAATTTGAAGAACCCAACCTTGGTTGATTGGCTGTCTCCTCTTTACTTTTTGCAGTTTACTTTTCAATGCATCTCTACTGACTCCAGCACACCATGCAGTTCGAGTCCTGGCCGGTAACAATTCTCCCCCACATGAGATTTTAGTTATTTACTTTTAGTACTATTCTTCTCTTTAGCCAATCAACCAGAGGGAAGGTTTCGATAAGACAAAAGGTAATCTTAGAGTCCGGCAAAATTTTATTCCACTCAACTAGGCCAATGAGGGCGTGCCTAAATCTACACCTTGGTGTCACCTTTTCAGTCCATTACCACTTCATTCTGCTACGCCTCATTACGCTTCGCTACATTCGCCTACGCTTCATTCGTGTCACTCCCCTAGAAAGCTGACGCCAAGGTGAGGCAAGCTGTAGACACGCAATTTTGGTCTAGTTGGAGAGCTTAAATTCTTGTTTTTATAAAGTATATTTGAGTATTCTTTCAAGGAAACCAAGTTTTTCGAAAAAATCGAAACTTCCTTGTGTGTTTCGGCCAAACTGGGCCTAGTGCCCCCTTAATGGGACGCTTTGACCAAGTCAAAGCACCCTATAAACAGGGCACCGGGCACCATATTTATAGAGCACCAGGCACCCTATAAACAGGGTGCCATGCACCCCACTGGTGGGGCACCTGCACCTAGTCTGACTGACTGGATAGATTGATGGGACAATTCTGCAGATAAAGTTGCCCTCTTCTTGTCTATAAAAGGACCCCCATTTGGAGGGTTTAGGACACACCAATGGCGCCCCTCAAACCCTCTCATCCACCACAACACTTCCAAGGCCTTACAACCCCTCTCCAAGCTCTCAAACCATTCCAAAACCCAAAAAAAAACCATAGTTGCTTCTTGAAAGAATAGTCTAGCAGAATGAAGTTACCATCTTTTGGGCTGTAGAAAGACACCCATATGGAGGTTTAGGGGGTTCCAAGTCCATCTCTCACTTCTTCTTATCCACCACTACATTCCCATAGCCTCACAACCTCTCCGTAAGCCCATAAAACATCCCGAAATTATTCTCCAAAAACCCGAAAATCCACAGTTTCTTTCTTCAGAAATATGATTTTTCTCCAACTTTGAGGGCCTCTACACTCCATTTCCCTTACATTTAGTGCCAAAACACTCTTCCATTAGCTTCACTTGAGTATTGTATGCTTGAAAAAGTCCTTCTTCCATCTTGGAGGTCTTCCTACACTCTGGGGCAATGCCGCGAAGAAGGGAAGAAAATCTGCTGAAACCAGTCTCTGGTGCCCCATAAATAGGGCACTTTGACTTTGGTCAACGCATCCCATAAAGGGGACACCTGCAGCAGGCGCCCCATATAAGGGGCACTAGCAGGGGCAGACCCCGTTTTGCATTTTTTTGAGTTTATTTACCTTTTCGGTCGACCCTTTACTCCCCCATTTCATTTTAACTTTCATTAACATGTTATTTAGCATGCATTAAGCCACACCTTTGCATCTTCATACCTCTTTACAAATCTATCAAAAATAGGGGTTGGGATTTACTCCCAATCTGGTCAGTTCCCTACCTTTTGCCTGTTTAAGTTCGAATTTGAGCATGATTCTACACTTTCACTAGAACTAATGATATTTTCACTTGTTTCTATGTTTTCATATGGACATTTTTAGGTAAATCTGGCCAAGGCGGAGCTTCAACCAGATCAAAGATGAAGGACTCACTAAGCTCTCTTCTTTCGGTCAACCGAGAGAGGAGAAGTTGGAACCCAACAATCTCCCCGCTTCTAAAGGTACGACGGTCATTTTTATTTACTCATTTTTATTTCTACTATATTTTGGAGCCTTTGGCTCCTGGCGAACACAACCACTAACATCCCATCCACCAAGTCCCCAAAGCAAGTGTAGGGGCCGGAAAAGGGAGATCTACGGATCTCGTTTCGGGTGCTTACAACCGGGCATGTAGCCCCAACTTCTTCTTATTCGGTGGCTAATCTAGATCATCCCGATTGGAATGTTGTTGTTCCTTCTAGGCGACCAGTTTATTCTTCTAATCATCTCAACCCTACTCACCCTTTGGTGAATCCCCCAATGTACCCTTCTTATCCGGCCACTTTGGCCCATCCAATCCCAATTCTTGTGCACCAAGCACCCACTCCTCCCCATCCTGTCGGGGAACCTTCTGTCGATCTAGCCATGATTAACAAGATCAATCGAATGGATGAGCAATATAGAGAGCTTAGATGTTTGATCGACATAAAAGTAACCCCTGAAATTTCTCTTCCCTCCCTCCCTACTTTTCATCTACCTCCCTCTGAGATGTCAGTATACCGCCGTTACAATGGAACCGGTAATCCCTTCATTCATATCAAGGACTTTCTGTATGAGTCGGTAATGTGACAAAATGACTCAAGGGCCCTTGCTTTTCTTTTCAGAAGATCATTAGAGGGTTCAGCTTTAGACTGGTTCTACTCACTTGACTCTTTGGAGGCGAGTAAATTTAAAATTGTCAAAGCTAAATTTTTGCAGAGATATCAAGACAGGGTCAGACCAAAATATTCCATCACCGACCTCATAGCCGAAAGAATGAGAAATGATGAAGATTTTACCAGATATGCTGATAGGTGGATGTCCATGGCAGAAAAACTTACGGATTCCATTTCAGAACCAGAGCAAGTGAAGATGGTCATCACCAATGCCACTTTAGCCTTAAAAAATATGCTGGCTCTGCATCACCCCACCTCCATGAGTGAACTCTGATAGAAATGTATGCCCTACAAGCCAATCATATATGATATGATTCGACATTTCTAGAAATATCTCATTCAATTAATTAGGCAAATCTTCATTATAAGCTCTTATTAGAAGCGAATATCATAATGAAGTCCTTTATCAAATACAATGATGATTAAATCATGATGAGATCATGATAATGAGATTGATCATCTAGAGGTATTTGATCTAAATGTTCCTTGTCATAGGATACTTGAGACGGGACATCAAGGATCCGGATAGACTATTGTATGTGATGTCTTCTCATGTGATGAGGACGATCGATCTCATTGGTCATTAGTGTGGAGACACTGAGATACACATACAGGTGCTCATTAGTTGAATGAGTTCACTGAACTGAACGAATTAGAAACCTTGAATGGTTTCTTACCGAACTGTCTATCAGGGTTTTCTATCATCACGGTTGCATGGTTGGACCTTTGACCTGAGTCGCCAAAGATGCCTTGTTTGTGGAACTTGTGCTTTGACCATTGACTTATGGATCACAATTTAGATGGTCCTATATAGCGATGGATCGGGTACAAGGAAAATCAGATGAAGGCAATTGAGCAGACAATAAGGGATCGTCCACTCTCGATAAGTGAGAGTGAATGTCCTATGGGATAGTACTCTAAATCCCTGGCCAGGGTAGATAGGATAATTGGAAAAGGAGTTTTCCAATTGATCCAATTCCGAGTACAGGATCCTATAGAGTCGGTACACTAAGGAGTTGACAGTCGATGCCGTACTCCTTTCCGACCGGGACATTGGATGGATGAGGGTTTATATCCATGTGGTAACTGATGATGGAAAGGCTCAATGGAGATGAGATTATCCCCATAGCCATTTGGGATCATGGGATGTGGCTTGTACCCTTCATGATCGGTAGGCCGATTAATGCGTTATCGGATAACGGATTTAATTAAATTAAATAGAATTGTTCTATTTTATTTAGGCCTCAACCAAATAGGCTATTGGGCCTAGTGGGTCACACACAAAAGGACTTATCCACAAGTACAGGGGCAAGGGCGTAATTTATAGAGATTTTGGGTTTTTATGAAAAATTCCATAATTCTCTATAAATACTAATGGTTTCAGACAAACCCTATCAAGCCAAGGGTTAAAACCACGTCCCAAGCCTCCTCCCTACCTTCTCCTCTCTCTAGAAGGTGTCCATGGTCGATGGAGCTCTGTTCGGGAAGAGTTCTCGAGGCCGGCGCGAAGGGAGAACCTGCTGTGGATGAAGTTCGTGTGGATATTGCTGGAGACCGGACACTTGAACGGTTTGGAGAGCTTGAGAAGCTCATCTCCTTCCTCTCCATGGGATTATATGAATCCCTATCATGTATATTCGAACCCGATTTGATCGGTTTTTGGTTTTCGTCGTTCGGTTCTTATTGAGACGGATTCTAAAGGAAACCATAGGAATCGTCGCTTCCGCTGCATCAAATTTTAATGGACGATTCCTTACAGTGGTATCAGAGCCCGGTTCAAGTCTCGGTCCAAACCGACGTCGAATCGACATTATTTCATGTTAGTTGTGTTCCAGATTCTGTGCAAACGTCTGTTTTGATGAGGCCACCAACTACACAAACCGTTTGAAGTTTGGATCTCTGTAGTGTTCAGGAGAAGCATCAAAAGTTGGTGTTTCTGTCATGCCCGAACCGACACCCGGATTTGGGGATTTTGTGAAATCTCCGTCCATAGAAGAAATTGAGACTTGGAAAAGGTTTGGGAGATGGTTAATATGATTACCTAGCCTTTACCTTTAATATCCAGGTTTGAACGACGGCGGAGGATTTGAATTTTTGAGTTTTCCGATGAACTAGGGTTCTGCGGAGTCTGGCGGCGCCGACTTGTTTCTTCCAGATTTCCCGTTGATAAAGAATTTTTCTATGAAGGTATATATACATATTTGGAAACCTCATATGATGAGTATTCTAAATTGTATTTTTTGAGAATATTTGGCTTCCTGGATAAGGAGTTATCCTCGTTGAAAAATAGAGATTTCTCCTATGAAATCTGGGTGACCGCCGCCTCTTCCTCATTTTGTGGTCGACTGCGATTTTTCCTGGATATGAGGCCGACTGTTTTGGATTCCTTATTCCATAAGGATTCCAACGCATATTTTTTCGGATTTTTCGGAGTCCGGGATAAGGATATAAATCCGATTCTATAGGATGGATTTTCTCCCGGATAAACAGTGCTATTACGCGCAGTCGGTCGGCGCACGTGCCGGCGCACCGAGGGTCGGCGCACACCCTCTGAAAAACTGGCGCACGCCATGGCGCACACCGGCGCACGCCGGACGGGCGCAGTGCGCCGCCATGTGCGGCGCATTGCGCCAGACACCATTTATATGCTTTTAAAGTGTTTAAAATCATAGAAAATTTCGTAAAATTGCCATAAAAATCCAAAAAAAAAAACTGAAAATTTCTATAATATTATTTAACATTTTTTAAATTGTTTAATGACATGTTAGATGATGTTTAGTTCTATTTACATAGATTCACTCATGGTTAAACTTTTAAATTGTTTTAAAGGTTTAACTTAAATTATTAGTGTCTTAATTAATTATGTAAAATGAGATTTTACAGAATATAAATTGGGACATTAATTTCTGACCTTGCTCAGTTTGGGAATGCATGAATGTTCTAAATAGTTTAGTTTTATATGTTCATTTCATATAAATTGTTTACATGTTATTGTCATGTTATTTTCATGTTATTTATTTCATGAAAAATTCGACATGCATGAAATTGAGAATTTCAAAATAAATTATATACAATTTTATGCTGATATATATGATATATCTCATATAATTATCACGTATGCGCTCTATGTTCATGTGATGAATGTTAGTGTGTGTATGGAGGTGATCATGGACTTAATTGTGCTTGGCTTGTGATTGCTTTTAATTATGTTGGTTATGTTATTAAATGGGGCCTGCGTGTGTCTCCTCTCTCTCTATACAATCTGATTGTACATTCTACCTCCCTCCATTAATGTACTCCCCTTGGTTAAAACCAAGGTTTCTTATTGAGTTATGTACATTTGTGGGTCTACATACCCTTAAGCCGCTTGTAAGAGTTAGAAGCCGGTTCGTGGAAGGTTGGAGAGCGGGACCACTTGGAGAAGCACCCTTTTGAAGTGGGAGCATGCCAACTCAAGCATCTGAAGTAAGGATTTGCACCTAGAGGGGTGCCTTAGGTGCATGCTTAGGGTTAAGTCCATGATCACCTAATTTTTATGCATATTTGATATGTGGTTGTGTGCTATCTTTTATACCTTAGATATATGATATTCCAAAGGTATTATATATACTTAGCACATATTCTTGATGAGACTAAACTAAAATCCCTCCTTGTCATAATTAGGTTGATAAACGTGTGACATTAAGAATGACTCACGTAGCCTTCCGTTGTTATGGTCTTGATGAGCCAATCTTAGATTGGATGGGTTTGTTGTGTTTCCCACAAGACTCATTCAGCAAGGGATTGGTGATCATGGCCAAGGCATTTGCCGAACTTTGGGGTGGACCATTACATAGCCTTGTTGTGTTTCCCACAAGGGCTATGTTAAGAATTCATTCTCATAACATAACAAGCGGATTTGACCTAACTAGAGTATATAGCTTGTTGTGTTTCCCACAAGGTTATAACTCTAGAGGCTGAATGACTAAGAATTGCAACGGTTGCAATTGGTAAAAGTTACCTACTATTAAGTATGGGATAACTTGTTGTGTTTCCCACAAGGTTGTCACCATAAAGTTAATAGGGTCTTAGTCCCCACTAGGATTTCATCGTGATATCCCGTCTTTGCATAATGAGGGTTATGCAAATTCGTCAAAAATTAGTGGGAGAATAAATTAGGATGAAAGACCATATCTTAATTTCATGAATATCTGCAATGTTATATTGATAAAATTATATCTCAGTTGTAGAATACGATAATAAACCACCATTAGTATGGCATATTAGATGCCATATAGCTTAATGGCTCACACTTCTTAGATTGGTTTAGAACTAAGAGAATTGTTCTCATAGTTGACCAATTAACTATTCTACTTGAGAAGTAGGTGTCTCCTAAATTATCTAGTGATATGAAAGAAAGATAAGATCTTATCTCATAGACAAGATGCATTGTTTGCCTTAAACTAGATGTTAGTCTCTATGAGACATAATTATAGAGACAACATGGATAGATGGATATGAGATCCATCATGGCTCATATTGATGAGTTAACTAAAGGGCAACTTAGATCAACAATACATCTTAATTACTTCTTGTTGGTGAGACCAATAGTAAGAAGTAAAATCATTAGATAAAAATAGGAGAGAGTTAATAGTAAAAGAAGGCGGTCAAGATAATAAAGCCAGAATAAGACATGATTCTTACACTGTCATGATGATGATAAGTGGAAGAGAAAGTACAAAATGTTTTGTATATAATGAAAAGGTAGAGCTTGAGAAGCTTCATGTATCCAAGTCATTGGCACTTACTTGTTTTAAATATACACTTAATAGTATTAGATACTATATGTGTATATCATAATATTAGATACTATGGATGCATCTGATGGTATGAGATACCAGATATGCATCTTATATCTACAAGGAGTTGTAGATGATGACAAGTAAATGAAGGCTTAATAAGGAAGATATTGACCTACATATGAAATGGTGCAAAAGTTGCATTATTATTAGTGGGAGGTGCAATTCTTTAATAGCCTTATGGAGATGTCTTAATAATTAATATTGCTATTATATCCTTCTACAACGACTTTATATGATTTCCAACTTGAATAAATGTTGATTTATTCTAAACTATGGAAACGATAGATGTTCTAATAGATTGAATGGCAAAGTGTTTGCCAGTGGGAGCTTAATGAATTGTTTAATCATATTTGATATGTTAGATCTCATGTTATGTGTGAATATTCCTTTTAAGAGGAAATGGGTTGATTTAGATCAATCTACACTTTAGCTTTATATAGATATGGAGAATGGGTCAATGAGTTATTAGAACTCGTACATCTAGATGTATGTTAGCCCATATCTAGTAAGGCTAAAGAAGAATATTTCTTTTTCATTATTTCGAAGATGATGTTTCTAGGTTTGGAAACATGTACTTTATGAAGTATAAAACTAAAACCTTTGAGAAATTATTTGAGATTAAGAATGAAGTAGAGATACTAATGGAAAGAGCATTAGAACTCTTTGATGAGATCAAGGAGGGGAATACTTAAGTATATAATTTACATATAATAGAAGAAAAATAGAATCTAATGGACATTTTTACACATTTTAGCTTAATTGAGTAGCTAAAAGGAAAAGCCATATTATGTAGGACATAATATGAACAATGACAAGCTTTGCAAATTTCCTCTTTGTCTAATTTTGGTTAAGTATTCGTTATAACCACGTCCCATATTCGGATAGACTAGTGTATGTGATGTCTTCTCATGTGATGAGGACGACCGATCTCATTGGTCATTAGTGTGGAGACACTGAGATACACATACATGTGCTCATTAGTTGAATGAGTTAACTAAACTGACCGAATTAGAAACCCTGAATGGTATCTTACCGAACTGTCTATCAGGGTTTTCTATCATCACGGTTGCATGGTTGGACTTTTGACCTGTGTCGCCAAAGATGCCTTGTTGGTGGAACTTGTGCTTTGACCATTGACTTATGGATCACAATTTAGATGGTCCTATAGAGCGATGGATCGGGTACAAGGAAAATCAGGTGGAGGCAATTGAGCGGACAACAAGGGATCGTCCACTCTCGGTAAGTGAGAGTGAATGTCCTATGAGATAGTACTCTAAATCCCTGGCCAGGGTAGATAGGATAATTGGAAAAGGAGTTTTCCAATTGATCCAATTCCGAGTACAGGATCCTATAGAGTCGATACACTAAGGAGTTGACAGTCAATGCCGTACTCCTTTCCGACCAGGATATTGGATGGATGAGGGTTTATATCCATGTGGTAACTGATGATGGAAAGGCTCAATGGAGATGAGATTATCCCCATAGCCATTTGGGATCATGGGATGTGGCTTGTACCCTTCATGATCGGTAGGCCGATTAATCTGTTATCGGATAACGGATTTAATTAAATTAAATAGAATTGTTCTATTTTATTTAGGCCTCAACCAAATAGGCTATTGGGCCTAGTGGGTCACACACAAAAGGACTTATCTACAAGTACAGGGGCAAGGGCGTAATTTATAGAGATTTTGGGTTTTTATGAAAAATTCCATAATTCTCTATAAATACTAATAGTTTCAGCCAAACCCCATCAAGCCAAGGGTGAAAACCACGTCCCAAGCCTCCTCCCTAACTCCTCCTCTCTCTAGAAGGTGTCCATGGTCGATGGAGCTCCGTTCGGGAAGAGTTCTCGAGGCCGGCGCGAAGGGAGAACCTGTTGTGGATGAAGTTCGTGTGGATACTGCTGGAGACCGGACACTTGAACGGTTTGGAGAGCTTGAGAAGCTCATATCCTTCCTCTCCATGGGATTATATGAATCCCTATCAGGTATATTCGAACCCGATTTGATCGGTTTTTGGTTTTCGTCGTTCGGTTCTGATTGAGACGGATTCTAAAGGAACCCATAGGAATAGTCGCTTCCGCTGCACCAAATTTTAATGGACGATTCCTTACAAACTCTATGAGAAGGCACGGTACATTCAAACACAGCTTAGGGACTCACATATCATGAACTTGTTTGATTATAGACCCCGAGCTATCAAGAAAACAACTTTTACCACAACCGGCCCAGTGACTGAGGGCATAGTGACAAACAAGAACCTCAATGTTGTGGGGAACCCACCTAGCTGTTATCAACACCAGTTTAGGAACCCTCAACAAAATCAACCATTTAGATACCCTCATCAACCTCAGTTCTAGCCTCGTCAACAACAAGCTCCGATCCCTCAGCGACTGCAAGCCCCAGTTCCCTAACCACCGCGACAACAACTTGCCAACTAAACCAAGCACCCCCTCCCGTGGCCTACAAACCTTGAAAAATAGGACCTAAGAGAAACCATTATCCGCCTTTGCCATACTCTCTCATGGATATCTTTAATGCACTCATGGCGGTAGGGCAAATTGCATTGCCAAGGGAGAAGTTGGAGTGGCCTCAAAATGCCAACACAGAGGGATACTGCCTATTTCACAGATATCCTGTGCACACCATGGAAAATTTCTTTCAGTTCAAAGACTACATCTATGACCTTAATGAGCAAGGTAGTATTGATTGGGACCAGATGGGGGAATACATCAAAATAGTGAAAGATCAACCTCAACAGCAACACGCACCAGCTCAGCAGCAACAACAACAGAACCCCGGCCTGGAAAACCCTCTACCTCCATATGCACCCACATTTGTGAATCAACACGTTTATCCCATCTTGATCTCTTCAGAGGAGTATCATCATCGGTGCCAAAATTCGCAAGTTGAGGGAGCCACCTCTGCGATGCATGTCAACCAAACCGTCCATTCTATACCCCGAGCTACATCAGCCAACCCCATTACTCTCAACTGGCCACCCATCATCCGAGCACCATCATGACCCATTATAAGACCACCAGCCATACAACTCCAACCAGGACGGACCCTAATCCACCAGTTTGATCCACCACAAACATCACCACCACTAGGACCCATCATCATCCCACCCCGAGCAGCCGTACCTTCACAACCTACCTACCCTACCATGCCTCAAACCACCATCATTACACCCATCGCAAGAGCTCCCATCATTCGACCTAACCCACCACCCACCACTACCATCCCAGCTATAGCTCCTCAACTTGCCATAGTACTTAGGAGTGGGGGCATGTTCCAAAGTGTCTTTCCCCAGGCCGGTCAGTCAAGATTAGTACCAGAAGCAGAAGAAGAACACATCGAAGAACCATTGCCTGGGACATCCTATGACTTGTTGAAACATCTTGATAAAACATCGGCACAGATCTCTATCTTAGAGTTGATCAAAAGATCCAAAGTTCATCAAGAGGTTCTTTAACAATACTTACAGCGGGTGATGGTGAATGAGAGCCTCCCCCTAGAAAAGATCTTATCAGTTCTGGTCCCGAGAAGTGAGTACCCGGCCCTTACATTCACAAAGTAAGAGTTGGCCAACCCAAAAATAAGGAAATGTGCCTTATGCATCACAGTCCCAATCAATAGTGTAGGCATTAAGTCATGTTTGGTTGATATCGAAGCCTCTATTATTGTTCTGCCACTAGAAACATTACGTCTTTGTGAAATTTATGAAGAGGATGTCCGGCCAAATCCTCATCGTATCCCAACCCCTACCTATGTGGCCTTTTCTTAATTTGAATTGGCTGAGTGATCCTTTGAAAATCTTTGCCTAAACCTTTTCCAGGCTGATAGCCCAATTTTATCATAGGCCGCCATCCCAGTGTGTCTGGTAGAGAGGCGGTCGTGCATCTGACTTATGGCAATTCTTTCACTGTAATTTGCAGTTGTATTGACAATCCTAAGGGCAAAGAAGCATCGTTTTGCTCGTCCCTTACAGGCATACTAGTTACCTTGATCACTTGTCCTTTAAAGAGAAACTTCATGCACTGGTGGTTTGTTGAAGCCACAACTCCTATTGTCTCCAAGTATGGCCTCCCAAGTATTGCCCGAAAAGTTAGATCCAATTCTAAACATGAAAATCCGTTGTGACCGTACATGGTCCAAGTTTGACTTCTAAAGTGACCACCCCACGTGCAGACCTCTTAGAGTTGTCATAGGCCGTCACCATGGCACAAGATGAATTGATTTCTTGTTCAGAAATGCCACACAATTGCAAAGTTTCTAGTGGCATAACGTTGATAGAAGCTCCAGTGTCAACCAAACATGATTTCACTTCAATATTACAGATAACCATGTTGAATCCGAAAACGGGTTCCGGATCGACACCTCAAGAGAAGGTGAAAAGTAGAATAAGGGAAAAGGAGTGAATCGGAAGACACTCGAAAAATGGTAAAAAGTCCTCACCTCGGTCCCACACTCACATTGATCCCCGAACTTTCATCTCACGGCGTTGCTCGAGCACCGGAGATGGTTCGGGTCATGTGAGAGGAGAGGAAAGAATGAATTAACTTAGAACATGATAAGAGAAATTGTGGTCTCCAGGAGCCGCGTGCTCCACTTTATGGAATTGGAACATAAGAGATGAGTTGAATTTGACCGTGTGTACCTTAGCATGGGAGATTGGGATGTGAGTTCAACCTTCTTCTTCTTCGGCCGGCCGATGAAGAATAGTCCAACCGGTGCTAGCTTGATGTACCTGTGCAACTAGTAGACAAAGAAGACAAGAAAACAAGTGAAGGGAGGATTAGAACTGAATGAAGTGTAGTAACTGTAAAAACAATAACACAAAACGGCAATTGGAAGCAAACTCACCAAATTCGGGGTTAGCCCTAACCCCTTTTTTTTGGTTTTTTTTATGATGTATGAAATGATGCAAAACTGAATAAAAATGATGATTAAATATGAACTAAATGATTTGAATGAAGAGTAAGCAAAGAGAACATGAATGGTTAAAAAACAACACAACCCAGGCAAAGTGGCAACCGGGTTGGACAGATTCAATGTAAACTGGAGTGGCTCTGATGTAGAGACCGTAATAGATAGCACGGATGTCAGAATCGAGTGACATTTGTTTCAAAATAAAGATAACTCACCAAGGGTAGTTTTAGATTAAGACAACTTTGCTTTAATATCATGATAAATAATCTGAATTTACCTGATAAGCCGGATCGTGGACAGTGATGTTCTGGAAACTCCCAGCACAATGATTATCTAGGACATGCTATGGGAACCACAGATATCTAAATTGAATGATTCTTGTTTGAGATAAAATAGAAATCACCAAGGAACAATTTCTATGAAGGATGTATAGGCTGAATACACCACTAAGTGTACTGAAATAGACTGAGAAGATGATGACTTAGAAGAGAAGACTTCGGATCTGTCTGTGCAGCGCCGGTGTTGAAGCCATAACAAGCCGAGGAAATGTCATAATTGATCTCTGTTTGTTGGAGATGAAATATATCTTGATGAAGCACACTTCTTATGAAGGAAGTCAGGCCTGAAAATTACTATAAAGATTTGTAGAAGCCTATGATCAGCAGTTCAGCATGTCGGAGAATAGACCGACTTCTTCTTCACTTTGGGATGATCTCCGAGCACCGGAACGAAGAGAGGACGATTTGGGGAGGTTGGGACGAGCCTATGGTAGCTTTAGGATGATTATAGGAGTGCTGGAGGATGGGTATTTTCTCCTTAGGTCGTTCATATGAGTCTCCCTTTATAGGGGGATGAGAAACAAGTCAAAATATAGCAAGTTTTGATACATCCGACCTTAGGTTAGATTTTCTCCATTTAATGTTGCTAATTTTCATCCTGAAGCATCTAGAAACTTACCCAAATGTTTTATAGGGATTTAAAACCGTGGATAAGTTTCCCCATGTTTAAAATATGTCTCCACTTGAAGAGGAAACAAATCTAGTCTAAAAATGGCAAGTTTTGATGTATAAGACAACAAGTTGGATTGCCATCATTTGATGATGCTAATTTCGACCATGAAGCTTCCTGATACTATACAAAATAATATGGAGGAGGAAAAAATAAGATAAGGTCGTGAATTGGTCAGATATGTGTCCAATGGGCTAGGCTTGCATGCAATTGGGCTTGATTGGTGCTGCGTGCGGACAAAACTGCGTATCAGACTTCCAAAGGGCGCTGCAAACAAATGGGAGATTAGAATTGAATAACATTTGTTGCATTGGAAAGATAACTCAGATAAGAAGATTATTCATGTTGAATACTTTTCATTAGACGTCCATATAATCTTGTGAAAAATTTCCAAATAGAGGATATGCTAGGAAAAACATAATTTGGCACACCACCAAGAGTCTCTTGTTCGGCAAACACAGATTTGATTAGAAATTAGAAAATCATCCTTAGGACACGCTCGGTTCAAGTCCCTAAAATCTATGCAAATCTGAACCTGTCCATCCTTCTTCATAACAGGGATTATGTTAGCCACCCATTGCAGATATAGGACAACTTTAATGAATTTTGCCTAGTGTAGTTTGTTGACCTCTTCTTTCATTTTGAGTGCAATATTAGGGTGGAACATCCTGAGCTTTTGTTTAACCGGGGTAGTTCCATATTTCAAGGTTAATATATGTTCAACCAATGAATTATCTAATCCTGGCATGTCTTCATATGTCCAAGCGAACGTGTCCTTGTATTCTTCCAAAACTTTGATCAAATGTTGTTTTTCCGAGGGAGTGAAGTTTGCACCGATGAGGATTGACTTAGGATCTTCCAGAGCTCCTAAATTTAGTTCCTTGGTTGGTTCATTCCCTGCGGCTGAAGGTTCTTCAAATCTTCTAAGTCCAGATGCATACGCATCAGTCAAGTCCTCAATTTCATCCTCAAATTCAAGATCCTTTTCAAATACCACTTCATATGCTCCCAAAGTATGATCTATGTTATACTCATCCTCATATCTACTTGGAACTCGTTTACCTCTGACTTTCCTATTTCCTAACCTGGCCTACTAAAGACAAAGCTAGAAAGGTGGTATTTATAGTGGAGGGAGGATTGAGTAAATTGATCAATGGTTCATAAGGGAGGGATCCCTGATTGGGAGCACCCTCTGGGATGAGTAGAGATGTCTCCTCGTTGGAAATGTGAGTTTCAAAGAAGACTTTTTTTTTGGATTTTCAAGTAAGAAGACAGACTGAGCTGGAATGACTCAAGACTTTCTAGAGGCTGATGGAATTAACAGAGAGAAAAACCTAAGAATAAAGGGAAAACAGGGGCTTGTAGGCCCAATGGTAATAGAAAGTGGACACATGGGTCCAAAACTAATGAAAAAGGTGAATGGGTATGTGGACCCTATTTTGGAAATGGATGGGCATGTGAGCCCATGTTGGGAAGAACCCTTAGCCTTGAAGGTAATGAAGGGATTAAATGGGCAAGCAGGCCCAGTAAGAGTGGAAGGCGAGAAAAGGCATATGGGCCCAAAGTATGTTGTTGGTCAGGCAAAAGAAATTGGGCTTGGAAACCCATCCAAAAGATCCAAAAACAATGGCACGAGATTTATGCATGGGATTGTTGTATTTGGGCCTTGTGGAATGATTCCAACTTGAGTAGTAAGTTGCTCGATAGGAAGATCCAAGATTGGTCTGCCCCTGAGTGGTTCTTGGTGCTCTTCTCCACTTGAGAACAAATGAGTCAAAGATAGGCACAGATCTTCCGAGTCTTATTCTTCATCTAGAGCCTTCCTTCTCTTGACAGTTGTAATGGAACTCTTGTCATCTTCAGCCATCATCATGGTCTTCCCATTGACAAAGAACGTGTGGAGTCCTATGGCATATCATGGATGGAAGACCTTCCTTGGGATGGTATCTTCTTCGTGTCCCAACCCCTGCCTACGTGGCCTTTTCACAGTTTCAATCGGCTAAGTGATCCCTTGAAGATCCTTGCCCAAACCTTTTTCAGGCTAATAGCTCAATTTCATCATCATCCTCCATCCCACTGTGTTTGGTAGAGAGGTGGTCATGCATCTAACTTCTGGAAATCTCCCACTGAGATCTGGGGTTGCATTGATAGTCTTAAGGGTGAAAAAGCATCATTTAGCTCATCCCTTACGGGCATGCTAGTCACTTTGACAACTTGTTCTTTAAAGGGAAATTTTATGCACTGATGGTTTATTGAAGCCACAGCTCCAATTGCTTCCAAGTACGGCCTCCCAAGAATAGCCCAAAAAGTTGGTTATAGTTCCAAGATATGAAAATCGGTTATGATCGTACTTGGTCCAAGTTTAACTTCTAAAGTGACCACCCCATGTGTAGACTTCTTGGAGTTGTCATAGGCTATCACCATGGCACTAGATGGCTTAATTTCCTATTCAGAAATGCCACAAACTGCAAAGTTTCTGGCAGCATAACATTGAAGGAAGCTCCAGTGTCAACCAAGCATGATTTCACTTCAATATTACAGACGATAACAACCACTTGTAAGGCGTATCTCCTGACCTTTGGATCTGCTAATTCCACCTGAGAGAAAGTGAGCATTGGGTGCTCACTCTTAGGGGCTAACACTGTAGTGATCTTCTCTGGTGGGAGATCTTCATTCACCATTACCCTTAGCAAATATTGTTGTAAAATAAAATCTCCTGATGCACCTTTGATCTTTTAATCAAGTCAAGTATGGAGATGCGGGCTGGTGTCTTATCCAAATGTTTCAACAAATCATAGGCCGTGCCAAACAAAGATTCTTCCACTTGTTCTTCCTTCACTAGATCCTGTTGTTGAGTCCCAGCTTGGGGAAAGAGCCACTAGAACATCCTCCCACTCCGAAGCATAGGGGCTATTTGGTGGTCGGTTAGAGGTGATGGGTTAATTGGGGTGGGATGTGGTGGAACAGGTGGTGTAGGTGCAGGTATGGTAGGCAATGGGATTGGTGGATCTGGGATGATTGGGTTTATGGGTAGAGGAGTAGGATTTGGAGGTGGTAGTGATGGTGATGGTGGCGGCCTGATAAGAAGAGGTTGGGGTGCAGGGGTGGTTGATGTGGTAGGTTGTGGGGTTGGTGGTGTGATAGGTTGGGCTTTTGAAGTGATAGAGCTCATAGGCTAGGGCTTCTGGTTTGGTGGTGATTGTGGTGGCCGGATGAACAAGGGCCGGTGTGTAGCAATGGTTGAGGGAGGTGCATTTAAGGCGGAGGTTGGCCTAATGATGAGTCAGCAAGAAGAAGTGGTAGCTAATGGTTGGGTTATTAAGCTTGGTGGTGGTTGTGGAGTAGACGGTGCATGGATTATTTGTTTAGGGGGGTTTCTGGAAGGTGTCAACTCCAGAAATGGGTTCCGGATCGGCACCTCAAGAGAAGGTGAAAAATAGAATAGGGGAATGGGAGTGAATCGAAAAACACTCAGAAAGTGGTAAAAAGTCCTCACCTCGGTCCCACACTAATATTGATCCCCGAACTTTCATCTCACGGTGTCACTCGAGCACCGGAGATGGTTCGGGTCATGTGGGAGGAGAGTGAGGAATGAATTCACTTAAAGCATGAATAAGACAAGAAGTGGTCGCCAGGAGCCGCGGGCTCTGCTTTATGGATTTGAACAAGAGATTAAGTTAGATGACTGTGTGTACCTTAGCATGGGAGAGAGTGTGTGAGTTCAACCTTCTTCCTCTTCGGCCGGCCGATGAGGGAGAGTCCAACCGATGCTAGCTTGATGTACCTGTGCAAATAGTAGACAAAGAAGACAAGAAAATAAGTGAAGAAGGATTAGAACTGAGTGAAGTGTAGTAACTATAAAAACAATAACACAAAATGGCAATTGGAAACAAACTCACCGGATTCGGGGTTAGCCCTAACCCTTTTTTTTTTGGTTTTTTTATGATGTATGAAATGATGCAAAATTGAATAAAAATGATTCTTAAATATGAACTGAATGATTTGAATGAAGAGTTAGCAAAGACAATATGAATGGTTAAAGACAACACAACCCAGGCAAAGTGGCAATCGGGTTGAATAGATTCAATGTAAACTGTGCGGCTCTGATGCAGAGACCGTAACAAACAGCACTAATGTAAGAATAAAGTGATGTTTGTTTCAAAATAAAGAGGACTCACTGAGGGTGGTTTTATATGAAGACAAATTTTCTTGAATCTTATGATAGGTAATATGAATTTACCTAATAAGCAGGATCTTGGACACTGAAGTTCTGGAAACTCCTAGCACAATGTCAATGTAGGATGCGCTATGGGCATCACAAATATCTGAATTGAATGATTCTTGCTCTAAATAAAATAGGACTCACCGGGGAACAATTTCTATTAAGGATGTATAGGCTTAATCTACCATTAAATGTACTGAAATAGACTGAGAAGACAATGACTTAGAAGAGAAGACTTCGGATCTGTCTGTGCATCGTCGATGCTGAAGCCATAAAAAGCCAAGGGTATGTCAGAATTGATCTTACTTTGCTGGAAATGAAAGATATATTTATTAAACACACTTATTATGAAGGAAGTCAGGCCGTAAAATGACCAAAAATATCTGTATAAGCCGATGATCAGCAGTGCAGCACGTCAGAGCATAGACCGGCTTCTTCTTCACTTTGAGATGATCTACGAGCACCAGGACAAAAAGAGAACGATTTGGGGAGGTTGGGATGAGACTAGGGTGTCTAAAATATGAGAATAGTAGTGCTGGAGGATGGGGATTCCCTTCTCAGGTCGTTCATATGAGTCTCCCTTTATAGGGGATGAAAAATAGGTCAAAAATAGCAAGTTTTGATACATCCGAACATACGTTGGATTTCCTCCATTTAACATTGCTAATTTTTATCTTGAGGCTTCTAGAAACTTACCCAAATGATTTAGAGGGATTGGAAACCATGTATCACCTTCCCTATGTTCAAAATATGTCTCCACTTGAAGAGGAAACAAATTTGGTCTAAAAATAGCAAGTTTTGATGTATAAGACAACAAGTTGGATTGCCATCATTTGATGATGCTAATTTCGACCATGAAGCTTCCAAATACTATACCAAGTAATATGTAGGAGTAAAAATGAAGGCAAGGTCATGAATTGGTTAGATATGTGCTCAATGGGCTGGGCTTGCATGCATTTGGGCTTGATCGATGCTGCGTGCGGACAGAACTGCATGTCTGACTTCTAAAAGGCGCTGCAGACAAATGGTAGATCAGAATTGAATGTTGTTTGTTGCATTGAAAATAGGAATCATAGAGGAAGATTATTGATGTCGAAGACTTCTTCATTGGATGTTCATAGAATCTTGTGAAAAATTTTAATGTAGAGGATATGCTCGAAAAAGTATAATTTGGCACACAACCAAGAGGCGCGACTTTGGTGCAAAGACCACCAAGAGCAACATGGAAGCTAGAATGGGCTCTCATTTGGAAAAAATAAATGTTATTAAAGATCAAAAACTTTTTCTTAGATTTCTAGTGAACTCCTTGGCTCATCCAAAAGGATCATTCAACTTGATTTTGATGGTCTAAAAGAGATGTTGCCAATGGAATAAGAGTTTAAGCCCCAAATAAGGCCAAATTGGCGTGTCTACAACTTGCCATGCCTTGATGTTGGCTTTGAAAGGGAAGGATATATAGCGAGGCGAAGTGAAATGTAGAGAAAGGTAGCGAAGCGAAATGAGTTGTAATGGAATGCAGTGGAGCGAAATAGTGATGGACTGAAAAGGTGGCATCAAGGTGTAGATATAAACATGCTCAACGACCAAATTTGGCAAAGTGTATCTATTCATGTTCCTCGAATTACTGTCATGTTCCATCAAGCCTTCTTATGTTCGATTGGTAAGAGATGTGCCATTGACAGAAAGGAAGAATAGCCAACCCCCAACGCGGTGGGGAGTCCCCGAAACATGGGTTTGTAGGTTCATCATCAGCCGGTAACCCGATCTTTGCGGTGTTCCTGTACTGTGATGGGATAAAGTTCTTAAAAAGAGATTTATTTTGAAAAAGTAAAATAATACCAATCGAGCACATTCAGGCTCTTAGATTTATTTATGTCTTCCAAGAGACAAGATTCAATTCGGAATGGAATGATCTCGAATTCCAAAAGGCAAATGTTGAAGCTCAGATCGTAAAGGTAATGATAGTGCAAGTTCTGATAGAATAGGAGGCTCATGGCGAGATGAATTGACTGCCACGGTAGGATGAATAGCAAGAAGGGTGTTGCAGTGCCACAATGGGGATAGCAATGAAAGATTTGGAGGCACAAGGTGATTACCGAACACGGTGGGATTAACAAACATGGTGGGATATTAGAAAGGTCGGTGGGACAAGAAAACATGGTGGGATTATCAAACACGGTGGGATTTAGAATGATCAAAATTAGGATAAAAGATTTAGAGATTAGGGTAAGAAGGTGAAGATTATGAAAGGATGTATGCGATAACAAAACAAAATGTAATGCAACTAACACTACATGATGCATGCTAGGCTCAAGAAAACAAAACAAAACTTGTATTACAAATAGTTGAAGATATAGATTGTCTATGAGGTCAAGATACCCATTCGGGAACCATCGTCCCTCATTGCACAACTTTGGCTAATTTGTGAGTACAAAGAATGACCCGACCGTCGTAGATTTTGATGAAGGGGATCTCAGACCTGGTCTTCTTTGAATTCACGGTCTTCAACATCAATGCATAAAATAAATAGTAATGAACCTAATATATGCTAAGAAAGGAAATGATAACGGTGAGTTTGCGATGTGATGACATGCATTCTCACAAAAGAGTTCATGTGCCTTAAAGAAGACACAGAGCAAAAGTTCCTCGACAAAGTAGAGGCCGAGGTTATGATGACACCTCCTGCTGAGAATCCTCAGGGGAGGGAAGTGGCAAGCATCGCCTTATTGAAATATTGAAAAAGAAAGCTCCTCAGTAAAGTTGAAGCCGAGGTTATGGTGACACCTCCTCCTAAAAATTCTCAGGGGAGGGAAGTGGCAAGCATTGCCTTATTGAAATCTTGAAAATGCTTCTCGACGAAGTTGAGGTCGAGGTCATGGTGGCACCTCCTCCTAAGAATCCTTGGGGAGGGAAGTGGCGAGCATCGCCTTGTTGTGAAAATTTCTCTATGTTTGTTCTTTGTTCCTGAAACACTCAGAAAAAGAATTTTAGAATGACAATATGGCTTATCCCCTTGCAAGGTGTAGTCTGTCTTGACCTTTGTCAAGGGGTAATAGCCTTCTTAAGAGTGTAAAAAAATAAAGCAGCAAATACGCAATGAAAATTTTGAAACATGAGAGACTAAGAATAAATATGAATGTAAAGACAAGAATTCAAACCAAGCATGTGAAATATATATTTTTTATTTAGAAATTTTTGTTGGAATTTGACAAAAAAGTTTTGTGAAAGAAAATTTTTTTTTTGAGATTTAGAAAATATTTAATTTTTTTAGAGTTTTGAGATTTTTTTTGGAGTTTTGAAGATATTAAACTTTTTTGGAGTTTTTTGAAATTTTTTTTGGAGTTTTGAAGATATTTAACTTTTTTGGAGTTTTTGAAAATAATTTTTTTAGAGAAAATTCAATATTGACACAAGTTCTCATCACTTGGTTGTTTTTCTAGGTTCACTGGTAGATACCATGTGCAAAATGGGATTCCTTACCTAGAATCTTTCCGACCTTCAAACTTTGATCAGCTAGAACTGAGCTTTGATTTGGTTGGTCCACCCACACCATATGGGGGTTAAGAATGAAGAATTGATAGGAAGTCGTTGATAGGCTTTGGAGATGTCAAGAGGGATTTCTTTACTCACACACAATTGCCCATTGGGGTTCGGCCTCTTCGGGTCTTTTCTTCTTTATCGACCAACCTATTTTTGTGGCACACATTCAGACAGGTGCTTTGACCTGTGGGGTCATTGCCCATCTTTTGGTGCCTTTTTTTCATTTTCTACATTTTGGGTACTCATTCAGATAGGCCCATATTCGTTTAAACCTGTGGGGTTCATTGCCCATATTTTGGCACCCATTTTTTTCTTTGAGAAGTTGGAACTTCTGAGACGGCCTCCTACTAAGGTGGTGGATGCTTTCGATACTCTCCCACTCTAATACCCTTCACCTATCATGGACCGAATAGATAAGAGTAGGGTAATGGTTTTCCTTCCATATCTAAGCTTTGCCTAGCTTCTTTCAGGTGTAAGGTCATCCTGATTCTGGGATTGGGACGTGTTGTGTATGTAGAATGGTATCTACCCTCGACTCCTAAACAACAACCTAGAACATGTGGACTTAAGTCATACTAGTTGTTCTCTCCATTTTTTTGAGGTAGATTACATTCTATAGGTGAATCAATTGAAAACATGCCTTGCATTGTAAAGAATTCATTAGGATAAAACAAAAGGTAGTTATCATCAATCATAAATTTCTCTCAAGTAAGATTGTCATGTGAGATTAAAAATCATTTTTAAAAAAATATATTGCCTTGCGGATGTAATACCTGAGAGAAGGAGAAGTTCATTGTTGATGACGGCTTTGCTTGTGCTTGCCTTGCCTTGTCTTCCATGCCTTGCCTTGCCTTGCCCAACTGCTTCCACTTTTGATATGCACCATATTGCATTGGATTGAAGATTCATAGTCATAGGATGAAGTGAAAGATGTGGAGGATCTGATTTGGCTTGGCGGAGTCAAAATTAATGTTGTAACAGGCAAAGATTGTGGTATCACCCAGGAAATTTCTCTACCTTGATTTTTTTGTTGCAAGTAAAATTTAGAGAATGAAAGAGAATTTGAAAGGAAATAAACATGCTTGGAAACAAAAGTGAGTTAAAATGGGATGTTGGGCCTGGGAGTTGATAGTGGGTTTGAAGGCCCAGAAAAGGTTGGAATCAAGAGGCACGTGGGCACAAGAGTTGAAGGCGGGTTAGAGGGCCCAGTTGATGTTGATAGGCATGAGGGTCCAATTAGAGGTGATGGGCTCAAAGACCCAATTGGAGGTTGAGCCCGAGGGACCCAATGAAAAGAGTGGGCACACGAGCCCGATTTAGATGGTTGGCAGCAAGATTGTGATTTGTGATGGGTGTCGCTGGCGCCATTAAAGAGTATGGGTGCGCAAACCCAAATTCAAAAAAGTGGGGGCACGGGGGCCCGATTTCAAAGAAGTATGGGCACGCGGGCCCGATTGTGAAGGAATGGGGGCATACAGGCCAAAAGTTAAAGGAGTGTGGGCATGTGTGCCCGAGGTTGATGGAAGGTGGGCACATGGGCCCAATTTAGGAGGAATTTGGGCACATTGACCCGATTGCATAAAAACATGGGCATGTGAGCCCGGTTGAGGTGAATTGCGGGCATGCGGGTCCGATTGAGGTGAATTGTGGGCATGTGGGCCCGATTTAGAAAAATTAAGGGCATGTGGGCTCGATTGGGAAGAATTATGGGCACATGGGCCTGATGGAAGGAAAGGGACACGTTGGCCCAGTTGGGGAAAAGGGGCGCATGGGCCCAGTTGAAGGAAAGGGGCATGCAAGCCCGATTGATGAAAAGGGGCACGTGGGCCCAGTTGAAGAAAAGGGGCATAAGAGCCAGGTTTATTAAAAGGGGCACATGGGCCTGGTTGGATAAAAGGTGCGCGTGAGCCCGGCTGATGGAAAGGGGCACATGGGCCCAATTGAAGGAAAGGAATGCAAGAGCCCAAGAAAGGTGCACATGGGCCCGAAAATGGGGCATAAGGGCCTAATTGAGTGGGATGGGGTGTGGGCCATGGCCCTAAGATTGACAGATTTTGGATCTATGGGCCTGATTGATGGTTGTAAGAAGGATAAAGAAAGGACAGTGGCCCTAAGATTGAGGAATTGTGGGCCCATGGGCCCAATCATTGATTTGTAAGAGAATAAGGAAAGGGTCATGGCCCTAAGATTGATTGATCATGGGCCCATGGGCCATCTTGTTGCTCAGGAGAAGAATGGTGTAAGGGTCATGGCCCTAAGATTGATGCTAAGGGATTTACCTGCCTAGCTAGAGGAGGTCCTAGTATCCCTTTGCTAAGGTCTACATCCTTCAGGAGGCTTGTCGATTCATTCCCCATTTCACTAACCAATTTGGTCCCCTTACTTCCCAGTTCAGGGGTCAATTCAATCTGACCATCTTCATTGATCAATTCCAATGATGGTAATAGTTGATCAATGCCTGACAAATCCTTGCCTTGTCCATCATTAGATTGACAATCAACTAAGTTTATGATTCCTTCATCTAAGCTTCTTATAGCAGGCTTCTCCTCAGGATGTTCTATGGAAGAGGGCATGCCTTGTCTAGAGGATTCCAAAAAGGTAGAAGGGTTTGGTTTGACCTACCCTACTAGCTGACTTTGATCTTGAGATATAGCAATGACATGATGAGAAGCTGATTCTTCTGCCATGGCAGGAGCACAAATGGTTGGAGTTATTAATTCATCTGCCAGAGCAGGAGTTTGAAGGGTCAAAGTGTCTGAATCATCTACCATGGCAGGAGCATGAATGATCGAAGTGGCTAGTTTCTCTACCATGGCAGGAGCTTGAAGGGTCGAAGTGTCTGAATCTTCTACTACAGCAGGAGCAAGAATAGTAGGAGTTATTGATTCCTTTGTTGAGGCAAGAGTAATATAAGAAATGATTGGTTGTTGTGCAACGAACTGAGGATCCCTATGCGGTGGGATTGGTTGACGGGGTTTGCTCTATCAGCTTAGGATGAATGATTGGCCGAGAGACCGTTGGTGAAGTGGGTTGAGGGGCCAAGGCTTGTGTGGCTAGCCGAGGGGTTGTTGTTGGAATAGGCTGAGAAGCCAATGGCTGGATGATTGGCCGATGGACCTTAAGAAATGTTGGTGGAGTCGAAGGTTGGGGAGCCAGTTTAGGTAATGAGGTATTAGCACAATTGACAAGAGGAGCTTGATTGTGCATAATTTATTGTGTCATTGACATGGCTTGCATGACCGGCTGAGATTGGGGCATGGGTGGCCTAATCAACTGATCTCAAGGAGTTGGCCAAAGATGATGATCTAGATGGTGTTGGAGAGGGCTCCTAGGTTGGTGCATAGCATCAATGCTCCTCTTAAGCCTGGGCCTCAATTCATTAGAATATTGCACTAATTCCACATCTTCTTTTACTTCCCAAATTATTGAATAGCCTGGCCCATATCGTTTCAGGAATTTGGCCTTGACAATTTTGAAATCCCATATCTCTACTTCGTTCAATGAAAAAAACCAATCTAGGGTTGCACCCTCTAAAGATCTCCTAAAAAGAAAGGCAAGGGTCTTTCTATCATTCTGCCATCGAGATGATTTGCTCAGGAAATCATTAACATGGGTGAAGGGATCACCTGAGCCATTGTAGTGATGGAAGGTTGGCATTTGTGATTGGGGATGTAGATAGTATAGAGGGGAAATTCAAGGGTTTTTTGATCCTTGGCAACAGGTGGGGAGGAATTCACCAGGGGGTGTGCATGTGGCACTCAGATGGGAGGGGGTGGATTGGTGTGCAAGCTAAAGAATGACCCACAATGGGATGAGTAGATGAAGTAACATGGCAGGACTGCCCAGGTGGGGTTATGGTAAGAGGTCAAACTACCGATTGGTGAGGTGAGGCAGCTCGATTGACTTTGGCTAGACCATGATTGACAAGCGTCTTGCCCTTTGCTAGGGACTGCACAATTGAGAAGGATTTAGGATCAAGGTGGAGAGATAGACCCTGAAGAAGTTGCTCCATGCTGAGCGGAGTAGGCTGATGGGTGGGATCTTGAATTTCGGGTTCCCTGATGGCATTAACATGGCCCTCTGGTTGGACCATGGGTTGTTGTAGCATATAGTGACCCGTCTTGTAGTAGTCCATCATCCCGATGTGTCTTTTGGACCTTAGCATCATGGGCATCCTGTCGATCTTTCTTCAAAGATGGTTAAAGAAAGAAGGGCAAGTCAAGCACACAATTGAAAATTTTTTTATTATGTTTTGTTTTATTTGATTTTTTTGTTTCAATTTGGTAGTTTGGAAGACAAGTTGAACACAAAATTAAAGAGATTTTTGTTTTTTGCTTTTTTAGGTGTTTTGCTAGAAGAAATTTTTGGTTGTTTTCAATTTTTGGTGAGCAAGCAAGTTATGCAAACAAGGTTTTAAAATGACTACTCGACAATATTTGGGTTGAAACCTTAGATTAGATACATTGTTAGCAATTGTTCACTCAAATGGGTATGGGTCCTATTGCTTCAATCTTCAAGACTTAAGGTTGTCACTCAATGACCACGAGTAGGTACTTGGGTTCTTCGGATTTTGGGAAAGTGGTACAACCGGCCCAATCGTGCGGAGAGGAATACTCCACGGATGGGGACTTATGGAGGTCTTGATGGAAATCACCAAATCAACTAGGAAGGAATATCCCAGAAGAGGGGTAAGAATCCACCAAGAAGGTGTTTGGAGGGTGAGGGTGTGTTGGGAGAGAGAGCCCCTGCCTCAAATGCCCTACGGATCGGAGAAAGTCCGGTACCCGATGCAAAAGCTAATGTAAAAATAAAATAGGAGAGTAGGAGGAGAAGAAGCAATCAATATGCAAGAACATGAAATGAAAGGAAGCTAATAAATCAAGCAAGTGAATACAATCAAGACAAGCAATGATAAAATAAAACAAGTAACTAGCAACTAGCAACTAAAAGGTGGTCGTGCAAGAACCAGTTTGTTTGATTGGAAAAAAGGGAAGGAGGGCCACGTGGGGCCAATCTAAAGGTGCTTCAAATGGGTGGTCCATGCGGGGACCGATTTCAAAATAAGTTGGTTCACATGGGAACCGACTTGGAAAAGAAAGGTGGTTCACGCGGGAACCGGTTTATAAGAAGAAAAGAGTGGTTCACGCGGGAACCGGGTTGAAATTAAAAACAAGCAAACCAAGTCCATATGGGGGACAATCTTAAAGAATGAGTAAATAGCAAGTTTAAAGGTAAATTGACATGGAAGAGGTAAAGGACAAGCTGGTTCGCGCGGGAACCAAATCGGAAAACAACTAGTTGCACGGATCAATCAAGCTAGCACGGTTGAAGACATTGGTTGTCCCACCATGGTTGCCAAAGAGCTGTCGACTCCAGAAATGGGTTCCGGATTGGCACCTCAAGAGAAGGTGAAAGATAGAATGGGGGAAGGGGAGTGAATCGGAAAACACCTGTACAACGGTAAAAAGTCCTAACCTCAGTCCCACACTCACGTTGATCCCCGAACTTTCATCTCACGGCGTCGCTCGAGCACTGGAGACGGTTCGGGTCATGTGGGAGGAGAGTGAGGAATGAATTCACTTAAAGCATGAATAAGAGAAGAAGTGGTCGCCAGGAGCCGTGGGCTCCGCTTTATGGATTTGAACAAGTGATTAAGTTAGATAACCGTGTGTACCTTAGCATGGGAGAGAGTGTGTGAGTTCAACCTTCTTCTTCTTCGCCCGGCCAATGAGGGAGAGTCCAACCGATGCTAGCTTGATGTACTTGTGAAACTAGTAGACAAAGAAGACAAGAAAACAAGTGAAGAAGGATTAGAACTAAGTGAAGTGTAGTAACTATAAAAATAATAACACAAAATGGCAATTGGAAACAAACTCACCGGATTCGGGGTTAGCCCTAACCCCTTTTTTTGGTTTTTTTATGATGTGTGAAATGATGCAAAACTGAATAAAAATGATTCTTAAATATGAAATAAATGATTTAAATGAGGAGTTATAAAAGAGTATGAATGGTTAAAGACAACACAACCCAGGCAAAGTGGCAACCGGGTTGGACAGATTCAATGTAAACTGCGCGGCTCTGATGCAGAGACCATAACAAACAGCACCAATGTGAGAATATAGTGATGTTTGTTTCAAAATAAAAAGGACTCACCAAGGGTGATTTTATATGAAGATAAGTTTTCTTGAATATTATGATAGGTGATACGAATTTACCTAATAAGCAAGATCTTGGATAGTGAAGTTCTGGAAACTCTTAGCACAATGTCGATGTTGGATGTGCTATGGGCACCACAGATATCTGAATTGAATGATTCTTGTTGTAAAAAAAATATAACTTACCGGGGAACAATTTCTATTATGGATGCATAGGCTTAATCCACCATTAAATGTACTGAAATGGACTGAGAAGATGATGACTTAGAAGAGAAGACTTCGGATCTGTTTGTGCAGCACCGATGTTGAAGCCGTAAAAGGCCGAGGGTATGTCAGAATTGACCTTTGTTTATTGGATATGAAATATATCTCTATGAATCACACTTATTATGAAGAAAGTCAGGCCATAAAATTACCAAAAGGATCTGTATAAGCCGATGATCAGCAGTGCAGCACGTCAGAGCATAGACCGGCTTCTTCTTCACTTTTGGATGATCTCCGAGCACCAGGATGAAGAGAGAACAATTAGAGGAGGTTGGGATGATCCTAGGGTGTCTGTAAGATGAGGATAGTAGTGCTGGAGGATGGGGATGCCCTTTTTATGTCATTCATATGAGTCTCCCTTTATAGGGGATGAAAAACAGGTCAAAAAATAGCATGTTTTGATACATCCGACCATAGGTTGGATTTACTCCATTTAATGTTGCTAATTTTCATCCTAAGGCATATATAAACTTACCCAAATGATTTATAGGGATTTGAAACCATGTATCACCTTCCCCATGTTCAAAATATGTCTCCACTTGAAGAGGAAACAAATCTGGTCTAAAAATAGCAAGTTTTTATGTATAAGACAACAAGTTGGATTGCCATCATTTGATGATGTTAATTTCGACCATGAAGCTTTTAGATACTATACCAAGTAATATGGAGGAGGAAAAATTAAGGTAAGGTCGTGAATTGGTTAGTTATGTGCTCAATGGGCTGGGCTTGCATGCAATTGGGCTTGATCTGTGCAGCATGCGGACAGAACTGCACGTCTGAATTCCAAAAGATGCTGCAAACAAATGGTAGATTAGAATTTAATGCCATTTGTTGCATTGAAAAGAGTACTCATAGAGTAAGATTATTGATGTCGAAGACTTCTTCATTGGACGTTTACAGAATCCTGTGAAAATTTTTAATGTAGAGCATGCTGGGAAAAGTATAATTTGGCACACAACCAAGCGGCGCGACTTTGGCGCAAAGACCACCAAGAGCAACATAAAAGTTAGAATGGGCTCTCATTTCAGAAAAATGAATTTTATTAGAGATCAAAAACTCTTTCTCAAATTTCTAGTGAACTCCTTGGCTCATCCCAAAAGATCGTTCAACTTGATTTTGTTGGTCTAAAAGAGATGTTGCCAATGGAATAAGAGTTTAAGCCCCAAATAAGCCCAAATTGGTGTGTCTACAGAGTTCACTAGAAATTTGAGAAAAGGTTGTTAATCTCTAATCAAATTCATTTTCCCAAATGAGAGCCCATTCTAACTTCCATGTTGCTCTTGGTGGTCTTTGCACCAAGGTCTTGCAAAATGGAATGCTGGTGATAATGCGAGATTGATGTAAAACTGAGTGAAGTCTTCAGGTATGGTTTATCAACTTGCATCGACCACCTGATTCATCGGCATCTCTGGTCCATCCTTGTCTTGCCTTTTGATGGAATACAACACCATGATGTTATTCAGCTGGGTGGCGCTTCCTTTCTTTTCGCCGTAGGATTGGCATGTCACTCTTTTAAGAATATCGATCTCACAAATTCACCTGTTAGGACTTAAAAGGTTTCTTGCACATTTCTGATTAGTACCCAACAGACGAAATTGTCATATGAAGCATATTTTTCCCGAAATGAACAACTGAAGCTTTTACTATTATAACCATCATTTGGAGGTCAAAACAATATTTTTGATGATGGTTTCTTTAGCAAAGATGTCATTTTCAACATTCTGGACAATTTTTGGTTTCTTGAGATTTTTTTAAAATTTTCAAATTTTTTTGTCCATGTGCCCCGATCGAGAGCACGTGCCCATATGCCCTAGGGTGGGGCACCTGGCCATGTGCCCCCAGATGAGGGCACATGCGCCCTGGGCCCCCTTTTTTTGTAAAAAAGTGTACCTAATGGCCCTTCTCTTTTGCCTCTTCAACTCCTGAAAACACTTTGTAAAAATGATTAAATTTTCATCATTACTCATCTCTTTGCCTGTTTATCATTTGTCTTAATTTTGAGTCAAAGGGAGGAGCCTTCTTAACAAGGTGAATAAAATAAATAACTTAAATGAAATGGAAGTAAGGGTTAAGAGAACTTACCTGCCGTGGTGTGAATCCTCTCTTCTCCAACATTGAAATGCCTGAAACACTTGATATAAAGGGGATTAGATCTTCATCACGACTCATCCCTTTGCCTATTATGGTCAACTTTGACTTAGGTCAAAGGGAAGAGCCTTCTCAACAAGGTAATTAAGGTAAAAATGGATATGCAATGCAGCAATAGAAATATGCATGACAGAAAAATAAACATGGATGCAACTAAGGCAATGATCATGACTAAGTTAAAAAAAGATGCATTTTTTAGGTTTTCTTAAAAATATTCATTTTTTTGGATTTTCAAACTATTCTATTTTTTTGGATTTTTGAAAATTTTAAATTCTTTTATTTTTGAAATATGTAGTTTTTTTGGATTTTTAAAATATGCATTTTTTTGGATTCTTTGAAATATGTATTTTTTTCGGTTTTTTTAAAACTATTCATGTTTTGGTGGAGAAAATGCTAGTATATGAGGCAGTTCATCGGTCTTTGAAGTTTGACAAGACTCAAGTGGTAGACACCATGTGCAAAATAAAGTTCCCTACCTAGAATCCTTCTAACCTTCTTCCCATGATCTGCTTGGATTCCACCTGGATTCGGTCTATTTACCCTACCCAAGGGGTTTAAGGAGGAAGAGTATAGACTAAGTCCTTGATAGGGTTTGGAGATGTTGAGAGGGATTTCTCTACTCTCACTCAAATTGCCCGTTGGGGTTCGGCCTCTTTAGGTCTTTCCTATTTTTTGCTTTTTTCTATGTGGCACATATTTAGACAGGTTTTTTTTGACCCGTGGGGACATTGCCCATCTTTTAGTGCCTTTTGCCTTGACTATCATTCTGGGTACTCATTCAGATAGGTTGATCATTTTTCTTTTTTTCTAACTTGAGGGGTTGATTGCCCATCTTTTGGCACCCTTTTGCACCCTCCGACACGGCCTCCTACTAGGGTGGCGAGTGTTTTTGATATTACCCCTCTCTAATCTTCTCTCCCTATCTTGGACCGAGTAAAAGAGAATAGGGTAAGGGTACTCCTTTCGCTTCTAGATTTCTGCCTTGCCTTTCTCCAGTGTCAGGTTGTCTAGATTCTAGGGTTGGGAAGTGTCGTGTGTGTAGGATGGTACCTACCCTTGACTTCTCACGAACAACCTAGGATCGATGACTTGAAACTATACCAGTGGTTTCTCCATTTTTATGGAAAGTACTTTTTGAGGTAAACTCCATTCCAATGATGATTCAATTTTTCTCTATCTGCATTAGTCAATTTATATGCATTGCCTGGATACTTTTTAGTATTTACAAAAGGCCCTTTCCAGTTACGTTGCAACTTGGAGTGGGGACCCCTCGGCTTAACGAATATGCGTTTGACTACCATCTCACCCTTTTCAAACTTTTTCTCAACTACCCTCTTTTGATAAAACCTTTTAAGTCTATTCTGTTAAGTCTGGGCATGCTCGGCGACAGCTAGCCTTCTTTCACCTAAGAGTTCAAGATGTGCAAGTAGAGATTCTTATCTCTCATCAATAGGAATATCCCTATAGAGCTGAACTCGGAGAGATGGATGTAATACGTCGTAGGGGACCACTCCTTCCATCCCATATGCCAAAGCATATGGGGTTTGTCCAATGGGAGTCCTTACAGAGGTACGATAAGCCCATAGAGCATCTACAAGCTTATCAAGCCAGTCGGCAAACTTGCTAGACTTACAAGATTTTTTGATGATTTTGAGTAAGGTTTCGTTGGTGGCTTATGCTTGACCATTGCCTTGAGAATAGTAAGGTGATGAATGATGCAATGAAATGCGATACCTGTTGCAAAGATCGCATAGATTTTGAGAAAGAAATTGTGGCCCATTATCAATGACAATGTCGCTGGGGATCCTGAACCTTGCAATGATGTTGCGCTTGATGAAGGAGTAAACTGTTGAAGCTTTAATCTTCACGAACGCTTCCGCTTCAGCTCACTTTGTGAAGTACTCCGTTGCTATTAGAATGAATGATTTTGAGCGCATTTCAGAGTTGAGGTCACTCAAGGGGCCAATGATATCAAAAGCCCACATGGCGAAAGGCCATGGAGCATGAATTGGATGAAGGGAAGATGCGTGAGAGTGAATCTTGTCAGCATGAAGTTGACATGAATGACAGTGCCGGACAAAGATGAAGCAGTCTTCTTCTAGAGTTGGCCAATAATACCCTTGTCGGATGATTTTCTTAGCAAGGGCTTGGGCATTCACATGACCACCATAAACTCCAGAATGTGCTTCCTTCAGCACCAACTCGGCTTCTCCTTCATCAAGACACCTGAGTAAGATTCCACTTACACTTCTCTTATAGAGCACTCCATCTAAGATTGTATACCTCTGGGATACTCTTCTAATTGTCTTCTTTTCCTTGGTGGTTGATCCAAGCGGGTATGACTGATCTTGACAATACCTCGCAATCTCATTATACCAAGGTCTCTCACCCTTTTCTAATTCTTCCAACTCAGTCAAAAAGATTTCTTCTTTGTGTTCCAAGTATCCCTTTCTGTTGAACCTCTCCTTAACCTTTAGAAAACATCCATCCATAATTGTCGGAATTGACCTCTTACAAGTGTGGATAGTTCGCACTTGTCTGCCTAGCGGGACAGATAGAGATGAAGCTAGTGAAGCTAAGGCATCAACAAGGACATTCTGAGCATGGGGGACATGGACAAAGGTGAGTTTGAAGAATAGCTTGATGTAGTAGGTGGTGAGCTCCTGGTAGGGTTTGAGGTTTGGATGGGAAGTTCGGTATTTGGATAGGACTTGGCGTAGGATCAATTGTCTATCACCTATCACCCTCAGTTCGATGGCACCATGGAAATGAGCAGCCTCCAGCCTGGCCAGCAAGGCTTCATACTCAGCTATGTTGTTGGTTGCTGGAAAGTTAAGCTGAAAAGCCTATGGAATGGTGACACCTTCAGGTGAAAAAAGGACAATACCTATCCCTCTACCATGAGAGTTCAGAGCCCCGACAAAATATAATATCCAAAGATTGGAAGATCGGACTGACATTAGTTCGTCATCCGGGAACTCCGACTGGACTGGGTCAAAGACGGGTATGGGATGATGGGCAAGGTGTTCAGCAATAGCATAGCCCTTGATTGCCTTCTATGAGACATAAATGATATCAAATTGGGATAAGAAGCTCTGCCATCGCCCTAACCGATAAGTCAAGATTGTCTTCTCTAACAGAAACATAATGGGATTAATACGAGCAATGAACTTGACTTGGTGAGCAAGAAAATAATGCTTGAGTTTCTGAACCACCCAAACAAGAGCAGCACAGGTCTTTTCTACCACAGTGTACTTCAACTCACAAGCATCAAACATCTTAGACAAGTAGTAAGTAGCTCGCTCTTTTCCTTCTTCATCAACTTGTGTAAGGACTGCGCCAAAAGAGTTCTCAAGATCTGAAATGTAGAGAACCAAGGGATTGTCGAGAATTGGTGGTTTAAATATAGGGGGATTTGCCAGGTATGTTTTCAACCTATCAAATGCCTCCTGGCACTTCAAATCTCAATTAAACTTGTCCCCTGCCTTGGTTAACTCATAGAAAGGTTTACACCTTTGGGAATGTTGTGAGATAAACTGGCGGAAAAATTGTAACCTCCCAATCAATCCTCGAAGCTCTTTCATATTCTTCGGGGGAGGCATACTAATGATTGCTTTGGCCTTAATTGGGTCGATCTCTATGCCCTTTTGTTTACTATGAACCCTAGTAGTTTTTCTGATGAAACTCCAAATGTACACTTCTTAGGGTTCATTTTCAGCTTGTATTCTCTAGCTCGTTGCAAGACTTCCCTTAGCACTTCAGAATGATCTTCCCAACTATTATACTTGTTAACCAAATCATCTACATACACCTCTACAAGGGTGTGCATCATGTTGTGAAAGATAGCCATCATAGCCCTCTGATATGTAGCACCAGCATTCTTTTACCCAAAGGGCATGACAACATAGCAATATGTTCCCCAAGGTGTAGTGAACGAGGTCTTCTCTTGGTCCTCCTCAACTAATCAGATTTGATTGTATCCAGAATAGCCATCCATGAATGAAATCATTTCAAATCTAGTTGTGTTATCAACCAAAACATCGATATGAGGTAAAGAAAAATCATCCTTGAGACACGCTCGGTTTAAGTCCCTAAAATCTATGAAGATCCGAACCCATCCATCCTTATTCATAACAGGGACTATGTTAGCCACCCATTGTAGATATAGGACGACTTTAATAAATTTGCTTGATGTAGTTTATCGACCTTTTCTTTCATTTTAAGTGCAATATCAGGGTGGATTCTCCTGAGCTTTTGTTTAACTGGGGTAGTTCCAGGTTTCAAGGTTAATCTATGTTCAACCAATGAATTATCTAATCCCGGCTTGTCTTCATATGTCTATGCGAACATGTCCTTGTATTCTCCCAAAACATTGATCAAGCATTGTTCTTCTAAGGGAGCTAGGTTTGCACTGATGAAGATAGTCTTAGTATCTTCCAGGGTTCTTAAATTTAGTTCCTTGGTTGGTTCATTCATCGTGGCTAATGATTCCTCAAATCTTCTAAGTCTAGATGCATACGCATCAGCTAAGTCCTCGATCACATCCTCGGATTCAGGATCCTTCTCTGATACCACCTCATATACTCCCAAAGTATGATTTATATTATGCTCATCCTCATATCAAATTTCACCTAACTGGATGATATTCTCTAAAAAGTTTGGCTGCCTTGCACACCCTACGCATTTATGTGTCAATTGTTGCAGATACCTACTTGGAACTCATTTACCTCTGACTTTCCTATTTCCTAACCTAACCTGACCTACTGAAGATAAAGCTGGAAAGGTGGTATTTACAATGGAGGAAGGATTAAGTAAATTGATCAATGATTCAAAAAGAGAGATCCCTGATTCGGAGCACCCTCTGGGATGAGTAGAGATGTCTCCTCAATGGAAATATGAGTTTCAGAGAAGATATTTTTTTTTGGATTTTCAAGTAAAAAGATAGAATGAGTCAGAATGACTCGAGGTTTGCTAGAAACTAACGGAATTTACAGAGAGAAAAATTTAAGAATAAAGGGAAAAAAGGGGCTCGTGGGCCCAATGGTAATGGAAAATGGGAACATGGGCCCAAAACTAATGAAAAAAGTAAATAGGTACATGGACTCAATTTTTGAAATGGATGGTCCTGTGAGCCCATGCTGGAAAGAACCCTCAGTTCTAAGTTGATGAGGGAAGTAGATGGGCAAGCAGGCCTAGTGAGAATAGAAGGCTTAAAAGGGCACATGGGCCCAAAGTGGGTAAGTGGGCTCAGAAGCCCATCCAAAAGATCTAGAAACAATGGTACGAGATTCAAACATGGGATTGTTGTATTTGGGCCTCGTAGAATGGTTTTGACTTGGTTGGTACCTTGCTCCACAAGATGATCCAAGATTGGTCTGCCCTTAAGTGGTTCTTGGTGCTCTTCCCCACTTGAGAACAAACGAGTCAGAGATAAGCACAGGTCTTCCAAGTCTTCTTCTTCATCTGGAGCCTTTCTTCTCTTAACAGCTATCATGGAACTTTTGTCATCTTAAGCCATCATCATGGTCTTCCCTTTGATAAAGAATGTGTGGAGTCCCATGACATATCCTGGCTGGAAGACTCTCCTTGGGATGGAATCCTCTTCGTATCACAACCCCTGCCTATGTGGCCTTTTCATAGATTGGATCGGCTGAGGGATCCCTTGAAGATCCTTGCCCAAACCTTTTCCAGGTTGATAGCCCAATTTTATCATCATTTGCCATCCCACTGTGTCTGGTAGAGAGGTAGTCATGCATCTAACTTCTGGCAATTCTCCCACTGAGATATAGGGTTGTATTGATAGTCCTAAGGGCAAAGAAGCATCGTTCAGCTCGTCCCTTATAGGCATGCTAGTCACGTTGACCACTTGTCCTTTAAAGGGAAACTTTATGCACTGGTGGTTTGTTGATGCCACAGCTCCTATTGTCTCCAAGTATGGCCTCCCAAGTATAGCCTGAAAAGTTGGATCCAATTCTAGAAGATGAAAATCCGTTGTGACTGTACATGGTCCAAGTTTAACTTCTAGCATGACCACCCCACGTGCAGACTTCTTGGAGTTGTCATAGGCTGTCACCATGGCACAAGATGGCTTGATTTCTTGTTCAGAAATGCCGCACAACTGCAAAGTTTCTGGCGGCATAACGTTGATAGAAGCTCCTATGCCAACTAAACATGATTTTACTTCAATATTACAAATAACCACAGCCACATGTAAATCATATCTCTTGAGCTTTGGATCTGCTAACTCCTCCTAAGAGAAAGTGAGTGTTAGGTGATCACTTCTAGGGGCTAACACTGTAGTGATCTTCTCAAGTGGGAGGTCTTCATTCACCATGACCCTTTGTAAATACTGTTGTAAAATCTTCTAGTGCACATTTGATCTTTTGATCAACTTAAGTATGAAAATAAGAGCCGGTGTCTTATACAAATGCTTCAAAAAATCATACACCATGCCCAGCAATGGTTTTTCCACTTGTTCTTCATCCACTGGATCCTGCAGTTGAGTCCTGACTTGGGGAAAGAGCCACTGGAACATACTCCCACTCCAAAGCACCAGGGCTATTTGGCAGATGAGTAGAGGTGATGGGTTAACTGGGGTGGGAATAGGTGGTGTAGGTGTAGGTATGGTAGACAACAGGATTGGTGGTTCTGGGATGATTGGGTTAGTGGGTAGACGGGTAGGATTTGGAGGTGGTAGTGATGGTGATACTGGTGGCCTGATAAGAAGAGGTCAGGGTGCAGGAGTGGTTGATGGGTTTAATGCAGGTGTTGGTAATGTAGTAGGTTGTGGGGTTGGTGGTATGATAGGTTGAGGTTTTGGAGTGATAGAGCTCATAGGCTGGGTGTTCAGGTTTGGTGGTGATTGTGGTGGTCAGATGAGCAAGGGCCGGTGTGTAGCAATGGTTGAGGGAGGTGTAGTCAAAGCGGGGGCTGGCCTAATGATAAGTCGGTGAGAAGAAGTGGCGGACAGTGGTTGAGTTATTGAGCTTGGTGGTGGTTGTGGAGTAGAAGGTGCACGGATTATTTTTCTAGGATGGTTCCTGGCAGGAGGCCTAGCTGGGTTGACTGGCATGGTTGCATTGTGGTTTTCTAGTTGCCAACCTTGAGCACGACTGGCATCTTCCTAGACAATGGAGTGTACTAGACCAATTCCTGGGTTTGGATGTGCTGGTGCCGGTGCTGGAGAGGGAGCATGTAATAGGAGTGGATTCTGAACAATCCCCAAGCCAGGTTGTTGTTGAGGTTGAGCCGGTGGACATTGCCGCTACTGCTACCTAGCCTTCATTGCCTGTATGCATTCCCCCATTTGAGCCCAATCAATGTTTCCTTGGTCATTCAGATCGTGGATGTAATCTTTGAATTGAAAACACACTTCAATAGTGTGACCAGGATACCGGTGGTAAGCACAGTATCGGGACATATCTGCGCTTGTTGGCCAAACCTCTCTTCCTTGGGCAATTCCAACTGTTTGTCTGCCATGAGTACATTGAAGATGTCGGTCAAAAAGTAAGGGAGTTGTTGGTAATTCTCTCTCCTAGGACCTCCCCTTCTTGGTGCCTGATTGGGTGGTGGCAGTGCCCTATTTTAGGTAGGTTGACGAGATTGTTGGGGTTGTGCTACTGGTTGAGGGGGTTGTTGTCGTTGTCTTGGTTGTTGTGGCCTAACCTGTTGTTAAGGAGGGTGGTAGGAAAGGTTCTGTGGTGGGTTTCTGAACAGGTTTTGATGGTTCCCTTCCTAGTTCCACATAATGTATATAGATTTGTTGTTGACCACTCCCTTGGTTGTAGGCCCAGCTGGTGCATAGGGGGTCTTCCTAATTGTAGACACGCCAATTTGGCCTTATTTGGGGCTTAAACCCTTATTCCATTGGCAACATCTCTTTTACACCATCAAAATCAAGTTGAATCATTCCTTTGGACAAGTCGAGGAGTTCACTAAAAATTTAAGGAAGAGTTTTTGATCTCTAGTCAAATCCATTTTTCCCAAACAAGAGTCCATTTTAACTTTCATGTTTCTCTTGGTGGTCTTTCCACCAAAGTCGCGCCGCTTGGTAGTGTACCAAATTATGCTTTTTCTAGCATATCCTCTACTTGAAAATTTTTCACAAGATTATGTGGAAGTACAATGAAGAAGTCTTAAACATCAATAATCTTACCCTATTAGTCCTCTTTTCAATGCAATAAACGGCATTCAATTCCGATCTACCATTTTTCTGTAACGCCTTTTAGAAATCAGATACGCAATTCTGTCCGCACGCAGCACCTATCAAGCCCAATTGCATGCAAGCCCAGCCCATTGGGCACATATCTGACCAATTCACGACCATACCTTCCTTTCTTATCCTCCATATTATTTGGTATAGTATCTAGAAGCTTCATGGTCGAAATTAACATCATCAAATGATGGCAATCCAACTTGTTGTCTTATACATAAAAACTTGCTATTTTTAGACCAGATTTGTTTGCTCTTCAAGTGGAGCCATATTTTGAACATGGGGAAGGTGATCCACGGTTTCCAATCCCTCTCAATCATTTGGGTATGTTTATATATGCCTCAGGATGAAAATTAGCAACACTAAATGGAGAAAATCCAACCTATGGTCGGATGTATCAAAACTTGCTATTTTTTGACCTATTTTTTATCCCCTATAAAGGGAGACTCATATAAATGACCTAAGAAGGGCATACCAATCCTCCAGCACTCCTCTCCTCATCCTCCAGCCACCCTAGGCTCATCCCAACCTCCCCAAATCGTCCTCCCTTCGTCCCGGTGCCCAGAGATCATCCCAAAGTGAAGAAGAAGCCGTTCTATGCTCTAACGTGCTGCACTGCTGATCATCAACTTCTACAGATCTTTTTGGTCATTTTACAGCCTGACTTCCTTCATAATAAGTGTGTTTCATCAAAATATATTTCATCTCCAACAAATGGAGATCAATTTTGACATTCCTTTGGCTTGTTACGGCTTCAACACCAGCGCTGCACAGACAGATCCGAAGTCTTCTCTTCTAAGTCATCATCTTCTCAATCAATTTCAGTACATTTAATGGTGGATTCAGCCTATACATCCTTCATGGAAATATTTCCCTGGTGAGTCTTCTTTTATTTACAACAAGAATCATTCAATTCATATATCTATGATGTCCATAGCACATCCTACATCAACAATGTGCTGGGAGTTTCTAGAACTTCATTGTCCAAGATCCAGCTTATCAGGTAAATTCAGATTGCTTATCATAAGATTCAAGCAAAGTTGTTTGCATATCAAACCACCCTCGGTAAGTCCTCTTTTTTTTAAAACAAACATCATTTTATTCTGATGTAAGTGTTGTTCGTTACAATCTCTGCATCAAAGCCGCGTAGTTTACATTGAATCTGTCCAATCCGGTTGCCACTTTGCCTGGGTTGTGTTGTCTTTAACCATTCATATTCTCTTTGCTTCATTCAAATCATTTAGTTCATATTTAAGCATCATTTTATTCTATTTTTTCATCATTTCATATATCACAAAAAACCCAAAAAATGGGGTTAGGGCTAACCCCGAATCTGGTGAGTTTGTTTCCAATTGTCGTTTTATGTTATTGCTTTTACAGTTACCACACTTCACTCAGTTGTAATCCTTCTTTCACTTGTTTTCTTGTCTTCTTTGTCTACTAGTTGCACAGGGACATCAAGCTAGCATCGGTTGGACTCTTGATCATCGGCCAGCCGAAGAAGAAGAAGGTTGAACTCACATCCCAATCTCCCACGCTAAGGTACACATGGTCAAATTCAACTTAATCTGGTTTCTACTCCATAAAGCGGAGCCCGCAGCTCCTGGCGACTGTAGACACGCCAAATTGGCCTGATTCGGAGCCCTAGACTCTTATTCTATAGGCAATATCTTTTATTTGACTGTTATCTGATCCGGACTACCTCGTGGAGATGAGCTAAGGACATTGGTGGAGCCCCCCTTGTTAGTTGAGAATGGACCAATGATTTTTGGAATATTGTCGTAACCTTCAAGCGAGAGCCACACGTAAAAACACAAAGCCTGCTCGATGACCGACCTTGAATGGTCCATAATTGAAGGTCTCGGGAGTCCCGCATGTGTTCCATAACATTCAGGGTTTCCGAGAAGTCATTTCGGTAGGCGTCGGTCAATGACGGCTTTCGTTACGGCTTTTTCGATCTGTGCTGACACGGCTATCCCGGACCACATGTTAGGCCTTTCCGGTCATCACTGGGTATTTTCAGGTCATCCGGGTTGATTCTAGCCGAATATTTTCATCAACCGGGGCCATACATCCGGTTCGGTCAATTTTAGGGTTTCGCGGCTTTTACGGCTTTCGATTCACGTTTACCGGGTTAATCTCAAATTTTCGATGACTTCAGGTTGTCCGATCATTCCGAACTTGTTCGGTCATCATTTTAAGTCATCCCGAGTTGACCTGAGATTTCTCGATCGGAACCGTGCTCTTTCGGATCTTCGCCCCGGGTTTCGGCTTTCCGCGAGAGGGTAAACCGGTAGAAAACCCCGTGCAAACATATCGGGAGTTATGCCGGCTGGTTTACCGATATGGGGAGGTGCGGTTGAAGGCCCTCTTTCCAACGCGACAAATGGGAGCCGAATCGGACATCCGGTTTGCAAGATACGGCTCACGGAACACGCGCGCAAGAGAGAGAGTGTACCGCGCCCCCGCTCCGCTTGAAAGGGGAGGGCGCGCCCGGGGGCGCGCCCTGCGTGCCCCCGGTTCCTTTGAAAGGCCGGGGCGCGGTCAGTTGCTTTAAATCGCAAATTACCCCAATTAGCACCTTCTAAACCGGTTTATTGGAAGGTTTCCGCGGAGGATTTTCGATCATTTGTACCGCACCCCCGGTTCGGGGGCGCGTTGCGTATGTCAAGTCATTTTTTAGTAATTTCTGAAAGTTTCCGTCGATTTTTAGCAGTGAGATGCGTAACGCGCCCCCGCCCCCTTTGAAACAGGGGGGCGTGCAGACCGCGCCCCCGAACTGGGGGCGCGCCCTGCGCGCCCTTGGTTTGAGGGCGCGCCCTCGTCTCCTTTGAAACGCGGGGGCACGTTCTGTCCAGTTTCTAAATTTTGCACCGTCTCCCTTCCCCTATAAATTGAGGGTCATTCTCAGCGACCTGAGGTTAATCCCCGGTGCCAAGCTTGTCCAGAGGTCGTCCAAGCTCTTCTCCAAAGCCGTCCCGACGTCCAAAGGCGATCCGAAGTCAAGAAATCGATCCCGAGGTGAAGGAGAAGGCTCGATCCGGGTGTTCTTCATCAACCATCTTCATCGACTTCTTCAGAAAATACGACGCTTCTGCTGCAAAAGTCTTCAACATACAAATTGTTCCTCTCTTCGTCCTCTTTCGTCCCCAACTGACGGCACTCCATTCCGACTTGTCATTTGTTCGTGGCGGTTGCTACACTGAGGGCACGCATCCAGGTTCTGTTTTTGATATCCGCCCACTTTCAGAATTTTTACTGACTTATAAAGGAGGATTTCGGAGAAGTCATCAACATAGGAACTCTTCCTCTCTGAGTCCTCCGTCTACTCAAATAAACAGAACTCGATTCTGACATTGGGGTCGTCCGTAGCATCCTCTTCACCGAAGTCGCGCCAGAAGGGTGCAAAGCTACCCGAACCGGCCTTTTCTCAACTCAAGCCGATCCATTCCATAAGCTTTCTCAACTCATTTAACTCATTTCATTTACTGTTTTAAAGCATATTTCAGTTTATTTGTATCATTTTTACATAATCAAAAAAAAATACAAAAAAAAGGGGTTAAGGCTCACCCCAATCCGGTGAGTTCGATTCCAATTGCTTCTTTCTCATATTCCCTCTACAGTTACTACACTTCCCATAGTTCTAATCATTTTCTTTCACTTGGTTTATTGTTCTAGTTGCACAGGTTTATCAAGCTAGCATCGGTTGGGAGACTCTTCTTCATCGGCCGGCCGAAGAAGAAGAAGGTTGAACCCATATCCCGATCTCCCACGCTAAGGTACACGGTCATATTCAATTTCTTTTATTTGTCAATTCCATAAAGCGGAGCCCGCGGCTCCTGACGACCACCTTTCATTTATGTTTTAAGTTCATCTCCTCCTCCCACATGACCCGAACCATCTCCGGTGCTCGAGCGACGCCGTGAGATGAAAGTTCGGGGATCAATGTGAGTGTGGGATCGAGGTGAGGAGTCTTTACTGCTTTCCGAGTGTTTTCAATTCACTCCTCTTTTCCCCAATTTCATCTTCACCTTCTTCTCTTGAGGTGCCGATCCGGAACCCGTTTCTGGAGTCGACAACGACCACCTATTTTTATTCATGTTCTAAGTTCATCTTCTCCTCACTCTCCTCCCACATGACCCGAACCATCTTCGGTGCTCGAGCGACGCCGTGAGATGAAAGTTTGGGGATCAATGTGAGTGTGGGACCGAGGTGAGGAGTCTTTACCGCTTTCTGAGTGTCTTCTGATTCACTCCCTTTTCTCCCCTATTCTATCTTTCACCTTCTCTTGAGGTTCCAATTCGGAACCCATTTCGGGAGTCAACAGCTTTTTGGCAACCACGGTGGGATTACCAATGTCTTTAACCATGCTAGCTTGATTTGTTTGTGCAACTAGTTTCATTCTAATTCAGTTCTAGTAACTAGATTGTTTGTTTTGTTGCATGATTGCTTGTCTTATTTGCATATTGCATGCTTCATTTACTTACTTTTTTCATTTTATGTTTGCGCATATTTATTGCTTCTTCTCCTCTTACCCATTATTTTTACTTTTGCATTAGCTTTTTGGATCGGGTACCGGACTTGCTCCGATCCGTAGGGCATTCGAAGCAGGGGCTCTCTCTCCCAACACACCCTCACCCTCTAAACACCTTCTTGGTGGATTCTTACCTCTCTTCTGGGATATTCCTTCTTAGTTGATTTGGTGGTTTCCATCAAGACCTCCGTAAGCCCCCATCCGTGGAGTATTCCTCTCCGCACGATTGGGCCGGTTGTACCACTTTCCCAAAACCCGAATAACTCAAGTATCTACTCATGGTGATTGAGTGACAACCTTAGGTCTTGAAGATTGAAGCAATAGGAACCATACCTACTTGAGTGAACAATTGCTAACAATCTATCTAATCTAAGGTTTCAACCCAAATATTGTCGAGTAGTCATTTTAAAACCTTGTTTGCATAACTTGCTTGCTCACAAAAAATTGAAAACAATCAAAACTTTCTTCTTGCAAAACACCTAAAAAAACAAAAAAAAATCTATTTAATTTTGTGTTCAACTTGTTTTCCAAATAATGAAATTGAAACCGAAAAAAAAAACCAAACAGAACAAAACATAATAAAAAAAACTTCAATTGTGTGCTTGACTTGCCCTTCGTTTTTTAACCATATTTGAAGAAAGATCAACAGGATGCCCATGATGCTGGACTACTACAAGATGGGTCACTACATGCTACAGCAACCCATGGTCCAACTAGAGGGCCATGTCAATGCCGTCAGAGAACCTGAAGTTCAAAATCCTACTCATCCACCTACTTCACTTAGTGTGGAACAAATCCTCCAGGGTCTATCCCTCCATTTAGATCCTGAATTCTTTTCACTTGTACAATCTTTAACAAAGGGCAAGATGCCTGCCAATCAAGATCCGGTTGAGGGAAATCAAGCCCCCTCACCACCCCAATCGACAGTCAGGCCCCCCATCATCTCCTCTCCTGGGCAACCCTATCGTGCCTCTACTCACCCCGTTGTGGGGCATTCATATAATTCTATGTCAGTTCCTACTTTGAAGCCACCTCTTCCAACCCATTCATCTAAATACCTTGCAGCAGTGGCTCAGGAACCCGGCCTCACTCAAGCATTCACGGACAAACTCAACCAAATGGATGTGCGCTTTGAAGAGCTCAGGCACCGTTTGGACTCGAAAGCCATCCCTAAAATATCTGCTCCATCCTTCCCAGTCCCATATATCCCTCCATCACAAACACCAGCCTACCATCGTTACAATGGCTCAGATGATCCCTTCACCCATGTCAATGATTTCTTGAGCAAATCATCTCGATGGCTTAATGATCGAAGAGCTCTTGCTATCCTTTTTAAGCGATCATTGGATGGTGCAGCTCTAGAATGGTTTATTTCACTAGGGGACATAGGGATATGTGATTTCAAAATTATCAAGGATAAATTTTTGCAACGATATGGGATGGGTTATTCAATAATTGGGGAAGCAAAAGGAGACATGGAATTAATGCAACATCAGGATAAATTGAGTCCCATGGCTGAGAAGAACATTGATGCTATGCACCAAACTAGGAGCTCTCCCCAACCCCATCCAGATCATCATCATCAACTGACTCCTCGATGCCAGTTGATCAGGCCACCCATGCCCCAACCTCAGCCGGTCATGCAACCCTGGCGCAACCAACTATGCACAATCAAGCTCCTCTTGTCAATTGTGCCAATACCTCATTACCTAAACTGGCTCCCCAACCTTCGACTCCACCAACATTTCTTAAGGTTCATCGGCCAATCATCTGACCATTGGCTTCACAGCCTACTCCAACAACGACCCCTCGGCTAGCCACGCAAGCCTTGGCCCCTCAACCCACTTCACCAACGGTCCCTCGGCCAATCATTCATCCTAAGCCAATCGAGCAAACCTCGGCTCCTCAACCAATCCCACCGCATAGGGATCCTCCTCAGTTGGTTGCACAACAACCAATCATTTCTTCTATTACTCTTGTCCCAACAAAGGAATCAATCATTCCTATTATTCTTGCTCCTGCTTTAGTAGAAGATTCAGACACTTCGACCCTTCATGCTCTTGCCCCAGTAGATGATTCAATTGATCTAACCATTTGTGATCCTGCCCTGGCAGAGGAATCAACTCCTCAACATATCATTCCTATCTCTCAAGATCAAAGTCAGCCAGTAGGGAAGATTCAACCAAACCCTTCTACCTTTTTGAAATCCCCTAAACTAGGCATGTCCTCTTACATCGAACATCCTGAGGAGAAGCCTATTGTAAGGAGCTTGGATGAAGAGATTATAAATTTAGTTGATGGTCAAGGACTAGGCAAGGATTCGCCAAGTACAGATCAAATGTTGCCATCATTGGAATTGATCCCTGAAGCTGGGGAGATTGAATTGACCCCTGAACGAAAAAAATAAGGGGATAGAATTGGTCAATGAAATGGAAAATGAATCGACAAGCCTCTAGAAGGGCATAGACAAAGGGATACTGGGACCTCCTCCAGATAGACAGGAAAATCCCTTAGCATCAATCTTAGGGCCACGACTCTTACCCCATTCTTCTCCTAAGGAACAATCCAGCCCATGGGCTCACGATCAATCAATCTTAGGGCCATGACTCTTTCTCTACCCTCCTCCTAATCAAATATCAGGCCCATGGGCCTACAATACCTAAATCTTTGGGCCACCGCCTTTTATTTATCCTTCTTACAACCATCAATCAGGCCCATGGGTCCAAAATTTGTCAATCTTAGGGCCATGGCTCACACTTTATCCCACTCAACTGGGCCCTCATGCCCCTCTTCTACAATTGGGCCCTTATGCCCCTTTCATCCAACCGGGCCCATGTGCTCCTTTTCATCAGCCGGGCCCACAAGCCCCCTTTATCCAACTGGGCCCATGTGCCCCTCTTCATCAACCGGGCTCTTATGCACATTTTCTTCAACTGGGTCCACGTGCCCCTTTTAATCAATTGGGCTTGCATACTCCTTTTCTTCAACTAGGCCCATGCGCCCCTTTTCCCCAACTGGGCCTACGTGCCCCTTTCCTTCCATCGAACCCACGTGCCCATAATTCTCCTCAATTAGGCCCATGTGCCCTTAATTTTTCTAAATCAGGCCCACGTGCCCACAACTCACCTCAATCGGGCCCACGTGCTCGTAATTCACCTCAACCAGGCTCACATGCCCATGTTTTTCTGCATCTGGGCCCATGTGCCCAAATTTCTTCTAAATCGGACCCACATGCCCACCTTTCATCTACCTCGGGCACACATGCCCACACTTCTTCAACTTTGGGCCTATATGCCCCCATTCCTTCACAATCGGGCCCGCGTGCCCATACTTCTTCGAAATCGGGCCCCCGTGCCCCCACTTCTTCAACTTTGGGATTACGCACCCATACTCTTCAATGGCGCCAGCGAGCCCATCACAAATTACAATATTTCTCCCAACCATTTAAATCGGGTCCATGTGCCCGCTCTTTTCATTGGATCCCTCGGGCTCAACCTCCAATCGGGCCCTCATGCTCATTAACATCAATTGGGCCCTCATGCCCATCAACCGGGCCCTCTAGCCTGCATTCAAATCTTGGGCCCACGTGCCCCTTGGTTCCAACCCTTTCCGGGCTATCAAGCCCACTATCAACTCTTGTGCCCAAGAGCCCACTTTAACTCACTTTTGTTTCCAAGCATGAATTCTCTTTCTTTTTCTAGGTTTTACTTTAAATAAAAATCAAGGTAGAGAAATTTCCTGGGTGATACCCCAATCTTTGCCTTTTACATCATTAATTTTGACTCCGCCATGCTGAATCGGATCCTCCAAATCTTTCACTTCATCATATGACTCTTAATCTTCAATCCAATGTGATATGGAGCATATCAAAGTGGAAGCAATTAGGCAAGGCAAGGCAAGCGCAAACAAAGTCGTCATCAGCAATGAACTTCTTCCTCTCTCAGGTATTACATTGCATTCATCATCATTATGTCATCCGCAAGGCAACATTTTTGAAATGATTTTGAACTTCACAATTTTAAATTCATGATTGACGATATTTGTAGCTATCTTTTTTTTATTAAACAAATTCTTTACATTGCAAGGCATGCGAACAATTGATTCACCTTTGGAATGTAATCTACCTCAAAAATGGAGAGAACTACCAATATGACTTGAGTCCACATGTCCTAGGATGTTCTCTAGGATTCGAGGGTAGATACCATACTACACACACAACACGTCCCTATCTCAGAATCTAGATGACCTAACACCCGAGAGAAGCTAAGTAAAGCTTAGAGATGGAAGGAAAACCCTTACCCTACTCTCTTCTATTCGGTCTAAGATAGGTGAAGGGGATTAGAGGAAGAGAGTATCGAAAACATCCGCCACCTTAGTAGGAGGCCGTCTCAGAAGGTCAAACTTCTCAAAGAAAAAAATGGGTGCCAAAAGATAGGCAATGAACCCCACAGGTTTAAATAAATATGGGCCTATCTAAAAGAGTACCTGAAATATATAAAATGAAAAAAAGGGCACCAAAATATGAGCAATGACCCCACAGGTTAAAGCACCTATCCGAATGTGTGCCATAAAAATAGGTTTGTCAACAAAAAAGAAAAGACCTGAAGAGGCTGAACCCCAGCGGGCAATTGGGTGTGAGTAGAGAAATCCCTCTCAACATCTTCAAAGCTTATCAAGGACTTCCTTATCAATTCTTCATTCTTACCCCCCAAGGTGTGGGTGGATCAACCAAATCAAAGCTAAACTCTAGCCGATCAGAGGTTGAATGTTAGAAAGATTCTGGGCAAGGAGCCCCATTTTGCACATGGTGTCTACCAACGAACCTAGAAAAACAACAAAGTGATAACAACTTGTGTCAATACTGATTTTTATCTCCCAAAAAAAATATTTTCAAAAAAAAACTCTCAAAAAAGGTTGAATATTTTCAGAAAAAACTCCAAAACAATTTTTTTAAATATTTTAAAAAAACTCAAAAAAAGAGAATATTTTTAAAAAAATTATTTGAATCTTTTCAAAAAAAGAAAACTTATTTTTTAAATTCTACAAAAAATTTCAAAAATTTCAAAAAAAATTATTACCATGCTTGTTTTGAATTTTAGTCTTTACTTTCAAGTTTCTCATGTTTCAATTTCTTAATTATATATTTGCTGATTTATTTTTACACCGTTAAGAAGGCTATTACCCCTTGACAAAGGTCAACGCAGATAGCAACTTGCAAGGGGGATAAGCCACATTGTTGTTCTAGTCTCTTCCTTCTAAGTGTTTCAGACATAAGGAGAACTTATCACCCATTGACAAAGGTCAAGACATTCTGCAACTTGCAAGGGGATAAGCCATATTGACATTATGATCTCCTTTTTTCTAGTGTTTCAAGCACGAAGAAAAAACAAGGAGAACTACACAAAAAGGCAATGCTCACCACTTCCCTCCCTTGAGGATTCTTAGGAGGAGGTGTCACCATAACCTCGGCCTTGATTTTATCGAGAAACCTTTTGCAAGTAATGCTTGCCACTTCCCTCCCCTGAGGATTCTCAGCAGGAGGTGTCATCATAACCTCGGCCTCTACTTTGTCGAGGAACTTTTGCTATGTGTCTTCTTTAAGGCACATGAACTCTTTTGTGAGAATGCATGTCATCACATCGCAAACTCACCGTTATCATTTCCTTTCTTAGCATATATTAGGTTCATTACTATTTATTTTATGCATTGATGTTGAAGACCGTGAATTCAAAGAAGACCAGGTCTGAGATCCCCTTCATCAAAATCCACGACGGTCGGGTCATTCTTTGTACTCACAATTTAGCCAAAATTGTGCATTGAGGGATGATGGTTCCCGAATGGGTATCTTGACCTCATACACAATCTATATCTTCAATTATGTGTTATACAAGTTTTGTTTTGTTTTCTTGAGCCCAGCATGCATCATGTAGCATTAGTTGCATTACATTTTGTTTTGTTATCGCATACATCCTTTCATAATCTTCACCTTCTCACCCTAATCCCTAAATTTTGTATCCTAATTCCAATCATTTTGAATCCCATCGTGTTTTCTAATCCCACCGTGTTTGATAATCCCACTGTATTTTCTAGTCACACTAACCTTTCTAATATCCCACCATGTCTGTTAATCCCACCGGGTTCGATAATCACCTTGTGCCCTCAAATCTTTCATTTCTATTCCCACTGTGGCCACTGCAACATCTCTCTTGCTATTTATCCCACCGTGGTAGTCAACTTATCTCACCAAGGGCCTCCTATTCAATCACAACTTGCACCGTCACTATCTTCATGGTTTGAGCTTCAACATTTGCCTTTTGGAATTCGAGATCATTCCATGCTGAATTGAATCTTGTCTCTTGGAAGACTTAAATAAATCTAAGAGCCTGAATGTGCTTGATTGGTATTCTTTTACTTTTTCAAAATAGATCTCTTTTTAAAACTTTAGCCCATCATAGTACAGGAACACCGCAAAGATCGGGTTACCGGCTGATGATGAACCTACGAACCCATGTTTTGGGGACTCCCCATCACGTTGGGGGTTGGCTATTCTTCTCTCATGCCAATGGCACATCTCTTACCAATCGAACAAAGGAAGACTTGATGAAACGTGGTAGTAATCCAAGAAACATGAAGAGATTCTCTTTGCCGAATTTGGTCCTTGATCATATCTATATCTACACCTTGATGCCACCTTTTCAGTCCATCACCATTCCGCTCCACTACAATCCATTACAATTCATTTTGCTTTGCTACATTTCTCTACATTTCACTTCGCTTTGCTACATAACATTCGCTTGCAAAGCTGACATCAAGGTGAGGCAAGCTGTAGACACGCCAATTTGGCCTTATTTGGGGCTTAAACCCTTATTCCATTGGCAACATCTCTTTTAGACCATCAAAATCAAGTTGAATCATTCTTTTTGACAAGCCGAGGAGTTCACTAAAAATATAAGGAAGAGTTTTTGATCTTTAATCAAATCCATTTTTTCCGAAGAAGAGTCCATTCTCACTTCCATGTTTCTCTTGGTGGTCTTTGCACCAAGGTCGCGCCGCTTGGTTGTGTGCCAAATTATGCTTTTTCTAGCATATCCTCTACTTGAAAATTTTTCACAAGATTATGTGAAAGTCCAATAAAGAAGTCTTAAACATCATTAGTCTTTTTATATGAGTCCTCTTTTCAATGCAACAAACGGCATTCAATTCTGATCTACCATTTGTTTGCAGAGCCTTTTAGAAATCAGATGCGCAATTCTGTCCGCACGCAGCACCGATCAAGCCCAATTGCATGCAAGCCCAGCCCATTGGGCACATATATGACCAATTCATGACCCTACCTTCCTTTTTCCTCATCCATATTATTTTTTATAGTATCTGGAAGCTTCATGGTCGAAATTAGCATCATCAAATGATGGCAATCCAACTTGTTATTTTATACATCAAAACTTGCTATTTTTAGACCAGATTTGTTTTCTCTTCAAGTGGAGCCATATTTTGAACATGGGGAAGGTGATCCACAGTTTCCAATCCCTCTAAATTATTTGGGTAAGTTTCTATATGCCTCAGGATGAAAATTAGCAACATTAAATGGATGAAATTCAACCTATGGTCAGATGTATCAAAACTTGCTATTTTTTGACCTGTTTTTCATCCCCTATAAAGGGAGACTCATATGAACGACAAATAAGGGTATATCCATCCTCAAAAACTCCTCTACTCATCCTCAAGCCACCCTAGGTTCATCCAAATCTTTCCAAATCATTCTCTCTTCGTCCCGGTGCCCGGAGATCATCCCAAAGTGAAGAAGAAGCCGGTCTATGCTCTGACGTGCTGCACTGCTGATCATCGACATATACAGATCTTTCTGGTCATTTTATGGCCCGAATTCCTTCATAATAAGTGTGGGTCATAAAGATATCGTTCATCTACAACAAACAGTGATCAATTCTGACATTACTTTAGCTTGTTACGGCTTCAACACCGGCGCTGCACAGACAGATCCAAAGTCTTCTCTTCTAAGTCATCATCTTCTCAGTCAATTTCAGTACATTTAATGGTAAATTCAGCCTATACATCCTTCATGGAAATTGTTTCCCGGTAAGTCTTATTTTATTTACAACAAGAATTATTCAATTCATATATCTGTGGTGTCTAGAGCACATCCTACATCGACATTGTGCTGGGAGTTTCCAGAACTTCATTGTCCAAGATCCAGCTTATCAAGTAAATTAAGATTACTTATCATAAAATTCAAGCAAACTTGTCTTCATATAAAACCACCCTCGGTGAGTCCTCTTTATTTTAAAACAAACATCATTTTATTCTGATGTCGGTCCTGTTCGTTACATTCTCTGCATCAGAGCCGCGCAGTTTACATTGAATCTGTCCAATCCGGTTGCCACTTTGCCTGGGTTGTGTTGTCTTTGACCATTCATATTCTCTTTGCTTCATTCAAATCATTTAGTTCATATTTAAGCATCGTTTTATTCTATTTTTTCATCATTTCATATATCATAAAAAACCAAAAAAAGGGGTTAGGGCTAACCGCGAATCCGGTGAGTTTGTTTCTAATTGTCGTTTTATGTTATTGCTTTTATAGTTACCACACTTCACTCAGTTCTAATCCTTCTTTCACATGTTTTATTGTCTTCCTTGTCTACTAGTTGCACAGGTACATCAAGCTATTATCGATTGGACTCTTCTTCATCGGCCAGCCGAAGAAGAAGAAGGTTGAATTCACATCCCAATCTCCCACGCTAAGGTACACGCGGTTAAATTCAACTTAATCTGGTTTCTATTCCATATAGCAGAGCCCGTGGCTCTTGGCGACCACCTATTTTTATTCATGTTCTAAGTTCAACTTCTTTTCACTCTCCTCCCACATGACCCGAACCATCTCCGGTGCTCGAGCGACGCCGTGAGATGAAAGTTTGGGGATCATTGTGAGTTTGAGACTGAGGTTTGGAGTCTTTACCACTTTCTGAGTGTCTTCTAATTTACTCCCCTTTCTCTCCTATTCTATCTTTCACCTTCTGTTGAGGTGCCGATCCGGAACCCATTTCTGGAGTCGACAATGATGTTCCTAGGTTTGGGATCAAATGGATTTATCAGGGTGGCATCTTTGAAGAGGGCTTGCAAGTATCGGGCACTATCATAGAGTTCATTCATGGTGGTAGTATGGTGCATGATTAATACATTCCTTAGAGCCAGTGTCTTGTTTCCGATGAGCATTTTCACTTGTTTCCCTTCAGAAATGAAATCTGTTAGTTTCTCTGCCATTCCCCTCCAACGATCTGTTAACTTTATGAAGTCCTCGGGCTTCATCTTCTCAGCAATCAAATCTGTAATGGAACATGATGGTGCCACCCGATCTCTGTATCTTTGCAAAAATTTGGTCTTGACAATATCAAAGTCTCCTGCCTCAAAAGGGTCGAGTGAGTAGAACCATTCCAATGTAGACCCTTCTAGTGATCGGTGGAACAAGAAGGCAAGAACCCTACGATCATTTTTCCAAAATGAGGACTCATAGAAAAAATCTTTTAGGTGGAGAAAAGGATTGCCAGTACCTGTCGACTCCAGAAATGGGTTCCGGATTGGCACCTCATGAGAAGGTGAAAGATAGAATAGAATATGGGAAAAAGGGGAGTGAACTGGAAAACACTCGAAAAGTAGTAAAATCCTCACCTCAACCCCACACTCACATTGATCCCCGAACTTTCATCTCACGGCGTCACTCGTGCACCGGAGACGGTTCGGGTCATGTGGGACGAGAGGGAGGAATAAATGACTTAATGCATGAGAAGATTGAAGGAGTGGTCTCCAGGAGCCATGGGCTCCGCTTTATGGAATTGCAAAATAAAAGATGACCGTGTGTACCTTAGCGCGGGAGAGAATGTGTGCATGTTCAACCTTTCTCTTCTTCGGCCGGCCGATGAAGAAGAGTCTCTAACCAATGCTAGCTTGATGTACCTGTGCAACTATAAGACAATAAGAAAAGAAAACAAGTGAAGAATTAGAATTGAGTGAAGTGTAGTAACTTGTAAAAATAATAACATAAAACGGCAATTGAAAACAAATTCACCGGATTCGGGGTTAGCCCTAACCCCTTTTTTTGCTTTTTTATGATGTATGAAATGATGCAAAACTGAATACAAATGATGCTTAAATATAAAATAAATGATTTGAATGAAGAGTTAGCAAATAAAATATGAATGGTTAAAGACAACACAACCTAAGCAAAGTGGCAACCGGGTTGGACAGATTCAATGTAAACTGCGCAGCTTTGATGTAGAGGCCATAAAGAACAGCACCAATGTCAAAATAAAGTGATGTTTGATTCAAAATTAAGAGGACTCACCGACGGTGGTTTTATATGAAGACAAGTTTGCTTAAATCTTATGATAAGTAATATGAATTTACCTGATAAGCAGGATCTTGGACAGTTAAGTTCTGGAAACTCTGGGGAACAATTTCTATGAAGGATGTATAGGCTGAATCCACCATTAAATGTACTGAAATTGACTGATAAGACAATGACTTAGAAGAGAAGACTTCGGATTTGTCTGTGCAGCGCTGGTGTTGAAGCCATAACAAGTCTAGGGAATGTCAGAATTGATCTCAGTTTGTTGAAGATGAAAGATATCTTGATGAAGCACACTTCTTCTGAAGGAAGTCAGGCTGTAAAATGACTAGAAAGATCTATAGAAGCCTATGATCTGCAGTGCAGCACGTCAGAGCATAGACCGACTTCTTCTTCACTTTGGGATGATCTCCGGAGAACAATTTCTATGAAGGATGTATAGGCTGAATCCACCATTAAATGTACTGAAATTGACTGATAAGACAATGACTTAGAAGAGAAGACTTCGGATTTGTCTGTGCAGCGCTGGTGTTGAAGCCATAACAAGTCTAGGGAATGTCAGAATTGAGCTCAGTTTGTTGAAGATGAAAGATATGTTGATGAAGCACACTTCTTCTGAAGGAAGTCAGGCTGTAAAATGACTAGAAAGATCTATAGAAGCCTATGATCTGCAGTGCAGCACGTCAGAGCATAGACCGGCTTCTTCTTCACTTTGGGATGATCTCCGGGCACCAAGACAAAGAGAGAATGATTTGGAAAGATTGGGATGAGCCTAGGGTGGCTGGAAAATGAGGATAAAAGTTCTGGAGGATGGGGATGCCCTTCTTAGGTCGTTCATATGAGTCTCCCTTTATAGGGGATGAAAAACAGGTCAAAACATAGCAAGTTTTAATACATCCATAGGTTGGATTTCCTCCATTTAATATTGCTAATTTTCATCCTGAGGCATATATAAACTTACCAAAATGATTGAGAGGGATTGAAAACCTTGGATCACCTTCCCCACGTTCAAAATATGTCTCCACTTGAAGAGGAAACAAATCTGGTCTAAAAATAGCAAGTTTTGATGTATAAGACAACAAGTTAGATTGCCATCATTTAATGATGCTAATTTTGACCATGAAGCTTTCAAATACTATAACAAGTGATATGGAGGAGGAAAAATTAAGGTAAGGTCGTGAATTGGTCAGATATGTGCCTAATGGGCTGGGCTTGTATGCAATTGGGCTTGATCAGTGCTGCTTGCGGATAGAACTGCACATCTGACTTCTAAAAGACACTGCATACAAATGGTAAATCAAAATTGAATGCTGATTGTTGCATTGAGAAGAGGACTCAAACAGGAAGATTATTTATGTTTACGACTTCATCATTGGATGTTCACAGAATTCTATGAAAAATTTTAAAGTAGAGTGTATGCAGGGAAAAATATAATTTGGCACACAACCAAGCGGCACGACCTTGGTGCAAAGATCACCAAGAGCAACATGGAAGTTAGAATGGGCTCTCATTTGAAAAAAATGAATTTTATTAGAGATTAACAACTCTTTCTTAAATTTCTAATGAACTCCTTGGCTCATCCAAAAGGATCGTTCAACTTGATTTTGATGGTCTAAAAGAGATGTTGCCAGTGGAATAAGAGTTTAAGCCCCAAATAAGGCCAAATTGGTGTATCTACAGCTTGCCTCGCCTTTATGTCGGCTTTGCAAGGGAATGTTATGTAGTGAAGAGAAATGAAATTTATAGGAATGTAGTGAAGCGAAATGAGTCGTAATGGAATGCAGTGGAGGGAAATAGCGATGGACTGAAAAGGTGGCATCAAGGTGTAGATATAGACACGCTCAACAACCAAATTCGGCAAAGAGAATCTCTTCATGTTCCTTGGATTACTGCCACGTTTCACCAAGCCTTCCTACATCCGATTGGTAAAAGATGTGGCACGGACATGATAAAAGAATAGCCAACCCCCAACGCGGTGGGGAGTCCCCAAATCATGGGTTTGTAGGTTCATCATCAGCCGGTAACCCGATCTTTGCGGTGTTCCTATACTGTAACGGGCTAAAGTTTAAAAAGAGATTGTTTTAAAATGTAAAAGAATACCAATCGAGCAGATTCAGGCTCTCAGATTCATTTATATTTTCTAAGAAACATGATTTGATTCAGAGTAGAATGATCTCAGATTCCAATAAGCAAATAAGAAAGCTCAATCAACAGACCGTGAGGATAATGGTGGTGCAAGAATGATGATCAAAATGGGTGCCCATGGTAGGATGAGGTGACAGCCATGGTGGCATGAATAGTGTTGCAATGGCCACAATGGGGATAGAAGTGAAAAATGTTGAGGAAGACATGGTGATTGTGATAGATGATGGACGCGGTGACACAGTGGGATTAACGAACACGGTGGGCTATTGAAAGATCAGAATTGGGATAAATGATGGGATGAAGAGACCTAGTGAGATTTAGAGGATGTGATGGCCACAAAGAAATACAGAGATGATAAGCAAGAATGCAATGAAACTAATGCAAAACTACATGATGCATGCTGGGCTAAAAGGTTAAAAATTTACTTAACAAACTAGTTGAAGATATAGATTGAACATCGGAGGTCAGGATACCCAGTCGGGAACCATCGTCCCTTGATATTTAATTTTGGCTTATCCGTGACCACAAAGAATGACCCTGCCGTCGTGGATTTTGATGAAGGGGATCTCGGGCCCAGTCTTTTTTTGCACTCACGGTCTTCAACATCAATGGATAAATAAGTAGTAATGCACCTAATATATACTAAGAAGTAAAATGATAATGGTGAGTTTGCGATGTGATGACACGCATTCTCCCAAAAGAGTTCATGTGCCTTGATGAAGACACAGAGCAAAAAGTTCCTCGGCAAAGTAGAGGCAGAGGTAATGATGTCACCTCCTCCTAAGAATCCTTAAGGGAGGGAAGTGGCGAGCATCGCCAAAATAAAATCTTGCAAAAGGTTTCTCAGCAAAGTTGAGCCCAAAGTTATGGTGACACCTCCTCCTAAGAATCCTTAAGGGAGGGAAGTGGCGAGCATCGCCTTGTTAAGCAATTATCCTTGTTTGTTCTTCAGGCTTGAAACACTCAAAAAAGGAGATTAGAATGCCAGTATGGCTTATCCCCCTTGCAAGTTGCAGTCTGCCTTGACCTTTGTCAAGGGGTGTAAAGTTCTCCTTGTGCCTGAAACACTTAGAAAAAGGAGATTAGAATTGTAATGTGGCTTATCCCCCTTGCAAGTTTTCAGTCTGTCTTGACCTTTGTCAAGGGGTGTAAAGTTCTCCTTGTGCCTGAAACACTTAAAAGAAAGAGATTAGAACAACAATGTGGCTTATCCCCCTTGCAAGTTGCAGTATGTCTTGACCTTTGTCAAGGGATAATAGCCTTCTTAAGGGTGTAAAAATAAACAAGTAAATATACAATGAATGTAAAGACAAGAATTCAAACCAAGCATGGTGATGAATTTTTTTTTGAAAAATTTATTGGGAATTGAAAATGAAGTTTTCTTTTTTTTAAAAAAGATTCATTTTTTTGGGATTTTTGAAAATATTCTTTTTTGAGTTTTTGAAAACATTTAAATTTTTTTGGAGTTTTTGAAAATATTCAACTTTTTTTGGAGTTTTTTTTGAAAATATTTACTTTTTTTTGGGAGAGAAAAATCAGTATTGACACAAGTTCTCATCACTCGATTATTTTTTTCGAGGTTCATTGGTAGACACTATGTGCAAAATGGGGTTCCTTACCCAGAATCTTTCCGACCTTCAACCTTCAATCGGCCAAAGTTTAGCTTTCATTTTGTTGGTCCACCTAGTCCTTAGGGGTTAAGAATGAAGAATTGCGGGAAAGTCCTTGATAGGCTTTGAAGATGTTGAGAGGGATTTCTCTACTCACACCCAATTTCCCATTGAGGTTCGGCCTCTTCTGGTCTTTTCATCTTTATTAACAAACCTAATTTTGTGGCATACGTTCAGACATGTTCTTTGACCTGTGAGGTCATTGCCAATCTTTTGGTGCCTTTTTTTTCATTTTCTACATTTCGGGTACTCATGCAAACAGGCCCATATTTGTTTAAACCTATGGGGTTCATTGCCCATCTTTTGGCATCCATTTTTTTCCTTGAGAAGTTGGACCTTCTAAGATGGCCTCCTACTAAGGTGGCGGATGCTTTCGATACCCTCCCCCTCTAATCCCCTTCACCTATCTTGGACCGAATAGAAGAGAGTAGGATAAGGGTTTTCCTTTTATCTCTAAGCTTTGCCTAGCTTCTCTCGGGTGTTAGGTCATCCATATTCTGGGATCAGGACGTGTTGTGTGTGTAGAATGGTATCTACCCTCGACACATAGATAACAACCTAGAACATGTGGACTTAAGTCATACTAGTAGTTCTTGTCGACTCTGAAAATTCGACGGGGTCCTCTCCTTTTCAGGGAAGTCTGTGAACCAGATTGTCACCTCTAGAGGGGATGATAAAGAAAGGAAGAAAACATGGAAAGCAACTCTCACCACGGTCCCACACTCACATTGATCCCCGAACTTTCATCCCTTGGTGTCACTCGATCACCAAAGAGACGGTTTGGGTCATGTGGGAGGAGGGTGAAAAGAAGTAAATTAAGACATGTGGTCGCCAGGAACCATGGGTTCTGATTTATGAAATTAAAATTGACCGTGTGTACCTTAGCGTGAAGAGTGTGAGTCAAAGCTTCTCCTTCTTCAGCCGGCCGATGAAGAAGAGTCCTCAACGCGTGGGTGCTTGATTTTATATGCAACTAGACAAACAAACAAGTGAAAAATATAATTATAATTAAACAAAGTAGAGTATATGTAATAAAAATGACATGAGACACACAATTGACTAGAAACTGACCGGATTCGGGTTATCTCTAACCCCTCTTTTCTATTTTCGGATTAACAGAATAAAATAATGCAAAAAATGTAAAAAAACAATATAAGGATGGATAATCACGAAACAAAGAGATAGGAAAAAGAACAGAAATATTCTAATAAGAATAGAGAAAGATATGGCCAAATCTGGGTTGTCGAAAAAGCCGAGCAGCAGTTTAGGATCTGCCAGGCGCGACTTTGCTTCTGTGCTCGTCACAACCAGCCCCAACTTCATAATCAAGTGCTGTCGATTGAAAACTCTACAAGACTTGGAGATGAATAACTTTGATGAAGAGAGCTTGGGCAGAAGACATCCACACGCTTCTGTAGAGGCCCAAAGAAGAGAGACCTGGCAGATCACCTGCAAACCAGCCTTCTTCTCTCTTAAACTGACTTTTCTCTCTCTAAAAACTCTAAATTCTCTCTCTAAAAATCACAAAATCGATGCATAAGGTAGTTTGGACGTCTTGAGATGCCTGGGGGGTCGTGCACATGCCTTTGGAACGACCAGAATCAGCCTCAATTTATAGAAGAATGACTGGTCTTATCCGGGCTAAAAAACAGGTGGATTGCGCCCTACCCTAGGGCGCATGTGCCCTGGTGCAAGGTGCATGCGCCCCACTTAGGGGCGCATGCGCCCCCTGGAGGGGGCGCATCTTATCCTTCCAACAGATTCGATCTGATCTGGTTCGATCCGTTCAGCGGTAGAGTCCCAGTGAAAAACTGGTTCCCTCGTGCCTCAGGGGTAGGGCGCATGTGCCCTCAAGTCAGGGCACAAGGTCACATGTCTCAGGGGTAGGGAGCCTGGGCACGTGCCCTGGGTCTTGGGCACATGTGACCAGGGACCTGGGCGCATGGGACTGTTTTGCTCGTCCTTCTTCCGAAAGCCATTGCGAACACTCCTGAACTCGGAATTCGACGCCGTTTGTTGAGTTGGAAAGATAATAGGCCAAAGAAGCTCTCTATAGCATTGGATCAGCCATCACACCCTACAAAACTTCAAATTTTTTTTTGTAAGTTAGGATAGTGAACAGAAGATCCAATACTGGTCAAAATGACTCCAACGGCAAACTGGAAAGACACGGTATGCAACAAAACTTGTCCGGTGTGTGAATATGACCATAAACTTCAATGCATGATCATTAGGCATTGGTCATTCAACCAATTTCCATGTTTACACGATTTACGTGTGGCTTTCGCTTGGAAATTATGGCTTTTTGCAGAAAACTTCGAGGAACATCTGATTATGGCTTTAAAAGACCCGGCATCATTATAAGGTCAATCACACATGTTACCCTATAAAACATGAGTTTTAAGCTCTGAATTGGGCAAATTTGGCGTGTCTACAGCTTGCCTCGCCTTGATGTCTGCTTTGCAAGGGAATGGCATGTAGTGAAGCTGAGTGATTCGGAGTGAACTGTAATGGAATGCAAGTGAACGTAGATGAATGGAATGGTGATGGACTGAAAAGGTGGCATCAAGGTGTAGATATAGACACGCTTATCTACCCGATCCAGCAAAATGAATCTCACTAAGTATTCTAGATCACTTTCATGTTTCATCAAAACCTCATATAATTGATTGGTAAAAGACATGCCATTGGCACAAGAGATGAAAAATAAAGGATAAAGGAGGTAGCCAACCCTCAGCGCGGTGAGGAGTCCTCAAATTCGTAGGTTCATCATTAGCCAGCAACCCGAACTTTGCAGTGTTCTTGTACTGTGATGGGCTAAAGTTTTAAAAGAGAAATTGATTTTAAAATGAAAAGAACACCAATCCATCATATTTGGAATCTCAAGTTCATTTAAGTTTCACCAAAATACTCTGTTTAATTCTGAGTGGAATAACCTCAAGTTCTAAAAGGGTTTGTTTTTAAGCATAACAAAATTGCTCGGGTATCGTGAAAACCATGAATCACGCTCTGGCAGAAAACCCGGTATTCAGAAAATGACAAGACAGACTTAAGCCGTAGTGGGATTGAAAGATAATGGTGGGACTAACATAGAATGATGGGAAAGAATAAATAATGGCATGACATTTTTCCACGGTGGGATAGAATAAAAGACACGGTGGGATAAAATAAAGGAAAGAATAAAACATGGTGGGATAAAATAAAAGAGTAAAACATGGTGGGATAGCATTGGAAATGATGAAGAATGAAAAAAAGAGATGGATATGAAAATATAAAAAATTTATGTAGAAAATAGTTGAAGATATAGATTGTCTATTGGAGGTCAAGACACCCGATTAGGAACCATCGTCCCTCCAATGTTCAATTTTGGCTTATCCGTGAGTGTGAAGAAATGACCAAGCCGTCGTAGATTTTGTTGAAGGGGATCTCGGGCCCAGTCATCTTCACTCTCAAGGTCTTCAACATTAATGCATATAATACATATCAAATGGACCTAACATAACTAAATGACAGATAGTAGGACTGGTGTGAAGTGCAAAAAGGAATGATAGTGATGATGTGAGATTGATGAGAATGTGGATGAAATCTTTAGGCATGATTTATCAACTTGCATCAACTGCCTGATTCATCAGCATCTCTAGTCCATCCTTGTCTTGCCTTTTGACAGAATACAGCTCCACGATAATGTTCAGTTGAGTGGCGCTTCCTCTCTTTTCGCTACAAGGTTGGCATGACGTTCCTTGGGGAACACTGATCTCACCAATTCACCTGTTAGAACTTAAAAGGTTGCCTGATGGCCCTTCTCTTTTGCTTCTTCAGCTCCTGAAAGCACTTAGCAAAGATGATTAGATTTTCATCATGACTCATCCCTTTGCCTGTATATCGTTTGTCTTGATTTTGAGTCAAAGGGAAGAGCCTTCTTAACAAGGTAGAATAAAACAAATGACTTAAATGAAATGGGGGTAAGGGTTGAAAGAACTTACCTGTCATGGTGTGAATCCTCTCCTCTTCTATATTGAAATGCCTGAAACACTTGATAAAAAAAACGATTATATCTTCACCATGACTCATCCCTTTGCCTATTATGGTCAACTTTGACTTAGGTCAAAAGGAAAAGCCTTCTTAACAAGGTATTTAAAGCAAAAATGTATATGCAATGCAGGAATAGAAATATGTATAACAGAAATATAAACATGGATGCAACTAAGGCAATGATCATGACTGAGCTAAAATGCGTTTTTTTGGGTTTTCTTTGAAATAATTTTTTAATATTTTCAAAAATATTTTTAATGTTTTTGTTTTTGAAATATTAAAACTTTTTTTTGGACTTTCAAAATATTCACTTTTTTTGGATTTTTGAAGTACGCATTTTTTGGATTTTTAAAATATGCATCTTTAGGAATTTTTGAAATTTGTTTTTTTTTATGAATTTTTAAATATGCATTTTTTGTGGATTTTTGAAAATATTCATTTTTTTGTATTTTGAAATATTCATTTTTTTGGGTTTTTGAAATATTCACTTTTTTGTGAGGAAAATGCTGGTATTTGAGACAGTTCATTGGTCTTTGGTGTTTGTTAAGACTCAAGTGGTAGATACCATGTGCAAGAATAGAGTTCCCTACCTAGAATCCTTCTAACCTTCTTCCTTTAATCGGCTTGGATTCCACCTGGATTCGGTTTGTTTGCCATACCCAAGGGGTTTAATGAGGAAGAGTATAGAGGAAGTCCTTGATTGGGTTTGGAGATGTTGAGAAGGATTTCTCTACTCACACTCAAATTGCCCATTGGGGTTCGGCCTCTTTGGGTCTTTCCTATTTTTTGCTCTTTTCTATGTGGCACATATTTAGACAGGTTTTTTGACCCGTGGGGACATTGCCCATCTTTTAGTGCCTTTTGCCTTGACTATCATTCTGGGTACTCATTCAGACAGGTTGATCATTTTTCTTTTTTCTAATCTGAGGGGTTCATTACGCATCTTTTGGCACCCTTTTGCACCCTCTAAGACGGCCTCCTACTAGGGTGGCGAGTGTTTTCGGTACTACCCCTCTCTAATCTTCTGTCCCTATCTTGGACTGAGTAGAAGAGAATAAGGTAAGGGTACTCCTTCCAATTCTAGATTTCTACCTTGCCTTTCCCAAGTGTCAGGTTGTCTGGATTCTAGGTTCGGGAAGTGTTGTGTGTGTAGGATGGTACCTACCCTTGACTTCTCATGAACAGCCTAGGATCGATGACTTGAGATTATAGCAGTGATTTCTCCATTTTTATGGAAAGTATTTTTTGAGGTAAACTCCATTCCAAGGATGATTCAATTTTTCTCCATTTGCATTAGTCAATTCATATGCATTGCCTGGATACTTTTCAGTGATTACAAAAGGCCCTTCCCAGTTAGGTTGCAACTTGGAGCGGGGACCCCCTGGCTTAACGAATAAGCATTTGACTACCATCTCACCGATCTCGAATTTTCTCTCGACCACCCTCTTTTGATAAAACCTTTTAAGTCTATTCTGATAAGTCCGGGCATGCTCGGCGGCGGCTAGCCTTCTTTCATCCAAGAGTTCAAGCTGTGCAAGGAGAGACTCTCGTCTCTCATCGATAGGAATATCCCTATCGAGTTGAACTCGGAGAGATGGAAGTAATACTTCGTAAGGGACCACTGCTTCCATCCCATATGCCAAGGCATACGGGGTTTGTCCAGTGGGAGTCCTTATAGAAGTATGATAAGCCCATAGGGCATCTACAAGCTTATCAGCCAGTCGGCAAACTTGCTAGACTTACAAGATTTCTTGATGATCTTGATTCAGGTTTTGTTGGTGGCTTCTTCTTGACCATTGCCTTGTGGGAGGAGAGTGAGGAGGAGATGAAATTAAAACATGAAAAATGTGGTCGCCAGGAGCCGCGGGCTCCGCTTTATAGAATAAAAACAAGAGATGAGTTGATTTGACCGTGTACCTTAGCGCGGGAGATCGGGATATGGGTTCAAGCTTCTTCTTCCTCGGCCGGCCGATGAAGAAGAGTCTCCAACCAATGCTAGCTTGATAAACCTGTGCAACTAGAACAATAAACCAAGTGAAATAAAATGATTAGAACTATGAGAAGTGTAGTAACTGTAGAGAGAATATGAGAAAGAAGCAATTGGAATTGAACTCACCGGATTGGGGCGAGTCCTAACCCCTTTTTTTGTATTTTTGATTATGTAAAAATGATGTAAATAAACTAAAAGATACTTTCAAACAATAAATAAACTGAGTTAAGGGATTTGAGAAAGCTTATGGAATGGATCGGCTTGAGTTGAAGCCGAGTTGGTTGAAAAAGGCCGGTTCATGTAGCCTTTGCACCCTTCTGGCGCAACTTTGGTGCAGAGGATGCTACGGAAGACCCCGATGTCATAATCGAGTGAAGTTTGTTGGAATAGACAGAGGACTGAGAGAGGAAGAGTTAATATGTTGATGACTTCTCCGAAATACTCCTTTAGAAATCAGTAAAAATTCTGAAAGTGGGAGGATATAGAAAACAGAACCTGGATGCGCACCCTCAGTGTAGCAATCGCCACGAACCAATGAAAAGGTGGAATTGAGTGACGTCAGTTGGATATGAAAGAGGACAAAGAGATATACATCTTATATGTTGAAGACTTTTGCATAAGGAGTCTCTGATTTTCTGCAGAAGTCGATGAAATTGGCTGATGTAGAACGCCCGGATCGAGCCTTCTCCTTCACTTCGGGATCGATCTCTTGACTTCGGATCGCCTTTGGACATCGGGACGGCTTTGGAGAAGAGCTTGGACGACCTCTGGATGAGCTAGGCACGGGGGATTAACCTTGGGTCATTGAGAATGGCCCTCAATTTATAGGGGAAGGAAGCCGGTGCAAAATTTTGAAACTGGACCGACCGTGCCCCCGCTTTTCAAAGGGGACGAGGGCGCAAGGCATGCCCTCAAACCAAGGGCACGCAGGGCGCGCCCCCAGTTCGGGGGCGCGGTCTGTGCGCCCCCCTGTTTCAAAAGAAGTGGGGGTGCATTACGCGTCTCACTGCTAAAAATCATCAGAAACTTCCGGAAATTACTAAAAATTGACTTGACATACGTAACGCGCCCCCGAACCGGGGGCGTGGTACAAATAATCGAAAAATTTCGGCAGAAACCTTCCAAAAAACCGGTTTAGAAGGTGCTAATCGGGGAAATTTCTGATTTTCGGAAACCGACCGTGCCCCCACTTTTCAAAGGAACCGGGGGCGCGCAGGGCGTGCCCCCGGTTTGAGGGCGCGTAGGGCGCGCCGTCCCTTTTTAAAGGGAGCGGGGGCGCGGTAGACTCTCTCTCCTGCGCGCACGTTCCGCGAGCCGTATCTTGCAAACGACATGTCTGATTCGGCTCCCGTTTGTTGCATTGGAAAGAGGGCCTTAAGCCACACCTCCTCAAGTCAGTAAACCAGCCGGCATGACTTCCAAGACATTCGCACGGGGCTTTCTACCGGTTTACCCTCTCGCGGAAAGCCGAAACCCATGGCGAAGATCCGAAAGAGCACGGTTCTGGTCGAGAAATCTCGGGTCAACTCGGGATGACTTAAAATGATGACCAAATAAGTCCGGTACGGTCAGAAAACCCGAAATCATCGAAAATTCTGAGATTAACCCGGTAAACGTGAACCGAACATCGAAAAAGCCGGGAAACCCTAAAATTGACCGAAATGGCTGTATGGCCCCGGTTGATGAAAATATCTAGCTAAAATCAACCTGGATGACCCAAAAGGACCCGGGGATGACCGGAAAGGCCTAACGCGTGGTCCGGGATAGCCGTGTCAGTACAGATCGAAAAAGCCGTAACGAAAGCCGTCATTTACTGACGCCTACCGAAATGACTTCTCGGAAATCTTGAATGTTACAGAACACATGCGGGACTCCCGAGACCTTCAATTATGGACCATTCAAGGTCGGTTCATCGAGCAGGCTTCGTGCTTTTTTTTACAGTTTACGCGCGGCTCTCGCTTGAAGGTTACGGCATTATTCCGGAAATCATCGGTCCATTCTCAATTCACAAGGGGCTCCACCAGCATCCTTAGCTCATTTCCACGAGGTAATTCGAATCAAATAACGGTCAAATAAGAATATCGCCTATGCAATAAGAGTCTGGGGCTGCGAATTAGGCCAATTTAGCGTGTCTACAGCTTGCCTCGCCTTGATGTCAGCTTTGCAAGGGAATGGTATGTAGCGAAGCGGAGTGAAACGTAGAGAAAGCATAGCGAAGCGAGATGGATCGTAGTGGATTGTAGTGGAGTGAAATGGTGATGGACTGAAAAGGTGGCATCAAGGTGTAGATATAGACATGCTCAACGACTAAATTCGGCAAGATGAATCTTCTCAAGTCTCCTGGTTAACCGCCGTGTTTCATCAAGTCTTCCTATGTTCGATTGATAAGAGATGTGTCATTGGCACGAGAGAAGAATAGCCAATCCCCAACGTGGTGGGGAGTAATCGAAACATGGGTTCGTAGGTTCATCGTCAGCTAGTAACCCGATCTTTGCGGTGTTCCTGTACTGTGATTGGCTAAAGTTTAAAAAGTGATTTGTTTTGAAAAAGTAAAAGAATACCAATCAAGCACATTCAGGCTCTCAGATTTACTTAAGTCTTCTAAGAGACAAGATTCAATTCGGAATGGAATGATCTCGAATTCCAAAAGGCAAAATGTTGAAGTTCAAACCGTGAAGATAGTGACGGTGCAAGTTTTGACTGAATAGAAGGCCCTTGGCGGGATAAGTTGACTACAACGGTGGGATGAATAGCAAGAATAGTGTTGTAGTGGCCACAATGGTGATAGAAATGTAAGAGTTGGAGGCACAAGAAGACTACCGAACACGGTGGGATTGACAGACACGGTGGGATGTTAGAAAGGTCGGTGGGATTATCAAACACGGTGGGATTCGAAAATATGGTGGGATTCAAAATGATCAAAATTAGGATACAAGAGGGTGAGAAGGTGAAGATTATGAAAGGATGTATGCAATGACAAAATGAAATGTAATGCAACTAATGCTACATGATGCATGCTGGGCTCAAGAAAACAAAAACAAAACTTGTCTAACAATTAGTTGAAGATATAGATTGTCTATGAGGTCAAGATACCCATTTGGGAACCATCGTCCCTCAAAGCACAACTTTGGGCTTATCCGTGAGCATCGGAGATGACCCGACCGTCATAGATTTTGTTGAAGGGGATCTCGGGTCAAGTCTTCTCCGCACTCATGGTCTTCAACAAATAATGCATAGGATAATAATACACGACTAACGACATATATGCTAGTCGGCAAGTTATGGGGGTTTCCCATGTCCATTCTTCTATTTCCACGAGCAATTCCTATCGGCGAGATTTCCCCCTCCTTGACTCATGTTTATTTCTTGAAATACTTAATAAAGGAGTTAGATCTGCTCTATGGCGTACCCCCTTGCCTATTGTCATCTTGCCTTGCTTATATGTCAAGGGGGTAGCCTTATTAACAAGGTAATATGAACAAAATGACTAGAAATGAATAAGATAAGGGTTAAGAAAGCTTACTTGCTATGGTGAGAGTCACTCCCTTCTTGATCTTAGAATCCTGAAACACTTGATAAAGGGGATTAAATCTTCACCATGGCTTATCTCTTTGCCTATCGCTGTTTGCCTTGACTTAGGTCAAAGAGAGGAGCCTTCTTAACAAGGTGTAAAAATAACCTAAATGACTGAAATGAAATGGTTAAGAGAACTTACCTTTCGTTGATAGAATCTTCCTCTCTTACTTTAAAGTTCCTGAAAACACTTGATAAAAGAGGATCAGATCTTCACAACGACTCATCCCTTTGCCTATTATGGCCAACTTTGACTTAGGTCAAAGGGAGGAGCCCTCTTAATGGGGTGGTAATCAAGGTAAATATGCAATGCGGAAATCAAATATGCAAGACATTTAAGATAAACATGAATGCTAGCAAAGGCAAAAATCAAAGTTATGCCAAGTTAAATGATGCATTTTATTTTGGATTTTTAGAAAATATTCAACTTTCTTTTTTTGGATTTTTGAAAATATTTTATTTTTTCTGAATTTTTGAAAATATTCATTTTTTTGTGGAGAATGTGCCGGTATTAAGACAATTTATCAATCTTTGAGTGTTAATCAAGATTCAAGTGATAAACACCACGTGTAAATAAGGTTCCCTACCCAGAATCTTTCTTGCCCTCTTCTCTTGATCGGTTTGGATTCCCCCTGAGTTTGGATAGTTTACCCTACCCTAGGGTTATAAGATGGAAGATAATAGAGGAAGTCTTTGATAGGATTTGGGGGTGTTGAGGAGGATTTCTCTACTCATGTCCAAATTGCCCGTTGAGGTTCGGCCTCTTCAGGTCTTTTCTACATGTGGCACTTACTTAAACAAGTCTTTGACCTGTGGGGTCATTGCCCATATTTTGGTGCCTTTTCTTCATTTTCTACTTTTCGGGTACTCATTCAGACAGGCCCATATTTGTTTAAACCTGTAGGGTTCATTGCCCATCTTTTGGCACCCTTTTGCACCCTATGAGACGGCCTCCTACTAAGGCGGAGGGCATTTTCGATACTATCCTCCTCTAGTCCCCTTCACCTATCTTGGACCGAATAGAAGAGAATAGGGTAAGGTTTCCTTTCTGCCTTCAGGGTTCTGCCTTGCCTTTCTCGAGTGTTGGGCTATCTGGATTCTGGGATCAGGAGGTGTTGTGTGTGCAGGGTGATGTCTACCCTTGTCCTCTAGCGAACACTCTAGGATCGATGACTTGATATCATACCAGAAATTCTTCATCTTTTTCTTCAAGGAAAATATTTTTTGAGGTAAACGCTGTTCCATGGATGGTTCAATTTTTCTCTATCGGCGTTGGTTAGCTCATATGCATTACTTGGATATTTTTCAGTTATAACAAAAGGCCCTTCCCAGTTAGGTTGCAACTTGGAGCGGGGACCACCCAACTTAACGAATATGCATTTGACTACCATCTCATCAATTTCAAACTTTCTCTCTACCACCCTCTTTTCATAAAACCTTTTCAATCGGTTCTGATAAGTCTGGGCATGCTCGGAGGCGGCCAACCTTCTTTCATCTAGGAGTTCAAGTTGTGCAAGGAGAGATTCTCGTCTCTCATTGACAGGGATGTCCCTATCGAGTTGAACTCGGAGTGATAGAAGGAGTACTTCGTACGGAACCATCGCTTCCATCCCATATGCAAGAGCATACAGAGTTTGACCAGTGGGGGTCCGTACAGAAGTACGATAAGCCCATAGGGCATCTACAAGCTTATCTGGCCAGTCTGCGAACTTGCTAGACTTACAGGTTTTCTTAATGATTTTAATCAAAGTTTTGTGGTGGCTTCTGCTTGACCATTGCCTTGTGGGTAATAAGGAGATGATTGATGCAATGCAATGCGGTACCTGTTGCAAAGATCACGCAGATCTTGAGAGAGAAATTGCGATCCGTTGTCGGTGATGATGTCGCTGGGTATTCCGAACCTGGCGATGATGTTGCGTTTGATGAAGGAGCACAGTGTTGATGCCTTGATCTCCACGAACGCTTCCGCTTCTACCCACTTGGTGAAGTACTCTGTTGCCGTCAGGATGAACGATTTGGAACGGAGTTCAGAGTTAAGATCACCTAGAGGGCAAATGATATCGAAAGCCCACATGGCGAAGGGCCATGGGGCATGAATCGGATGAAGGGAACATACGGAAGAATGGATCTTGTTGGCATGAAGTTGGCAAGAATGAAAGTGCCGAAAAAAGATGGAGGAATCCTCTTCTAGGGTTGGCCAATAATACCCCTGCCTGATGATTTTCTTGGCAAGAGTTTGAGCATTGACATGGCCCCCACACACCCCAGAATGTGCTTCCTTAAGCACCAATTCTGCCTCTTCTTCATCAACACATCTAAGCAAGATTCCACTCAAGCTCCTCTTGTAGAGCACTCCTCCTAGGATGGTATACCTCTGGGATACTCTTCAGATGGCCTTTCTTTCTTTTGCATCTGACCAAGGTGGATACGACTGATCTTGACAATACCTTGCGATCTCATCAAACCAAGGCCTCTCACCCTCGTCTAACTCTTCCAACTTGACTAGAGAAATCACCTCTTTCTGCTCTAGATGTTCCCTTCTGCCAAATCTCTCCTTAACCTTCAGAAATCGACCATCCTTAATCACCGGCATTGACCTTCTACGGACATGGATAGTCTGCACCTGTCTACCTAGCGGTGTAGACACGCCAATTTGGCCTTATTTAGAGCTTAAACCATTATTCCATTGGCAACATCTCTTTTAGACCATCAAAATCATGATGAACCACCCTTTTGTATGAGCTGAGGTGAATATTGGAAATATGAGGATGATTTTCTAATTTCTAATCAAATCCGTGTTTGCCGAACAAGAGACTCTTGGTGGTGTGCCAGATTATACTTTTCCCAGCATATCCTCTATTTGTAAATTTTTCACAGGATTATGTGGACATCCAATGAATAAGTTCTCAACATAAATAATCTTCCCCTATGAGTCCTCATTTCAATGAAACAAACGGCATTCAATTCTGATCTTTCATTTGTCTGCAGCGCCCTTTGGAAGTCAGATGCGCAGTTCTGTCCGCACGCAGCACTGATCAAGCCCAATTGCATGCAAGCCCAGCCCATTGGGTACATATCTGACCAATTCACGACCTTACCTTCCTTTTTCCTCCTACATATCACTTTTTATATTATCTTGAAGCTTCATGGTCGAAATTAGCATCATCTAATGATGACAATCCAACTTGTTGTCTTGTATATCAAGACTTGCCATTTTTAGACTAGATTTGTTTCCTCTTCAAATGGAGACATATTTTAAACATGGGAAAGGTGATCCACGGTTTACAATCTCTCTCAATCATTTAGGTAAGTTTCTAGATGCCTCAGTATGAAAATAAGCAACATTAAATGGAGGAAATCCAACCTATGGTCGGATGGATCAAAACTTGCTATTTTTTGACCTGGTTCTCATCCCCTATAAAGGGAGACTCATATGAACGACCTAAGAACGGCATCCCCATCCTCCAGCACTTATATCTTCGTCCTCCAGCCACCCTAGGCTCTTCCCAATCTCCCCAAATAGTTCTATCTTCGTCCCGGTGCCCGGAGATCATCCCAAAGTGAAGAAGAAGCCGGTCTATGCTCCAACGTGCTGCACTGCTGATCATCAGCTTCTACAGATATTTACAGATCCGAAGTCTTCTCTTCTATGTCATCATCTTCTCTTCTATGGTGGATTCAACCTATGCATACTTGATAGAAATTGTTACCCGGTGAGCTATCTTTTATCTCCAACAAGAATAATTCCATTTGGATATCTGTGGTGCCCATAGCATGTCCCACATCGACATTCTGCTGGGAGTTTCCAGAACTTCAATGCCCAAGATCCGGCTTATCAGGTAAATTCAGATTACTTATCATAATATTCAGGCAAACTTGTCTTCATATCAAACCACCCTCGGTGAGTTATCTTTATTTTTAAATAAATTTCACTTTATTCTTACATCGGTGCTGTCCTCTACGGTCTCTGCATCAGAGCCGCGCAGTTTACATTAAATCTGTCCAACCCGGTTGCCACTTTGCCTGGGTTGTGTTGTCTTTAACCATTTATATTATTTTTTCTTCATTCAAATCATTTAGTTCATATTTAAGCATCATTTTTATTCAATCTTGCATCATTTCATACATCATAAAAAAACCAAAAAAATAGGGGTTAGGGCTAACCCCGAATCCGGTGAGTTTGTTTCCAATTGTCATTTTATGTTATTACTTTTACAAGTTACTACACTTCACTCAGTTCTAATCCTTCTTCACTTGTTTTCTTGTCTTATTGTTTTCTAGTTGCACAAATACATCAAGCTAGCATTGGTTGGACTCTTCTTCATCGGCCGGCCGAAGAAGAAGAAGGTTGAACTCACATCCCAATCTCCCACGCTAAGGTACACACGGTCAAATCAACTTCTTTCTATTTTCATTACATAAAGCGGAGCCCGCGGCTCCTGGCGACCACCTTTCATTTATGCTTTAAGTTCATCTCCTCCTCACTCTCCTCCCACATCACCCGAACCATCTCCGGTGCTCGAGCGACGCCGTGAGATGAAAGTTCGGGGATCAATGTGAGTGTGGGACCGAGGTGAGGATCTTTTACAACTTTCCGAGTGTTTTCGATTCACTCTCTTTTCCCCAATTCTATCTTTCACCTTATCTTGAGGTGCCGATCCGGGACCCGTTTTCGGAGTCGATAGCTTTTTGGCGACCACGGTGGGACAACCAATGTCTTTAACTGTGCTAGCTTGATTTGTTTATGCAACTAGTTTCATTCTAATTCAGTTCTAGTCACTAGATTCTTTGTTTTGTTGCATGATTGCTTGTCTTGTTTGCATATTGCATGCTTGATTTACTTACCTCTTTTCATTTTATGTTTGCGCATATTTATTGCTTCTTCTTCTCTTACCCTCCATTTTTACTTTTGCATTAGCTTTTTGCATCGGTTACCGGACTTGTTCCGATCCGTAGGGCATTCGAGGCGGGGGCTCTCTCTCCCAACACACCCTCACCCTCCAAACACCTTCTTGGTGGATTCTTACCTCTCTTCTGGGATATTCCTTCCTAGTTGATTTGGTGGTTTCCATCAAGACCTCCGTAAGTCCCCATCCGTGGAGTATTCCTCTCCGCACGATTGGGCCGGTTGTACCACTTTCCCAAAACCCGAAGAACCCAAGTACCTACTCGTGGTGATTGAGTGATAACCTTAAGTCTTGAAGATTGTAGCAATAGGAACCATACCCATTTGAGTGAACAATTGCTAACAATCTATCTAATCTAAGGTTCGAACCCAAAAATTGTCAAGTAGTCTTTTTAAGAACTTATTTGTATAACTTGCTTGCTCACCACAATTTAAAACAACCAAAATTTTTTTTTTCTTGCAAAACACTTAAAAAAAAACTCTTTAATTTTGTGTTCAACTTGTTTTCCAAACAACCAAATTGAAAAAAAAAAATCAAACAAAACAAAACATAAAAAAAAATTCAATTGTGTGCTTTGCTTGCTCTCTTTTATAACCATCTTTCTAGAAACATCGACATGATGCCCATGATGCTAAGGTCTGGAAGCCACATTGGGAGGTCGGACCACTACAAGCTGCAACAACCCATGGTCCAACCAAAGGGCCATGTCAATGCTGTCAGAGAACCTGAAGTTCAAAATCCTACTCATCCACCTGCTTCACTTAGTGTGGAACAAATCCTTCAGGGTCTATCTCTCCACCTTGATCCCGAGACCTTTGCAGTCATCCAATCTGCCACTAAGGGCAAGATGCCCACCAATCAAGATCCAGTCAGGGGAGATCGAGCTCTATCACCACCTCAATCAGTAGCTAGGCCCCTCATCATCAACTCTCCTGCACAATCTTGCCGTGCTACCTTGCCTACTCACCCTGTTGTAGGTCACCCACCTGATTCCATGCTAGCTCCTACTTCCAACCCACAACTTCCAACCCATTCATCTAAATACCTTGCACCAGTGGCTCAAGAACCCAACCTCACTCAAGCATTCATGGACAAACTCAACCAAATGGATGAGCACTTTGAAGAGCTGAGGCATCGTTTGGACTCGAAGGCCATCCCTAAAATATCTACTCCATCTTTCCCAGTCCCACATATCCCTCCATCACAAACACCAGCCTACCATCGCTACAATGGCTCAGGTGATCCCTTCACCCATGTCAATAATTTCTTGAGCGAATCATCTCGATGGCTAAATGATCAAAGAGCTCTTGCTATTCTTTTTAAGCGATCATTGGATGGTGCAGCCCTAGAATGGTTCTTTTCACTAGGTGAAATAGAAATATGGGATTTTGAAATTGTCAAGGAAAAATTCTTGCGACGATATGGGCCAGGCTATTCAATAATTGGGGAAGCAAAAAGAGACATGGAAATAATACAATATCATGATGAATTGAGGCCCATGGCTAAGAAGAACATTGATGCTATGCACCAACCTAGGAGCCCTCCCCAACCCCATCTAGATCATCATCTTCGGCCAACTCCTCGACGTCAGTTGATTAGGCCACCCATGCCCCAATCTCAGCCGGTCATGCAACCCATGTCAATGGCACAATCAATTGTGCACAATCAAGCTCCTCTTGTCAATTGTGCCAATACCTCTTTACCTAAACTGGCTCCCCAACCTTCGACTCCACCAACATTTCTTAAGGTCCATCGGCCAATCATTCAACCATTGGCTTCTCAGCCTATTCCAACAACAACCCCTTGACTAGCCACGCAAGCCTTGTCCCCTCAACCCACTTCACCAATGGTCCCTCGACCAATCATTCATCCTGAGCCGATCGAGCAAACCCCGGCTTCTCAACCAATCCCACCGCATAGGGATCCTCCTCAGTTGGTTGCACAACAACCAATCATTTCTTCTATTACTCTTGCCTCAACGAAGGAATCAATCACTCCTACTATTCTTGCTCCTGCTGTAGTAGAAGATTCAAACACTTCGACCCTTCAAGCTCCTGCCATGGTAGAGGAACAAGCCACTCTGATCATTCATGCTCCTGCCATGGTAGATGATTCAGACACTTCGACCCTTCAAGCTCCTACCCTGGCAGAGGAATTAATAACTCCAACCATTTGTGCTCCTGCCATGGAAGAAGAATCAACTCCTCAACATATCCTTGCTCTCTCTCAAAATCAAAGTTAGTCAGTAGGGGAGGTCGAACCAAACTCTTCTATCATTCTAGAATCCTCTAAACTAGGCATGCCCTCTTCTCCAGAACAACCTGAGGAGAAGCCTACTGTAGGGAGCTTAGATGAGGGGATCACAAATTTAGTTGATTGTCAAGTACTAGGCAAGGATTCTCCAGGTATAGATCAAATGTTGCCATCATTAGAATTGATCCTTGAAGTTGGGGAGATAGAATTGACCCTTGAACTAAAAAATAAGGGGATAGAATTGGTCAGTGAAATGGGGAATGAATCGGCAAGCCTCCTGAAGGATGTAGACCTTAGCAAAGGGATACTAGGACCTCCTCTAGCTAGGCAGGCAAAATCTTCGAAATCATTCTTAGGGCCATGACCCTTGCCTCATTCTCCTTATAAAGAACAATCGGGCCCATGGGCCCACAATCAATCAATCTTAGGGCCACGACCCTTTCTTTACCCTTCTCCCAATCAAAGATCAGGCCCATGGGCCCATAGTTCCTCAATCTTAGGGCCACCACCGTTTCTTTATCATGCCCACAACCATAAAATGGACCTATGGGTCCCAAATTCTTCAATCTTGGAGCCACCACCCACACCTCATCCCACTCAATTGGGCCCTTATGCCCCATTTTTGGGCCCTTATGCCCCATTTTCAGGCACTTATTCCCCTTTTCATCAATTGGGCTCTTATGCCCCTTTTCATCAACTGGGCCCATGTGCCCCTTTCCATCAGCCGGGCCCACGTGCCCCCTTTATCCAACCAGGCCCATGTGCCCCTTTTAATCGACCGGGCTCTTATGCCCCTTTTCTTCAACCGGGCCCATGTGCCCCTTTTAATCAATCGGGCTTGCATGCCCCTTTCCTTCCACTGGGCCCATATGCCCCTTTTCCCCAATTGGGCCTACATATCCCTTTCCTTCCATCGGGCCCACGTGCCCACAATTCACCTAAATCGGGCCCATGTGCCCGCAATTCACCTCAACCGGGCTCACATGCCCATGTTTTTCTACAACCGGGCCCATGTGCCCAAATTTATTCTAAATCGGGACCACGTGCCCACCTTCCAACAAACTCGGGCACACATGCCCACACTCCCTCAACTTTGGGCCTGTATGCCCCCATTTCTTCACCATCGGGCCCACTTGCCCATACTTCTTCAAAATCGAGCTCCCGTGCCCCCACTTCTTCGAATTCGGGTTTGCGCAACCATACTCTTCAATGGCGCCAGCGAGCCCATCATAAATCACAATCTTGCTCTCAACCATTTAAATAGGGTCCATGTGCCCACTCTTTTCATTGGGTCCCTCGGGGCTCAACCTCTAATTGGGCCCTCATGCCCATCAACATCAATCGGGCCCTCTGGCCTGCATTCAACTCTTGGGCCCACGTGCCTCTTAATTCCAACTACTCCCAGGCCTTCAATCCCACTTTCAACTCACGGGCCCAAGAGCCCATTTTAACTCACTTTTGTTTCCAAACATGTTTCTTTCCTTTTTGAATTCTCTTTCTTTCTCTAAATTTTACTTTCAACAAAAAAAATTAAGGTAGAGAAATTTCCTGGGTGATACCACAATCTTTGCCTTTTACATCATTAATTTTGACTCCGCCATGCTAAATCAGATCCTCCACATTTTCACTTCATCCTATGACTATGAATCTTCAATCCAATGCAATATGGTGCATATCAACAGTGGAAGCAGTTGGGCAAGGCAAGGCAAGGCATGGCAGACAAGGCAAGGCAAGCACAAGCGAAGCCGTCATCAACAATGAACTTCTCCTTCTCTGAGGTATTACATGGAATTGCATTCATCATCATTATGTCATCCGCAAGGCAATAATTTTTTTTAAAATGATGTTTAATCTCACATTACAATCTTACTTGAGAGAAATTTATGATTGATGATAACTACTTTTTGTTTTATCCTAATGAATTCTTTACAATGCAAGGCATGTTTTCAATTGATTCACCTATGGAATGTAATCTACCTCAAAATGGAGAGAACAACCAGTATGACTTGAGTCCACATGTCCTAGGTTGTTGTCTAGGAGTCGAGGGTAGATACCATTCTACACACACAACATGTCCCGATCCCAGAATCTGGATGACTTGACACCCGAGAGAAGCTAGGCAAAGCTTAGAGATGGAAGGAAAACCCTTACCCTACTCTCTTCTGTTCGGTCCAAGATAGGTGAAGGGGATAAGAGGGGGAGAGTATCGAAAGCATCCGCCGCCCTAGTAGGAGGCCATCTCAGGAGGTCCAACTTCTCAAAAAAAAAGGTGCCAAAAGATGGGCAATGAACCCCACAGAATTAAATAAATATGGGCCTGTCTGAATGAGTACCCAAAAATGCAGAAAATGAAAAAAGGCACCAAAAGATGGGCAATGACCCCACAGGTCAAAGCACCTGTCCGAATGTGTGCCACAAAAATAGGTTTGTCGATAAAAAAGAAAAGACCCGAAGAGGCCGAACCCCAACGGGCAATTGGGTGTGAGTAGAGAAATCCCTCTCGACATCTCCAAAGCCTATCAAGGACTTTCCCTCAATTCTTTATTCTTACCCCCAAGGTGTACGTGAACCAACCAAATCAAAGCTAAACTCTAGCCGATCAAAGGTTGAAGGTCGGAAAGATTCTGGGTAAGGAACCCCATTTTGCACATGGTATCTACCAGTGAACCTAGAAAAACAATCAAGTGATGAGAACTTGTGTCAATACTGAATTTTCTCTCCAAAAAATAATATTTCCAAAAAAAAACTAAAAAAAAATTTGAATATCTTCAAAAACTCCAAATTTTTTTTTTTCAAAAACTCAAAAAGAAGAAGAAGAAAATAGCATTTTCAAAAATCCCAAAAATATTTAATCTTTTCAACAAAAAAAAACTTCTTTTTCAAATTCAAAAAATTTCAAACTTTTTAAAATATTTTATCACCATGCTTGGTTTGAATTTTCGTCTTTACATTCATATTTACTTTCAATCTCTCATGTTTCAAATTCTTCATTGCATATTTGTTACTTGATTTTTTACACTCCTAAGAAGGCTATACCCCTTGACAAAGGTCAAGGCATACTACAACATGCAAGGGGGATAAGCCGGATTGTTGTTCTAATCTCTTCCTTCTAAGTGTTTCAGGTACGAAGAACAAATGAGGAGAAATTCACAACAAAGCGACACTCGCCACTTCCCTCCCCAGAGGTTTCTCAGGAGGAGGTGTCATCATTATGTTGGCCTCTACTTTGCCGAGAAACTTTCACTCTGTGTCCTCATTAGGACACATGAACTCTTTTGTGAGAATGCATGTCATCACATCACAAACTCACTGTTATCATTTCCTTTCTTAGCATATATTAGGTGCATTACTATTTATTTTGTGCATTGATGTTGAAGACCGTGAATGCAAAGAAGACCAGGCCCGAGATCCCCTTCATCAAAATCCACGACGGTCAGGTCATTCTTTATGCTCACGGATAAGCCAAAATTGTGCAGTGAGGGACGATGGTTCCCGAATGGGTATCCTGACCTCATAGACAATTTATATCTTCAACTAATTGTTAGACAAGTTTTGTTTTTTTTTTCTTGAGCATAGCATGCATCATATAGTATTAGTTGCATTGCATTTTTCATGATCATTGCATACATTCTTTTAAAATCTTCACCTTCCCACCTTAGTCTCTAAATCTTTTATCCTAATTCTGATCATTCTGAATCCCACCATGTTCTCTAATCCCACCGTGTTCTCTAGTCCCACTGACCATTCTAATATCCCACCGTGTCTATGAATCCCACCATGTTCGGTAGTCACCTTGTGCCTCCAACTCCTTCAATTCTATCACCACTGTGGCCATTGCAGCACTTCCTTGCTATTCAGCCCACCATGGCAGTCACTTTCTCTTGCCAAGGGCTTCCTACTTGATCTAAACTTGCACCGTCACAGTCTGAGCTTAAACATTTGCCTTTTGGAATTCGAGATCATTCAATTCCAAATTGAATCTTGTCTCTTGGAAGACATAAATGAATCTAAGAGCCTGAATGTGCTCGATTGGTATTCTTTTACTTTTTTAAAACAAATCTCTTTTTAAAATTTTAGCCCATCACAGTACAGGAACACCGCAAAGATCGGGTTACCGACTGATAATGAACCTACGAACCCATGTTTCGGGGACTCCCCACTGCGTTGGGGGTTGGCTATTCTTCTCTCGTGCCAATGGCACATCTCTTACCAATCGAACATAGGAAGACTTGATGAAACATGGTAGTTAACCAGGAGACTTGAAGAGATTCTCTTTGACGAATTTGGTCGTTGAGCGTGTCTATATCTACACCTTGATGCCACCTTTTCAGTCCATCGCCTTTTCGCTCCGCTGCATTCCATTACAACTCATTTCACTTCTCTACATTCTTCTACATTTCACTTCACTTCTCTACATGCCATTCCCTTGCAAAGCCGACATCAAGGCGAGGCAAGCTGTAGACACGCCAATTTGGCCTTATTTAGAGCTTAAACCATTATTCCATTGGCAACATCTCTTTTAGACCATCAAAATCATGATGAACCACCCTTTTGTATGAGCTGAGGTGCATATTGGAAATATGAGGATGATTTTCTAATTTCTAATCAAATCCGTGTTTGCCGAACAAGAGACTCTTGGTGGTGTGCCAGATTATACTTTTCCCAGCATATCCTCTATTTGTAAATTTTTCACAGGATTATGTGGACATCCAATGAAGAAGTCCTCAACATAAATAATCTTTCCCTATGAGTCCTCTTTCCAATGAAACAAACGGCATTCAATTCTGATCTCTCATTTGTCTGCAGCGCCCTTTGGAAGTCAGATGCGCAGTTCTGTCCGCACGCAGCACTGATCAAGCCCAATTGCATGCAAGCCCAGCCCATTGGGCACATATATGGCCAATTCACGACCTTACCTTCCTTTTTCCTCCTACATATCACTTTTTATATTATCTTGAAGCTTCATGGTCGAAATTAGCATCATCTAATGATGACAATCCAACTTGTTGTCTTGTATATCAAGATTTGCCATTTTTAGACTATATTTGTTTCCTCTTCAAATGGAGACATATTTTAAACATGGGAAAGGTGATCCACGGTTTCCAATCTCTCTCAATCATTTAGGTAAGTTTCTAGATGCCTCAGTATGAAAATAAGCAACATTAAATGGAGGAAATTCAACCTATGGTCGGATGTATCAAAACTTGCTATTTTTTGACCTGGTTCTCATCCCCTATAAAGGGAGACTCATATGAACGACCTAAGAAGGGCATCCCCATCCTCCAGCACTTATATCTTCGTCCTCCAGCCACCCTAGGCTCTTCCCAATCTCCCCAAATAGTTCTATCTTTGTCCCGGTGCCCGGAGATCATCCCAAAGTGAAGAAGAAGCCTGTCTATGCTCCAACGTGCTGCACTGCTGATCATCGGCTTCTACAAATATTTACAGATCCGAAGTCTTCTCTTCTAAGTCATCATCTTCTCAGTCAATTTCAGTACATTTAATGGTAGATTCAACCTATGCATACTTGATAGAAATTGTTACCCGGTGAGCTATCTTTTATCTCCAACAAGAATAATTCAATTTGGATATCTGTGGTGCCCATAGCATGTCCTACATCGACATTCTGCTGGGAGTTTCCAGAACTTCACTTCCCAAGATCCGGTTATCAGGTAAATTCAGATTACTTATCATAATATTCTGGCAAACTTGTCTTCATATCAAACCACCCTCGGTGAGTTATCTTTATTTTTAAATAAATTTCACTTTATTCTTACATCGGTGCTGTCCTCTACGGTCTCGCATCGAGCCGCGCGATTTACATTAAATCGTCCAACCCGGTTGCCACTTTGTCTGGGTTGTGTTGTCTTTAACCATTTATATTATTTTTTCTTCATTCAAATCATTTAGTTCATATTTAAGCATCATTTTTATTCAATCTTGCATCATTTCATACATCATAAAAAAACCAAAAAAATAGGGGTTAGGGCTAACCCCGAATCCGGTGAGTTTGTTTCCAATTGTCGTTTTATGTTATTACTTTTACAAGTTACTACACTTCACTCAGTTCTAATCCTTCTTCACTTGTTTTCTTGTCTTATTGTTTTCTAGTTGCACATACACATCAAGCTAGCATTGGTTGGACTCTTCTTCATCAGCCGGCCGAAGAAGAAGAAGGTTGAACTCACATCCCAATCTCCCACGCTAAGGTACACACGGTCAAATCAACTTCTTTCTATTTTCATTACATAAAGCGGAGCCCGCGGCTCCTGGTGACCACCTTTCATTTATGCTTTAAGTTCATCTCCTCCTCACTCTCCTCCCACATCACCCGAACCATTTCTGGTGCTCGAGCGACACCGTGAGATGAAAGTTCGGGGATCAATGTGAGTGTGGGACCGAGGTGAGGATCTTTTACAACTTTCCGAATGTTTTCGATTCACTCTCTTTTCCCCAATTCTATCTTTCACCTTATCTTGAGGTGCCGATCCGGGACCCGTTTTCGGAGTCGACAAGCGGGACTGATAGAGATGAAGCTAAGGAGGCTAGGGCATCAACAAGGATGTTCTGAGCTCGAGGAACATTGACAAAAGTGAGTTTGGAAAAGAGTTTGATGTAGCAAGAGGTGAGTTCTTGGTAAGCTTTGAGGTTTGGATAAGAACTTTGGTATTTGGTTAGGACATGGCGAAGAATTAGTTGGCTATCACCTATCACCCTTAATTCCGTGGCACCATAAAAATGAGAGGCCTCCAACCCGGCCAGCAAGGCTTCGTATTCAGCTATATTGTTGGTTGCTGGGAAGTAAAGCTAAAATGCCTGTGGAATGGTGACACCCTCGGGTGATAGAAGGACAATTCCTATTCCCTTACCATGAGAATTCAGAGCCCCATCAAAATATAATGTCCAAAGATGGGAAGATCGGATCAACATTAGTTCGTCATCTGGGAGCTCTGACTGGACCGGGTCAAAGAGGGGTATAGGGTGATGGGCTAGATGTTCGGCAATGGCTTAGCCCTTAATCACCTTCTGGGGACATAGGTGATATCAAACTGGGAAAGGAAGCTCTGCCAATGACCTAACCGATCAGTTAGTACAGTTTTCTCTAGAAGGAATTTGATGGGATTGATGGGGGCAATAAGGTTGACCTCATGAGCTAAGAAATTGTGTTTAAGCTTCTGAACTACCCAGTCTAGTGCAGCACAGGTCTTCTCCACTACAGTATACTTCTGCTCACATGGATCAAAAATCTTTGACAAGTAGTAAGTTGCCCTCTCTTTCCCTTCTTCATCCACTTGTGCAAGGATTGCCCCAAGAGAATTCTCCAAAACTGAGATATATAGAACTAAGGGCTTGCCAGGGACTGGTGGTCTAAGCACAGGGGGACTAGCCAGGTATCTTTTCAATCCATCGAATGCATCCTGGCACTTAGAATCCCATTTGAACTCGGCCCCCGCCTTGGTCAACTCATAGAAAGGTTTACACCTTTGGGAGTGTTGTGAGATGAACCGGTAGACAAACTGTAGCCTCCCGATTAATCCTCGAAGTTCTTTCATATTTCTTGGAGGAGGCATACCAATGATTGCCTTGGCCTTGTTTGGGTCGATCTCTATGCCCCTTTCTCTCACTATGAACCCCAACAGTTTTCCTGAGGATACTCCAAACGTACATTTCTTTGGGTTCATCTTCAATTTATATTCCCTAGCCCTTTGCAAGACCTTTCTCAACACTTCTGAGTGATCTTCTCGGCTTTTGGACTTAACGACCAGGTCGTCCACGTACACCTCTACAAGGGTATGCATCATGTCATGGAAGATAGCCATCATTGCCCTCTGATAGGTAGCACCAGCATTCTTCAGTCCAAAGGGCATGACAACATAGCAGTAGGTTCCCCAATGTGTAGTGAACGAGGTCTTCTCCTGGTCCTCTTCAGCCAACCGGATTTGATTATAACCGGAATAGCCATCCATGAATGATAGCATCTCGAATCCAGCAGTGTTATCAACCAGTACATCAATATGTGATAGAGGAAAGTCATCTTTAGGACACGCTCGGTTCAAGTCCCTGAAGTGTATACAGATCCGAACTCTACCATCTTTCTTCATGACAGGGACTATGTTTGCCACCCATTGCAGATAAAGGATGACCTTAATGAATTTTTCTTGATGTAACTTGTCGACCTCTTCTTTCATCTTAAGTGCAACATCAGGGTGGAATCTCCTTAATTTTTGTTTGACCGGGGTAACTCCAGGTTTCAAAGTTAGACGATGTTCAACTAACGAGTTGTCTAACCCCGGCATGTCCTCGTATGTCCATGCGAACGTGTCCTTATATTCTTCCAAAATTTTAATTAAACTCTGTTCCTCAGTGGGAGTGAGGTTTGCGCTTAGGAGGATTGTCTTGGGATCTTCCGGTGTTCCAAGATTCAGTTCTTTTGTCGGTTCATCCAATGTGGCTAATGGTTCTTCAAATCTTTTATGTCCAGATGCATACGCATCAGCCAAGTCCTCAATTCCATCCTCGAAGTCAGGATCCTTTTCTGATAAAACCTCGTAGACTCCCAAAGTATGATCTATCTTATGCTCATCCTCATATCAGATTTCATCAAGCTAAATAACATTTTCCAAAAACCTTGGTAGCCTTGCACATTCCTTGCATTTTTTAGCTATTTGTTGGAGATATCTCTCTGGAACACGCTTACCTCAAATTTTCTTCTTTCCTACCCTAACTACTCCTAAAGAAGACGGAATTGAAAAGGTGGTATTTACAATGGGTGAAGGATCGAGCAGATCGTTCAGTGAGTTGGAGAAGAGGGGTCCCTGGTTGGGAGCACCCTCCGAGACAAGTAGAGACGTCTCCTCAATAGAAAACTGAGTTTGCTAGAAGACGTTTTTTTTGGTATTTTGGGTATTTTCAATAACAGAAAGAAAATGAGCCGGTGGGGCTCGAGTAGAAGTAGAAAGCTTAAGCAAATGGGAGAAAAATGGGCTCGCGAGCCTGATGATGACAAGAAATTGGCAGATAGGCCCAAAGCTAGCAAAAATATCTATAGGGCACATGGGCCCAAGTGGTGGGCACGTGGGCCCAAAGCTAGAAAAGAAATTTAAAGGGCACGCGGGCCCGATTGGTGGGCACGTGGGCCCAAATTTGTTGGATTGGAATGGGCATAGAAGCCCAGTGGAGTAAGAAGATTTGAATGGGCTCTCAGGCCTAGTGATCAGTTCAGGTGGCCATTTTGGCCTAGAAGTAGGAATTGGGCTAGATAGCACATCAAGTGAATCCAAGAGGGATAGAGTGAGGATTTTGAAATACATGACCGTAGGATACGGCTCACGCGGGATGTTGTTTGGAGGTGGGTTCGAGTGGACAAGTTGTTCAGAGATGGACTTGCCCTCGACTGGTTCTTCCTCCTCTGTGAACAACCGAGCCAAAGATGAACTCAGGTTGTCCACCTCCTCCTCTTGCTCTGGTGCCTTCTTCCTCTTGACTGGTTCTTCTTCTTTGTCCCCGGCCATCATCATGGTCTCCCCTTTGATAAAGAATTTTTGGAGTCCTATGGCATTTTTGGCCGGTAGACCATCCTCGAAGTGAAATATGGCTCATAGCCAAGCCCGTGTCTCTTTGGTCTTTGTACGGCTTTAATAGGGTGCACAACCCCCTGCAGCTCCTTTCCCAACCCCTTTCCTGGCTGATAGCCCATCCCTTTCATCATCCGCCTTGCAACTAAATCTGGAGGCGTAGTCAATACCATGACCTCAGGTAGTTCTGTAGTTGAAACCAACGGCTGGACAGATTTTGATATTGGTAGTGCAGAAGAGGGGTCATCCACGTCATTCAGAATGGGGATGTTGGTTACTTTGATCACCTAGCCCTTGTATGGGAACTTCAGACACTGATGATTAGTGGAGGAAACAGCTCCTATTGCCTCAAGGTACGGGCGTCCCAAGATAGCTTTAAACGTAGGGTCCAGTTCTAGAACATGAAACTCGGCGGTGACAGCACACGGTCCGAGCCCTACTTCCAATGTAACCACCCCTCGTGCCGGCTTCTGGGAGTTGTCATAGGCTGTCACCGTGATGGCAGAAGGCTCGATTTCTTCATCAGAGATGCCACAAAGTTGCAATGTTTCTGGCGGCATGACATTTATCGATGACGATGTCGAAATCTACCGCCTCAATGGAATCAAGAGAATAGAACCAGTCCAGGGCGGATCCTTCCAATGAACGACGGAATAGGAAGGCAAGGGCTTTGTGGTCATTTTTCCAGAATGCGGAGTCGTAGAGAAAGTTCTTTAGATGGTTGAAAGGATTACCAGTCCCATTGTAACGTTAGAAGATTGGTATCTCTGAAGGAGGAAGGTGTAGAACTGGGAAGGATGGGATAGATATTTCAGGGATGGCTTTAGAATCTGTAGAAACTTTGCCTTGACAATGTCGAAATCTACCGTCTCAATGGAATCAAGAGAATAGAACCAGTCCAGGGCGGATCCTTCCAATGACCGACGGAATAGGAAGGCAAGGGCTTTGCGGTCATTTTTCCAGAATGCGGAGTCATATAGAAAGTTCTTTAGATGGTTGAAAGGATTACCAGTTCCATTGTAACGTTAGAAGATTGGTATCTCTGAAGGAGGAAGGTGTAGAACTGGGAAGGATGGGATAGAGATTTCAGGGATGGCTTTAGAATCGAGGCGGTGCCTCATTTCTTCAAAGTGCTCATCCATCTGGTTGAGTTTGTTCATTAATGCCTGGGTGAGGCTGGATTCCTGAGCCACGGGAGCAAAGTGTTTAGGTGACTGAGTTGGAAGAGGTAGGTTGGAAACAGGAACTGGAATAGTGTTATGTGAATGCCCCACAACGGGGTGAGTGGAGACACGGCAGGGTTGCCCAGGAGAAAAAATGATTAGGGGCCTGACTGTCGGTTGGGGTGGTGAGGGGGCTTGATTTCCCTCGATCGGAGCTTGATTGGCGGGCATCTTGCCCTTAGCGGCAGATTGGATAATTGCAAAGGTCTCGGGATCAAGGTGAAGAGATAGATCCTTGAGAGCTTGTTCTATACTATATGAGGCGGATCGGTGAGCGGGATCTTGGACCTCAGGTACGGCATTAACATGGCCATCTGGTTGGACCATGGGTTGCTGAAGCTCGTAGTGACCCATCTCGTACTCTTCTTCTTGGCCGTAGTAGTCCGACATCCCGACGTGTCTTCCGGACCTTAGTGTCATGGGCATGCTGTCAAATTTTCTTACAAAATGGTTGAAAGAAAGCAAATGAAATGTGTAAATGCAAAGAGACTTTTGTTTGGTTATGATTGTTTGTTTGATTTGATTTGGTTTCACTTTGGTTGTTTGGCAAGCAAGTTGAACACAAAAGTTAAAAGGGATTTTTTTTTAGGTGTTTTGAAAGAAGAAGAACTTTTTGGTTGATTTCAATTGTTGTGAGCAAGCAAGTTATGCAAACAAGGTTTTAAAATGACTACTCGACAATTTTTGGGTTGAAACCTTAGATTAGATAGATTGTTATCAATTGTTCACTCAAGTAGGTATGGTTCCTATTGCTTCAATCTTCAAGACCTAAGGTTGTCACTCAATCACCACGAGTAGGTACTTGAGTTCTTCGGGTTTTGGGAAGTGGTACAACCGGCCCAATCGTGCAGAGAGGAATACTCCACGGATGGGGACTTACAGAGGTCTTGATGGAAACAACCAAATCAACTAGGAAGGAATATCCCGGAAGAGAGGTTAGAATCCACCAAGAAGGTGTTTGGAGGGTGAGGGTGTGTTGGGAGAGAGAGCCCCCGCCTCGAATGCCCTACGGATCGGAGCAAGTCCGGTACCCGATGCAAAAGCTAATGCAAAAAATTTGAAAAATGGAGGGTAGGAGAAGAAGAAGCAATCAATATGAAAACATGAATGAAAGCTATTAAATAAATCAAACAAGTCAATGCAAGCAAGACAAGCAATGATAAAGTAAACAAGTAACTAGCAACTAGCAACTAAAAGGAGGTTCACGCGGGAACCGGCTTGTGATGGAGTGTCCAAGTTGGGACAAATCTGAAGTAAAGATAAAAGGATGGTCCACGCGGGGACCGATTTCAAAATAAAGTGGCTCACGCGGGAGCCGAGTTTGGGAAAGGTAGGTGGTTCACGCAAGAACCGGTTTTTTTTTTGAAGGAAAAGGGGTGGTTCACGCGGGAACTGGTTTGTTTGATTGGAAAAAGGAAAGGAGGGCCACTTGGGGCCAATCTAAAGTGTTGCAAAGGGGTGGTCCACGCGGGGACCGATCTGAAGGTGAGTTGGTTCATGCGGGAACCGGTTTAGAAAAGGGTTTGGTTCACGCGGGAACCGGTTTTAGTGAAGAAAGGGGTGGTTCACGTGGAAACCGATGTAAGAGTTGACAAAATAGAAGGAGGGCCACGTGGGGGCCAATCTAAAGGTGTTTTAAAGAGGTATTCCACGCGGGGATCGATCTGAAAATAGGTTGTTTTACGCGGGAACCGAGTTGGAAAAGAAAGGTGGTTCACGCGGGAACCGGTTTATAAGAAGAAAAGTGGTTCACGCGGGAACCGGGTTGAAATGAAAGACAAGTAAATTAAGTCCACATGGGGGACAATCTTAAAGAAAGAGTAAATAGAAAGTTTTAAGGTAAATTGACATGGAAGATAAAAGACAAGCCGGTTTACGCGGGAACCAAGTTGGAAAATAACTAGTTGCACGGTTGAATCAAGCTAGCACGGTTGAAGACATTGGTTGTCCCACCGTGGTCGCCAAAAAGCTGTCGACTCCGAAAATGGGTTCCGGATCAGCAAAGTTTCTATAGAGGTACAAGGATCGGGTGGGGCCAGCCTGCTAGATAACTGATTTAAATGCCAAAAAGATGAGGCCAAATGAGGACTTTTCCATATTTGCTGATCGGTGGAGGGGAATGGCTGAGAGGCTAGTGGATACCATCTCAGAGGGGGAGCAGGTGAGGATGCTCATAGGCAACACCATGCCCAACCTTCGCAACCTCCTAATCATGCACGGCCCAACAACCATGAGTGAGTTATGTGATAGCGCCCGCTACCTCCAAGCCCACTATAAGGACGCATCCATGATCAACCCGTTCGACACCAAGCCCCGTAACACTAGAAAGCCTACACCTGTAGGACCCACCACCGAATGGGTAGTAAACAATGAGAGCATCAATGCCATGGGTAACCAGGGTGGGTATCGCCAAAGCCAATACCATAACCCACCACCCAATCAACAATACCGCCCAGCTCCTCAACCAGCTCCTCAGCTCCAGCACATACAACCGAGCACCACCACAGCAATCCACCTACAACCGAGCGCCCCAGCAACCAAATGCCTACAACCGAGCACCTCAACAACAACATGTCTACAACCGACCCCAACCACAACAACAAGCCTACAATCAAGTGCCACCACCAGCCAACCGACCTAGGACGGGGGGACCCAAGAGAGAATACTATCCTCAACTGCCATTCCCCCTCACCGATATATTTAATGCATTGATGGCGGAACAACAGTTGGAGCTTCCAAAGGAGAGAAGGATGAGCGGCCAATGTTGACACAACCAAGTACTGCGCTTATCATCGGTATCCTGGGCACACGGTGGATGTATGTTTCCAGTTTAAAGACTACATCCATGACCTTAATGATCAAGGGAACATTGACTGGGCACAGATGGGAGAATCTATTCAAGCAATGAAGGCACGTCAGAATCAACCGCGGCGACAGCAAGTACAACAGCAGCCCAGCCTGGGCATAGTCCAAGATCTGCTCCCGGTACATGCACCCGTACAAGCACCAACACCAGCACCACCAAACCAATGACTCGGCCTTGTCCACTCCGCCATCGAGGAGTCAACCCACCATTCCCAAGGTTGGCAGGTCGAGGATCAAATCACCTCCATGCCCATCATACCAACCCCACCTACAAACCGCACCATACTCTCCATACCAAGAGTTGCCCCCAGCCCACAAACTCCCCAAACAGCACTGCCCCCAACAACCATCAACCCTCCATGGCGCCTAATCATTATATCGCCACCAACATCCCAACCAGCACCGCAACCATCACCTAACCTACCAACCACCATTAATCCTCCTCGACGTCTAATCATTAGACCGTCACCAACACCCCAAACGTCACCCAACCCACCGGTCGCCACCACTCCGTGACCCCTCATCATTAGACCATCACCACCAACACCCCAACCATCACCCAACATACCGGCCTCCACCACTCCACGACCCCTCATCATTAGACCATCACCACCAACACCCCAACCATCACCCAACATATCGGCCTCCACCAATCCACAACCCCTCATCATCCGATCCTCACCACCCTACCTACCACAGGCTCCTCAACCTACCAACCAACCCTACCATCACCATCATCACCACTTCCCCCTACCACGCTGGCGCCGGTACTTCGTAGCGGGAGGATGTTCCAAAGGGTCTTCCCCCAGGCCGGGATGCAACCACAGGAACAGGTAGAAGAGGAGGTAGTGGAAGAACCGTTGCCCGGCACGGCATATGACCTATTGAAGCATCTGGACAAAATGCCGGCACGGATTTCAATCCTAGAGCTGATTAAGAGGTCAAAGAACCATCAGGACATCCTACAACAATATCTGCAACGGGTCATGGTCAATGAGGACCTCCCGCCCAAGAAGATCATTACTATCCTGACCCCGAGGATTGAACATCCGGCACTCACATTTACACAGGAGGAGTTGGCACGGCCAGAGATCAGAAAGTATGCCTTGCGTGTTGCAGTAGTCATCCGAGGCGTGGAGATTAAATCTTGCTTGATTGACACCAGAGCGTCGATAAATGTCATGCTGCCAGAAACATTGCAACGTTGCGGCATCTCCGATGAAGAAATCGAGCCTTCTGCTATCACGGTGACAGCCTATGACAACTCCCGGAAGCTGGCAAAAGGGGTGGTTACATTGGAAGTAGGGCTCGGACCGTGTGCTGTCACCGCCGAGTTTCATGTTCTAGAACTGGACCCTACGTTTAAAGCTATCTTGGGACGCCCCTACCTTGAGGCAATAGGAGCTGTTGCCTCCACTAATCATCAGTGTCTGAAGCTCCCATACAAGGGCCAGGTGATCAAAGTAACCAACATCTCCATTCTGAATGTCGTGGATGACCCCTCTTCTGCATTACCAATATCAAAATCTATCCAGCCGTTGGTTTCAACTACAGAACTCCCTGAGGTCATGGTATTGACTACGCCTCCAGATTTAGTTGCATGGCAGATGATGAAAGGGATGGGCTATCAGCTAGGAAAGGGGTTGGGAAAGGAGCTACAGGGGGTTGTGCACCTTATTAAAGCCGTACAAAGACCAAAGAGACACGGGCTTGGCTATGAGCCCAATTTCACTTCGAGGATGGTCTACCAGCCAAAAATTGCCATGGGACTCCAAAAATTCTTTATCAAAGGGGAGACCATGATGATGGTCGGGGACAAAGAAGAAGAACCAGTCAAGAGGAAGAAGGCACCAGAGCAAGAGGAGGAAGTGGACAGCCTGAGTTCATCTTTGGCTCGGTTGTTCATAGAGGAGGAAGAACCAGTCGAGGGCAAGTCCATCTCTAAATAACTTGTCCACTCGAACCCACCTCCAAACAACATCCCGCGTGAGCCGTATCCTACGGTCACATATTTCAAAATCCTCACTCTATCCCTCTTGGATTCACTTGATGGGCTATCTAGCCTAATTCCTACTTCTAGGCCAAAATGCCACCTGAACTGATCACTGGGCCTGAGAGCCCATTCAAATCTTCTTACTCCACTGGGCTTCTATGCCCATTCCAATCTAACAACCTTAGGCCCGCATGCCCACCAGTTGGGCCCACGTGCCCTTTATATTTATTTTCTTTCTTTGGGCCCGCGTGCCCACCATTCGGGCCCACGTGTCCCTTAGATCTTTTCACTAGCTTTGGGCCTATCTGCCCATTTCTTGTCATCATCGGGCCCGCGAGCCCATTTTTCTCCCATTTGCTTAAGCTTTCTATTTCTGCTCAAGCCCCATCAGCTCATTCTCTTTTTGTTATTGAAAATACCCAAAATACCCAAAAAAAACGTCCTCTCGCAAACTCATTTTTCCATTGAGGAGACATCTCTACTTGTCTTGGAGGGTGATCCCAACCAGGGACCCCTCTTCTCCATCTCACTGATTGATCTGCTCGATCCTTCACCCATTGTAAATACCACCTTTTCAATTCCATTTTCTTTAGGAGTAGTTAGGGTAGTGTAGACACGCCAAATTCGCCTAATTCAGAGCATAAAACTCATGTTTTATAGGGTAACATGTGTAATTGACCTTAGAATGATACCGGGTCTTTTTTAGTTGATTTGGAGCTTCGCCGAACGAAATCGAATGTTTTCCGATGTTTTCCCCGAAAAGCCATAATTTTCGAGCGAAAGCCACACGTAAATTGTGTAAACACGGAAGTTGGCTGAATGACCAATGCCTAATGATCATGCATTAAAGGTTATGGTCATATTCACACCCCGAACAAGTTTTGTTGCATATCGTGCCTTTTCGGTTTGCCGTCGGAGTCATTTTGACCTATATCGGATCTTCTGTTCACTCCCCTAACTTCCAGATAAAATTCTGAAGTTTTGGAGGGTGTTATGGCTGATACGATGCTATATAAAGCTTCTTCGGCCTGTTATCTTTCCAACGCAACAAATGGCGTCGAATTTCGAGTTCGGGAGTGTTCGCAATGGCTTCCGGAAGAAGGACGCGCGAAACCAGTCCCATGCGCCCGGGTTCCTGGTCACATGCGCCCGGGACCCAGGGCACGTGGCCATGCGCCCTACCAGTGAGGCACGTGACCTTGTGCCCTCACTTGAGGGCACATGCACCCCACCTTTGAGGCACGAGGGACCCAGTCTTTCACCAGGACTCTACCACTGAACGGCCGGACCGGATAAGACCATTATCCTCGGGAACAGTGCCATGCACCCTCACTGGGGGGCACATGCGCCCTTCAGTGGGGCGCATGCGCCCAACACCAGGGCGCATGCGCCCAGGGGTGGGGCGCAAGGCCTCCCTATTTTTTAGCCTTGATAACGTCTTATGTTCTCCTATAAATTAAATCCGATTCCGGTCATTCCAAAGGCATGAGCACGACTCCCCAGGCATATCAAGACGTCCAACCACCCTCCTGCATCGATTTTGTGATTTTTAGAGAGAGAATTTCGAGTTTTTAGAGAGAGAAAAGTCGGTTCAAGAGAGAGGAAGGCTGTTCTACAGGTGATCTGCCAAGTCTCTCTTCTTCGGCCTCTACAGAAGTGTGTAGACGTCTTCTGCCTGAGCTCTCTTCATCAAAGTTCTTCCTCCTCAAGTCTTCTTGAGTTTGCAATCGACGGCACTTGATTCTGAGGTCAGGGCTGGTCGTGAAGAGCGCAGAAGCAAAGTCGCGCCTGACAGATCCTGGACTGCTGCTCAGTTTTTTCGACAACACAGATTTGGCTATATCTTCCTCTACTCAACTCAGAATCTTTCATTGCACAGAATATCAAGCACCCACCGCGTTGAGCACTCTTCTTCATCGGCCGGCCGAAGAAGGAGAAGCTTTAACCCACACTCTTCACGCTAAGGTACACACGGTCAATTTTAATTCTATAAATCGGAACCCACGGTTCCTGGCGACCACGTTTATTTCTTCTCACCCTCCTCCCACATGACCCGAACCGTCTCTTTGGTGATCAAGCGACGCCAATGGATGAAAGTTCGGGGATCAATGTGAGTGTGGGACCGAGGTGAGATTTGCTTTCCGAGTTTTATTCCTTTCTTTTCTCATCCCCTCTTGAGGTGACGATCTGGGTTCACGGACTTCCCTGAAAAGGAGAGGACCCCGTTGAATTTTCAGAGTCGACAGCTTTGTGACGACCACGGTGGGACAAGCAATGTCTTCAACTGTGGGTGCTTAGTGTTTTGTTTTGCAACTAGTTCTAGTTCTAGACCGGTTCCCACGTGAGCCTTTCCTTCCTTCCACCTTTCTTAACTCCATGCCATCTCATAATTTCTGATTTCACCCATATTTCATCAGATCTGAAGTGCCAAGTATGACGTTTAATTTCTGCATGTTATTTAAACCGGTTCCCACGTGAACCACCCTTTTCCTTTTAAACCGGTTCCCACGTGAACCAATCTCTTTCTTTACTTCGGTTCCCACGTGAACCAAACCACTTTTTTTCAGATCTATCCCCACTTGGATCAGATCTTTGTTCACCTTTAATTGGCCCCACGTGGCCCTCTTTTGATCATTCAAACCGGTTCCCATGTGAACCACCCCCTTTTACCCAAAACCGGTTCCCACGTGAACCACCTTTACTTTCTACCCCAGTTCCCACATTGGTCCCCACGTGGACCACCCTTTTGCTTGGCTATCAGATTTGAACCCTCTTCTTTCCATCACCTTTTCACTATCTCCATTTGGCTCACATAAGAAACAAGTCTAGATTCTAGTTTCTAGTTGCTTGTCTAGTTTCTAATTGCTTGTCTTGTGTCATTGCTTGTTTATTTAAGTTTATGTTTTGCTCATTACTTGTTTTATTACTTGATTGCATTCTCTGCTCCTTCTCTCTACCTCCTTCTTTTACACTTGTTTGAGGCGGGAGCTCACTCTCCCATTTACCCCTCCCATCCAAAACACCCTCTTGGTGGATTCTGACCTCTCTTCTGGGATATTCCTTCCCAGTTGACTTGGTTGGCTTTCATCAAGGCCTCCGTAATTCCTCATACATGGAGTATTCCTCTTCACGATCGGGTTGGTTGTACCACTCCCCAAAACCCGAAGCATCCTACGTTACCTACACGTGGTGAGATTGTGTGAAACCTAGGTCATTGGAGATTGGAGTTAGGATCCTAACCCATTTGTTGAGAGAACAATTCTTAACAAAATTCATAAACCTAAGGTTTAATCAAAATCATTGCGTAATTTTGCTTTCAAGTGTTTGCATAACTTGCTTGTCAAACAAAATTCAAACCTCTAACTTTTTTGCAAAATACTAAAAAAACCAAAAAAAGTTCTTTGTTTACTTTGTCAACTTGTTTGTTCCTTGAAGTTCAATGCAACTAAGGTCTGGAAGGCACGTTGGAATGGCGGAACAAGCTGAACATCGAGAACACGAGATGGGTCATCAACCAAATCCGTCAGATGGTCGTGTTAATCCATTGTTTGAGTCAGAAGCGCAAGAGGTCCCTCAACCATCTGCTCCCCGTGATGTTGAACAACTCTTTAGGGAGTTGTCTCTCTATACCAACCCAGAAACCTATGCCCGTATACAATCCATGGTGAAAGGAAAAATTACTTCAGATCAGGCTGAAGCCAATCAAGTTGCCTTATCTCCTCGTCCTCTGGTTCGACCACCACTTATTCAATCACCCTTGGTTCAACCTCCTGTTGTTCAACAATCTATGATTCAACCTCCTGTTGTTCAACGATCTGTGATTCAACCATCATTAGCACAACCATCTATTGTTCAACCGTCTGTGGTCCAACCCTCATTTGTTCAGCCATCTTATTTCAACCATGTTGCTCCCTTGACCCATCAAGTCATGGGACAATCTTCAGTAAATTTGCCAAGTCATGCTCCTCAATTTCAGAACCATGTCTCCAACCACATACCCCCACCAGTAAACCAAGAACCTGCTCTCACCAGGGCAATCATGGATCAGCTCACCCAGATGAATGAACGTTATGAAGAGCTGAGATGTCGCCTGGACTCCAAGTCAGTTCCTGAAATCTCCATTCCTTCTCTGTCAGTCCTACACCTGCCACCTTCTGAGCTACCAGTTTATCGCTGCTACAATGGTACTGGCAATCCTTTTCTTCATCTTAAAGATTTTCTCTACGAGTCCTCATTCTGGAAAGATGATCGTAGGGTTCTTGCCTTCTTGTTCCGTCGATCATTAGAAGGGTATGCATTGGAATGGTTCTACTCACTCGACTCCTTTGAGGCAGGAGACTTCTACATTGTCAAGACAAAATTCTTGCAAAGATACAGAGACCGGGTGGCACCAGCATGCTCCATTACAGATTTGATTGCTGAGAAGATGAAGCCCGAAGAGGACTTCATAAAGTTTGCTGATCGCTGGAGGGGAATGGCAGAAAAATTGACAGATGTGATTTCTGAAGGGGAACAAGTAAAGATGCTCATTGGCAACACTACACCTGCCTTGAGGAATGTCTTGATCATGCACCGTCCTACCACAATGAATGAACTCTATGACAGTGCCCGATACTTGCAAACCCACTTCAAGGATGCCACAATGATAAATCCATTTGATCCCAAACCTAGAAACTTCAGGAAGACCCCCTCTGCACCAGTTGGGCCTACAACCGAGGGAGTGGTCAACAACGAAGCTGTAAATATTGTAGGGAACCAGGGAGGGAACCGTCAAAACCAGTTCAGAAACCCACCACAGAACCCTTCCTATTACCCCCCTCAGCAACAGGCTAGGCCACCACAACCACGACAACCACAACAACCCCCGCAACCAGTAGCACAACCCCAACAACCTCGTCAACCTACCTACAATAGGGCACCGCCACCACCCAATCAGGCACCACGAAGGGGAGGTCCTAGGAGAGAGAACTACCAGCAACTCCCTTACTCCTTGACCGACATCTTCAATGTACTCATAGCAGAAAAACAGTTGGAATTGCCCAAAGAAAAAGAGGTTTGGCCAACAAATGTAGATATGTCTCGATACTGTGCTTACCATCGGTGTCCTAGTCACATTGTAGAAGTGTGCTTTCAATTCAAGGATTACATCCACGATCTGAATGACCAAGGCAGCATTGATTGGGTCCAAATGGTGGAATGCATACAAGCTATGAAGGCTAGGCAGCAGCAGCGGCAGCGTCCACCGGCTCAACCTCAACAATAACCTTGCTTGGGGATTGTCCAGAATCCGCTCCCATTACATGCTCCCGCTCCAGCACCGGCACCAGCACATCCAAACCCAAGAATTGATCTAGTACACTCCATTGTTCAGGAAGATGCCAGTCGTGCTTGTCGACTCCGAAAACGGGTTCCGGATCGGCACCTCAAGAGAAGAAGGTGATGAAAGATGGAATTGGGGAAAGGGGAGTGAATCAAAAGACACTCGGAAAGCGGTAAAGACTCCTCACCTCGGTCCCACACTCACATTGATCCCCGAACTTTCATCTCACGGCGTCGCTCGAGCACCGGAGACGGTTCGGGTCATGTGGGAGGAGAGTGAGGAGGAGATTAAAACATGAATGAAAGGTGGTCGCCAGGAGCCGCGGGCTCCGCTTTATGTAATGAAAATTAAGAAGTTGACCGTGTGTACCTTAGCGTGGGAGAAAGGGATGTGAGTTCAACCTTCTTCTTCTTCGGCCGGCCGATGAAGAAGAGTCTCCAATCCAATGCTAGCTTGATCAACCTGTGCAACTAGAACAATGAACCAAGTGAAGAGTTTGGTTAGACTTGTGAAGTGTAGTAACTGTAGAGAGAATATGAAAGAGAAGCAATTGGAATCGAACTCACCGGATTGGGGTGAGTCCTAACCCCTTTTTTTGTGTTTTTGATGATGTAAAAATGATGTAAATGAACTAAAATATGCTTTAAAACAGTAAATAAACAGAATTAATGGAGTTTAGAAAGCTTATGGAATGATTTGGCTTCAGTTGAAGCCGAGTTGGTTGAAAACAGCCGGTTCGGGTAGCTTGGTACCCTTCTGGCGCGACTTTGGTGCAGAGGATGTTACGGACGACCCCGATGTCGGAATTGAGTGCCGTTTGTTGGAGTAGACGGAGGACTCAGAGAAGAAGAGTTCCTATGTTGATGACTTCTCCGAAATCCTCCTGTAGAAGTCAGTAAAAATTATGAAATTGGGCGGATATCAAAAACAGAACCTGGATGCGCGCCCTCAGTGTAGCAACCGCCACGAACAAACGGCAAGTCGGAATGGAGTGCCGTCAGTTGGGGACGAAAGAGGACGAAGAGAGGAACAATTTTTATGTTGAAGACTTTTGCAGCAGAAGCCTCGGATTTTCTCCAGAAGTCGATGAAGATGGTTGATGAAGAACACCCGGATCGAGCCTTCTCCTTCACCTCGGGATCGGTTTCTTGACTTCGGATCGCCTTTGGACGTCGGGATGGCTTTGGAGAAGAGCTTGGACGACCTTGGGACGAGCTAGGCACCGGGGTTCAACCTCGGTTCGTTGAGAATGGCCCTCAATTTATAGGGGAAGAGAGCCGGTGCAAAATTTAGAAACTGGGTGTACCGCGCCCCCGCTTTTCAAAGGAGACGAGGGCGCGCAGGGCGCGCCCCCAGTTCGGGGGCGCGGTCTGCGCGCCCCCCTGTTTCAAAGGGAGCGGGGGCGCGTTCGGCGTCTCATTGCTAAAAATCGACGGAAACTTCCGGAAATTGCTAAAAATCAACTTGATATACGTAACGCGCCCCCGAACCGGGGGCGCGGTACAAATGAGTGAAAATCCTCCCCCCGAAACCTTCCAAAAACCCGGTTTAGAAGGTGCTAATCGCGTTTATTTCTGATTTAAAGCAACCGACCGCGCCCTGCCTTTCAAAGGGACCGGGGGCGCCCGGGCGCGCCCCCGGTTTGAGGGCGCGCAGGGCGCGCCCTCGGATTGAGGGCGCGCAGGCGCGCCCTCCCCTTTCAAGCGGAGCGGGGGCGCGGTACACTCTCTCTCCGCGCGCGTGTTCCGCGAGCCGTATCTTGCAAACCGGATGTCCGATTCGGCTCCCGTTTGTCGCGTTGGAAAGAGGGCCTTCAACCGCACCTCCTCAAGTCGGTAAACCAGCCGCATGACTCCCGATATGTTCGTACGGGGCTTTCTACCGGTTTACCCTCTCGCGGAAAGCCGAAACCCGGAGCGAAGATCCGAAAGAGCACGGTTCCGGTCGAGAAATCTCGGGTCAACTCGGGATGACTTGAAATGATGACCGAAAATGTCCGGTACGATCGGACAATCCGAAGTCATCGAAAAATCTGAGATTAACCCGGTAAACGTGAATCGAAAGCCGTAAAAGCCGCGAAACCCTAAAATTGACCGAAATGGCCGTATAGCCCCGGTTGATAAAATATATGGCTAGACTCGACCTGGATGACCTGAAAAGACCCGGTGATGACCGGAAAGGCCTAACATGTGGTCCGGGATAGCCGTGTCAGCACAGATCGAAAAAGCCGTAACGAAAGCCGTCATTGACCGACGCATACCGAAATGACTTCTCGGAAACCCTGAATGTTACGGAACACATGCGGGACTCTCGAGGCCTTCAATTATGGACCATTCAAGGTCGGTCATCGAGCAGGCTTCATGTTTTTACAGTTCACGTGCGGCTCTCGCTTGAAGGTTACGGCAATATTCCGGAAATCTTCGGTCCATTCTCAACTCACAAGGGGCTCCACCAATGTCCTTAGCTCATCTCCACGAGTTAGTCCGGATCAGATAACGGTCAGATAAAAGATATCGCCTATGGAATAAGAGTTTGGGGGTCCGAATCAGGCGAAATTGGCGTGTCTACAGCTTGCCTCGCCTTGATGTCGGCTTTGCAAGGGAATGGCATGTAGCGGAGCGAAGTGAAACGTAGAGAAAGCGTAGCGAAGCAAGATGAATCGTAGTGGAATGTAGTGGAGCGAAATGGCGATGGACTGAAAAGGTGGCATCAAGGTGTAGATATAGACACGCTTAACGACCAGATTCGGCAAGACGAATCTCCTCAAGTCTCCTGGTTAACCGCCATGTTTCATCAAGTCTTCGTATGTTCGATTGGTAAGAGATGTGCCATTGGCACGAGAGAAGAATAGCCAACCCCCAACGCGGTGGGGAGTCCCCGAAACATGGGTTCGTAGGTTCATCATCAGCCGGTAACCCGATCTTTGCGGTGTTCCTGTACTGTGATGGGCTAAAATTTAAAAAGAGATTTGTTTTGAAAAAGTAAAGGAATACCAATCGAGCACATTCAGGCTCTCAGATTTATTTAAGTCTTCCAAGAGACAAGATTTGATTCGGAATGGAATGATCTCAGATTCCAAAAGGCAAATGTTTAAGCATAGACCGTGAAGATAATGACGGTGCAAGTTCTGATCAAATAGAAGGCCCTTGGCGGGACGAAATGGCTGCCACAGTGGGATAAGTAGCAAAAGAAGTTGCAATGGCCTCTGTGGTGAAAAGATTTCAGGGCACAAAGTGGTTATCGAACACGGTTGAATTAATAGACACGGTGGGATATTGGAGATGTTGGTGGGACTAGAGAATATGGTGAATGACACGGTGGGATTTAGAATGATCGAGAGGGTGAGAAGGTGAAGATTAGGAAATGATGTATGCAATGACAAAACAAAATGTAATGCAATTAATACTACATGATGCATGTTGGGCTCAAGAAAATAAAACAAAACTTGTATAACAAATAGTTGAATATATAGATTGTCTATGAGGTCAAGATACCCATTCGGGAACTATCGTCCCTCACAGCACAACTTTGGTTTATCCGTGAGCATTAGAGATGACCCGACCGTCGTAGATTTTGATGAAGGGGATCTCGGGTCAAGTCTTCTCTATGCTCATGGTCTTCAACAAATAATGCATAAGATAATAATACACGACTAGCGACATATATGCTAGTCGGCAAGAAATGGGGGTTTCCCATGTCAAATCTTCCGTTTCCGCGAGCAATTCTTGGCCACTCTTTTGGAGCATCACCGGAACGAGGCGGTTGCGGCGGTATGGTTTCCATGCCTTCTCCACGTGGTCATTCTCCTGGAGTCAGTGGCAGTCTTAATCTTCTTCTAGTGTTGTAGCTGCTTTTCTTCCTTGTTATAGCACTTCTTGCTTCAGTGTTGTTTGACCTGTTGGCGAGATTCTCACCCCTCCTTGACTTGTGTTTCTTTCCTGAAATACTTAATAAAGGGGTTAGATCTGCTCTATGGCTTACCCCCTTGCCTATTGTCATCTTGCCTTGCTTATATGTCAAGGGGGTAGCCTTATTAACCGGGTAAGATGAACAAAATGACAGAAAATGAATAAGATAAGGGTTAAGAAAGCTTACCTGCTATGGTGAGAGTCACACCCTTCTTAGCATCCTGTTGTTGAGAAAACCTTCTCCTCTTATTCTAAAGTCCCTGAAAACACTTGATAAAAGAGGATTAGATCTTCACAACGACTCATCCCTTTGCCTATTATGGCCAACTTTGACTTAGGTCAAAGGGAGGAGCCCTCTTAATGGGGTGATCATGAAGGTAAATATGCAATGCGGAAATGAAACATGCAAGACATAAAGATAAACATGAATGCTAGCAAAGGCAAAAAGCAAGGTTATGCCAAGTTAGATGATGCATATTTTTTTTAGATTTTTTTTTTTTTGAAAAGTATTTAATTTTTTTTTTTTTTTTTTTTGAAGATATTGGATTTTTTATTTATTTTATATATTTTTTTTTTTGAAAATATTTGATTTTTTTTTTTTTTTTGAAAATATTTGATGTTTTTGGATTTTTGTGGAGAATGCCAGTATTGAGACCATTCATCGATCTTTGAGTGTTGATCAAGATTCAAGCAATAAGCACCACGTGTGAATAAGGTTCCCTACCCAGAATCTTTCTTGCCCTCTTCTCTTGATCGGTTTGGATTCCCCCTGAGTTTGGACAGTTTACCCTACCCTAGGGGTTTTAAGATGGAAGAATAATAGAGGAAGTCTTTGATAGGATTTGGGGATGTTGAGGAGGGTTTCTCTACTCATGCCCAAATTGCCCGTTGGGGTTCGGCCTCTTCGGGTCTTTTCTACATGTGGCACTTACTTAGACAAGTCTTTGACCTGTGGGGTCATTGCCCATCTTTTGGTGCTTTTTTCTTCATTTTCTATTCTTTCAGGTACTCATTCAGACAGGCCCATATTTGTTTAAACCTGTGGGGTTCATTGCCCATCTTTTGGCACCCTTTTGCACCCTACGAGACGGCCTCCTACTAAGGCGGCGGGCATTTTCGATACTATCCTCCTCTAGTCCCCTTCACCTATCTTGGACCGAATAGAAGAGAATAGGGTAAGGTTTCCTTTCCGCCTTCAGGGTTCTGCCTTGCCTCTCTTGAGTGTTGGGCTATCTAGATTCTGGGATCGGGAGGTGTTGTGTGTGCAAGGTGATGTCTACCCTTGTCTTCTAGCTAACACCCTTGGATCGATGACTTGATATCATACTAGAGATTCTCCATTTTCTTTTCTAAGGAAAATATTTTTTGAGGTAAACGCCGTTCCATGGATGGTTCAATTTTTCTCCATCGGCATTGGTTAGCTCATATGCATTGCCTGGATATTTTTCAGTTATAACAAAAGGCCCTTCCCAGTTAGGTTGCAACTTGGAGCGGGGACCACCCGGCTTAACGAATATAACTACCATTTCACCGATTTCGAACTTCCTCTCTACCACCCTCTTTTGATAAAACCTTTTCAATCGGTTCTGATAAGTCCGGGCATGCTCGGAGGCAGCCAACCTTCTTTCATCTAGGAGTTCAAGTTGTGCAAGGAGAGATTCTCGTCTCTCATCGACAGGGATGTCCCTATCGAGTTGAACTCGGAGTGATGGAAGGAGCACTTCGTACGGGACCACCGCTTCCATCCCATATGCGAGAGCATACGGGGTTTGACCAGTGGGGGTCCGTACAGAAGTACGATAAGCCCATAGGGCATCTACAAGCTTATCTGGCCAGTCCGCGAACTTGCTAGACTTACGTGTTTTCTTGATGATTTTAATCAAAGTTTTGTTGGTGGCTTCTGCTTGACCATTGCCTTGCGGGTAATAAGGAGATGAATGATGCAATACAATGCGGTACCTGTTGCAAAGATCACGCAGATCTTGAGAGAGAAATTGCGGTCCGTTGTCGGTGATGATGTCGCTGGGTATCCCGAACCTGGCGATGATGTTGCGTTTGATGAAGGAGCACAGTGTTGATGCCTTGATCTCCACGAACGCTTCCGCTTCTGCCCACTTGGTGAAGTACTCGTTGCCGTCGGGATGAACGATTTGGAACGGATTTCGCAGTTAAGATCACTTAGAGGGCCAATGATATCGAAAGCCCACATGGCGAAGGGCCATGGGGCATGAATAGGATGAAGGGAAGATGCGGGAGAATGGATCTTGTCGGCATGAAGTTGGCAAGAATGACGATGCCGGACAAAGATGGAGCAATCCTCTTCTAGGGTTGGCCAATAATACCCCTGCTCGATGATTTTCTTGGCAAGAGCTTGAGCATTGACATGGCCTCCACGGACCCGGAATGTGCTTCCTTAAGCACCAATTCTGCCTCTTCTTCATCAACGCATCTCAATAAAATTCCGCTCAGGCTCCTCTTGTAGAGCACCCCTCCTAGGATGGTATACCTCTGTGATACTCTCCTGATGGCCTTCTTTTCTTTTGCATTTGATCCAGGTGGATATGTTTGATCTTGACAATACCTCGCGATCTCATCAAACCAGGGCCTCTCACCCTCATCTAACTCCTCCAACTCGACTAGAGAAACTTCCTCTTTCTGCTCTAGATACTCCTTCCTGCCAAATTTCTCCTTAACTTTCAGAAATCGCCCATCCTTAATCGCTGGCATCGACCTCCTACGGACATGGATAGTCCGCACCTGCCTACCTAGCGGGACTGATAGAGATGAAGCTAAGGAGGCAAGGGCATCAGCAAGGATGTTCTGAGCTCGAGGAACATGGACAAAAGTGAGTTTGGAAAAGAGCTTGATGTAGCAAGAGGTGAGTTCTTGGTAAGGTTTAAGGTTTGGATGAGAAGTTCGGTATTTGGTTAGGACTTGGCGAAGAATTAGTTGGCTATCACCTATCACCCTTAATTCCGTGGCACCATAGAAATGAGCGGCCTCCAGCCCGGCCAGCAAGGCTTCATATTCAGCTATATTGTTGGTTGCTGGGAAGTCAAGCTGAAATGCCTGTGGAATGGTGACACCCTCGGGTGATAGAAGGACGATTCCTATTCCCTTACCGTGTGAATTCAGAGCCCCGTCAAAATATAATGTCCAAAGGTGGGAAGATCGGATCAACATTAGTTCGTCATCCGGGAGCTCCGATTGGACCGGGTCAAAGAGGGGTATAGGGTGATGGGCTAGATGTTCGGCAATGGCATAGCCCTTAATCGCCTTATGGGGGACATAGGTGATATCAAACTGAGAAAGGAAGCTCTGCCAACGACCTAACCGATCGCTAGAACAGTTTTCTCCAGAAGGAATTTGATGGGATTGATGCGGGCGATGAGATTGACCTCATGAGCTAAGAAATAGTGTTTAAGCTTCTGAACTACCCAGACTAGTGCAGCACAGGTCTTCTCCACTACAGTATACTTCTGCTCGCATGGATCAAAGATCTTTGACAAATAGTAAGTTGCCCTCTCTTTCCCTTCTTCATCAACTTGTGCAAGGACTGCCCCAAGAGAATTTTCCAAAACCGAGATATATAAAACTAAGGGCTTGCCAGGGACTGGTGGTCTAAGCACAGGGGGACTAGCCAGGTATCTTTTCAAACCATCGAATGCATCCTGGCACTTCGAATCCCATTTGAACTCGGCCCCCGCCTTGGTCAACTCATAGAAAGGTTTACACCTTTGGGAGTGTTGTGAGATGAACCGGCGGACAAACTGTAGCCTCCCGATTAGTCCTCGAAGTTCTTTCATATTTCTCGGAGGAGGCATACCAATGATTGCCTTGGCCTTGTTTGGGTCGATCTCTATGCCCCTTTTACTCACTATGAACCCCAACAGTTTTCCTGAGGATACTCCAAATGTGCATTTCTTTGGGTTCATCTTCAATTTATATTCCCTAGCCCTTTGCAAGACCTTTCTTAACACTTCAGGATGATCTTTTCGGCGTTTGGACTTAACGACCAGGTCATCCACGTACACCTCTACAAGGGTATGCATCATGTCATGGAAGATAGCCCTCATTGCTCTCTGATGGGTAGCACCATCATTCTTCAGTCCAAAGGGCATGACGACATAGCAGTAGGTTCCACAAGGTGTGGTGAACGAGGTCTTCTCCTGGTCCTCTTCGGCCAACCGGATTTGAATATATCCGTAATAGCCATCCATGAACGACAACATCTCGAATCCAGCGGTGTTATCAACCGATACGTCAATATGAGGTAAAGGAAAGTCATCTTTAGGACACGCTCGGTTCAAGTCCCCGAAGTCTATACGGTCCGAACTCGGCCATCCTTCTTCATGACGGGGACTATGTTTCCCCCCCATTGCGGATAAAGGACGACCTTAATGAATCTTGCTTGATGTAACTTGTCGACCTCTTCTTTCATCTTAAGTGCAACATCAGGGTGGAATCTCCTTAATTTTTGCTTGACCGGGGTAACTCCAGGTTTCAAAGTTAGACGATGTTCAACTAACGAGTTGTCTAACCCCGGCATGTCTTCGTATGTCCATGCGAACGTGTCCTTATATTCTTCCGTAATTTTAATCAAACTCGTTCCTCGGTGGGAGTGAGGTTTGCGCTTAGGAGGATTGTCTTGGGATCTTCCGGCGTTCCGAGATTCAATTCTTTTGTCGGTTCATCCACCGTGGCTAATGGTTCTTCAAATCTTTTAAGTCCAGATGTATATGCATCAGCCAAGTCCTCAATTCCATCCTCGAAATCAGTATCTTTTTCTGATAAGACCTCGTAAACTCCCAGTGTATGATCTACATTGAATTCATCCTCATATTGGATCTCATTAAGCTGGATAGCATTTTCCAAAAACCTTGGCCGCCTTGCACATTCCTTGCATTTTTGAGCTATTTGTTGGAGATATCTTTCTGGCACACGTTTACCTCGAATTTTCTTCTTTCCTATCCTAACTACTCCTAAAGAAGACGGAATTGAAAAGGTGGTATTAACAGTGGGTGAAGGATCGAGCAGATCGATCAGTGAGTTGGAGAAGAGGGGTCCCTGGTTGGGAGCACCCTCCGAGACAAGTAGCGACGTCTCCTCGATGGAAAACTGAGTTTGCGAGAGGACGTTTTTGGGTATTTTGGGTATTTTCAATAACAAAAAGGGAATGAGCCGATGGGGCTCGAGCGGAAATCGAAAGCTTAAGTAAATGGGAGAAAAATGGGCTCGCGGGCCCGATGATAACAAGAAATGGGCGAGATAGGCCCAAAGCTGGTGAAAAGATCTAAGGGGCACGTGGGCCCGAATGGTGGGCACGCGGGCCCAAAGCGAGAAAATGAATCTAAAGGGCACGTGGGCCCGGCGGTGGGCATGTGGGCCCAAGGTTGTTGGATTGGAATGGGCATAGAAGCCCGGTGGAGTGAGAAGATTTAAATGGGCTCTCGGGCCCATTGATCGCTCAGTGGCCATTTTGGCCCAAATGTGGGAATTGGGCTAGATAGCCCATCAAGCGAATCCAAGAGGGATAGAGTGAGGATTTTGAAATACGTGACCGTAGGATACGGTTCACGCGGGATGTTGTTTGGAGGTGGGTTCGAGTGGACAAGTTGTTTAGAGATGGACTTGCCCCGGATCGGTTCTTCCTCCTCTATGAACAACCGAGCTAAAGATGAACTCGGGTTGTCCACCTCCTCCTCTTGCTCTGGTGCCTTCTTCCTCTTGACCGGTTCTTCTTCTTTGTCCCCGGCCATCATCATGGTCTCCCCTTTAATAAAGAATTTTTGGAGTCCCATGGCATTTTTTGGCCGGTAGACCATCCGCGGAGTGAAACGGGCTCATAGCCAAGCCCGTGTCTCTTTGGTCTTCGTACGGCTTCAATGGGGTGCACAACCCCCTCGGCTCCTTTCCCAGCCCCTTTCCCGGCTGATAGCCCATCCCTTTCATCATCCGCAACGCAAGCGAATCTGGAGGCGTCGTTAACACCATGACCTCGGGTAGCTCTGTAGTTGAAACCAACGGCCGGGACAGATTTTGATATTGGTAGTGCAGAAGAGGGGTCATCCACGTCACTCGGAATGGGGATGTTGGTTACTTTGATCACCTGGCCCTTGTATGGGAACTTCAGACACTGATGATTAGTGGAGGCAACAGCTCCTATTGCCTCAAGGTACGGGCGTCCCAAAATAGCTTTGAATGTAGGGTCCAGTTCTAGAACGTGAAACTCGGTGGTGACAGCACACGGCCCGAGCCCTACTTTCAATGTAACCACCCCTCGTGCCGGCTTCCGGGAGTTGTCATATGCGGTCACCGTGACGGCAGAAGGCTCAATTTCTTCATCGGAGATGCCGCAAAGTTGCAATGTTTCTGGCGGCATGACATTTATGGATGCTCCGGTGTCAATCAAGCAAGACTTGATCTCCACGCCTCGGATGACTACTGCAACGCGCAAGGCATACTTTCTGATCTCTGGCCGTGCCAACTCCTCCTGTGTAAAGGTGAGTGCCGGATGTTCACTCCTCGGGGTCAGGACAGCAATGATCTTCTCAGGCGGGAGGTCCTCATTGACCATGACCCGCTGTAAGTATTGTTGCAAGATGTCCTGATGATTCTTTGACCTCTTTATCAGCTCCAGAATTGAAATCCGTGCCGGCATTTTGTCCAAATGTTTTAATAGATCATATGCCGTGCCGGGCAATGGTTCTTCCACTACCTCCTCTTCTGCTTGCTCCTGTGGTTGTATCCCGGCACAGGGGAAGACCCTTTGGAACATCCTCCCGCTACGAAGTACGGCGCCAGCGTGGTAGGGGGAAGTGGTGATGATGGTGATGGTAGGGTTGGTTGGTAGGTTGAGGAGCCCATGGTAGGTAGGGGTGGTGAGGATCGGATGATGAGGGGTCGTGGATTGGTGGAGGCCGGTATGTTGGGTGATGGTTGGGGTGTTGGTGGTGATGGTCTAATGATGAGGGGTCGTGGGGTGGCGGTGATTGGTAGATTAGGTGATGTCCGGGGTGTTGGTGGCGGTCTAATGATTAGACGCCGTGGAGGATTAATGGTGGTTGGTGGGTTAGGTTGGGGTGATGGTTGGGGTGCTGGTTGGGAGACGGGTGGCGGTCTAATGATTAAGCGTCGTGGAGGGTTAATGGTTGGTGAGGGTAGTGGTGTTTGGATAGTTTGTGGGCTGGGGGCAACTCTCGGTATGGAGAGTATGGTGCGGTTTGTAGGTGGGGTCGGTATGGCGGGCATGGAGGTGATTTGATCCTCGACACCGCCAACCACAGGAATGGTGGGTTGACTCCTCGATGGCGGAGTGGACGAGGCCGAGTCGTTGGTTTGGTGGTGCTGGTGCCGGTGCTTGTACGGGTGCATGTACCGGTAGCGGATCTTGGACTATGCCCAGGCCGGGCTGCTGTTGTGCTTGTTGTCGCCGTGGTTGATTACTGCCGTGCCTTCATGGCTTGTATAGACTCTCCCATCCGTGCCCGGTCAATGTTTCCCCGATCGTTGAGGTCATGAATGTAATCTTTAAGCCGGAAACGGACATCCACCGTGTGCCCGGGATACCGATGGTAAGCGCGGTATTTTGTCATGTCAACATTTGCCGGCCACCCTTCTCTCTCCTTTGGAAGCTCTAACCGCTGTTCAGCCATCAATGCATTGAAAATGTCGACGAGGGGAATGGCGGTTGAGGGTAGTATTCTCTCTTGGGTCCCCCCTCCTAAGTCGGTTGGCTGGTGGTGGCACTTGGTTGTAGGCTTGTTGTGGTGGTGGTGGTCGGTTGTAGACATGTTGTTGTTGAGGCGCTCGGTTGTAGGCATTTGATTGCTGGGGCACTCGGTTGTAGGTGGGTTGCTGTGGTGGTGCTCGGTTGTATGCAAATTGTTGCTGTGGCAGAGGAGCTGGTTTAGGGGCTGGGCGGTATTGTTGGTTGGGTGGTGGGTTACGGTATTGGCTCTGACGGTACCCACCCTGGTTACCCATGGCATTGATGCTCTCATTATTTACTACCCCTTCGGTGGTGGGTCCTACCGGTGTAGGCTTTCTAGTATTACGGGGCTTGGTGTCGAACGGGTTGATCATGGATGCATCCTTAAAGTGGGTTTGGAGGTAGCGGGCGCTATCACACAGTTCCCTCATGGTTGTTAGACGGTGCATGATCAGAAGGTTGCGAAGGTAAGGCGTTGTGTTCCCAATGAGCATCCTCACCGCTCCCCCTGCGAGATGGTATCCACAAGCCTCTCGGCCATTCCCCTCCACCGATCGGCAAATCGGGCAAAGTCCTCATCCGGCCTCATCTTTTCGGCAATTAAGTCGGTTATCGAGCAGCCGGCCCCACCCTATCCTTGTACCTCTGTAGAAACTTCGTCTTAACAATGTCGAAATCCGCCGCCTCAATGGAATCAAGAGAATAGAACCAGTCTAGGGCGGATCCATCCAATGACCGACGGAATAGGAAGGCAAGGGCTTTGCGGTCATTTTTCCAGAATGAGGAGTCATAGAGAAAGCTCTTTAGATGGTTAAAAGGATTACCAGTCCCGTTGTAACGTTGGAAGACTGGTATCTCTGAAGGAGGAAGGTGTAGAACTGGGAAAGAGGGGACAGAGATTTCAGGGATGGCTTTAGAATCGAGGCGGTGCCTCATCTCTTCGAAGCGCTCATCCATCTGGTCGATTTTGTTCATTAACACCTGGGTGAGGCTGGATTCCTGAGCCGCGGGAGCAAAGTGTTTACTTGATTGGGTTGGAAGAGGTGGGTTGGAAACAGGAACTGGTGCAGAATTGTGTGAATGCCCCACAACGGGGTGAGTAGAGACACATCAAGGTTGCCTAGGAGAAGAGATGATCAAGGGCACGATTGCCGGTTGGGGTGGTGAGGGGCTTGATTTCCCTCGATCGGAGCTTGATTGGTGGGCATCTTGCCCTTAGTGGCATATTGGACAATTGCAAAGGCCTCGGGATCAAGGTGAAGAGATAGATCCTTGAGAGCTTGTTCTATAATATGTGAAGTGGATCGGTGAGCGGGATCTTGGACCTCAGGTTCCATCACGGCATTAACATGGCCATCTGGTTGGACCACGGGTAGCTGAAGCACGTCGTGTCCCATCTCGTACTCCTCTTCTTGGCCGCAGTAGTCCGACATCCCGATGTGTCTTCCGGACCTTAGAGTGGGCATCCTGTCAAATTCCCTTACAAAATGGTTGAAAGAAAGCAAATGAAAGGTGTAAACGCAAAGAGAGTTTTTTTTTGTTTGGTTATGGTTGTTTGTTTGATTTGATTTGGTTTCAATTTTGTTGTTTGGCAAGCAAGTTGAACATAAAAATTAAAGGGATTTTTTTTTTTAGGTGTTTTGAAAGAGATTTTTTTTTTTTTTCAATTGTTGTGAGCAAGCAAGTTATGCAAACAAGGTTTTAAAATGACTACTCAACAATTATTGGGTTGAAACCTTAGATTAGATAGATTGTTAGCAATTGTTTACTCAAATTGGGTATGGTTCCTATTGCTTCAATCTTCAAGACCTAAGGTTATCACTCATTCACCACGAGTAGGTACTTGGGTTCTTCGGGTTTTGGGGAAGTGGTACAACCGGCCCAATCGTGCGGAGAGGAATACTCCACGGATGGGGACTTACGGAGGTCTTGATGGAAACCACCAAATCAACTAGGAAGGAATATCCCAGAAGAGAGGTAAGAATCCACCATGAAGGTGTTTGGAGGGTGAGGGTGTGTTGGGAGAGAGAGGCCCCGCCTCGAATGCCCTACGGATCGGAACGAGTCCGGTACCCGATGCAAAGCTAATGCAAAAATGAAAAATGGAGGGTAGAAGGAGAAGAAGCAATCAATATGCAAACATGAATGAAAGCTATTAAATAAGTCAAGCAAGTGAATGCAAACAAGATAAGCAATGAGAAAGTAAAACAAGTAACTAGAAACTAGCAACTAAAAATGTGGTTCGCGCGGGAACCGGCTTGTGTTGGAGTGTTCAAGTGTGGAGAAATCTGAAGTAAAAGTAAAAGGATGGTCCACGCGGGGACCGAATTGAAAATAAAGTGGCTCACGCGGGAGCCGAGTTTTGGAAAAGTAGGTGGTTCACGTGGGAACCGGTTTTTGAAGGAAAAGGGGTGGTTCACGCGGGAACCGGTTTGTTTGATTGGAAAAAGGAAAGGAGGGCCACGTGGGGCCAATCTAATTGGTGCAAAGGGGTGGTCCACGCGGGGACCGATCTAAAAGTGAGTTGGTTCACACGGGAACCGAGTTGGAAAAGAAAGGTGGTTCACGCGGGAACCGGTTTTTGAAGGAAAATGGGTGGTTCACGCGGGAACCGGTTTGTTTGATTGGAAAAAGGAAAGGAGGGCCACGTGGGGCCAATCTAAAGGTGCTGCAAAGGGGTGGTCCACGCGGGGACCGATCTGAAAGTAAGTTGGTTCACGCGGGAACCGAGTTGGAGAAGAAAGGTGGTTCACGTGGGAACCGGTTTATAAGAAGAAAAGTGGTTCACGCGGGAACCGGGCTGAAATTAAAGACAAGAAATCAAGTCCACATGGGGGACAATCTTAAAGGAAGAGTAATCAGCAAGTTTTTAAAAGTAAATTGACATGGAAAAGGGTAAAGGACAAGCCGGTTCACGCGGGAACCAAGTCGGAAAACAACTAGTTGCACGGATCAATCAAGCTAGCACGGTTGAAGACATTGGTGGTCCCACCGTGGTCGCCAAAAAGCTGTCGACTCCGAAAACGGGTTCCGGATCGGCACCTCAAGAGAAGAAGGTAATGAAAGATGGAATTGGGGAAAGGGGAGTGAATCAAAAGACACTCGGAAAGCGGTAAAGACTCCTCACCTCGGTCCCACACTCACATTGATCCCCGAACTTTCATCTCACGGCGTCGCTCGAGCACCGGAGACGGTTCGGGTCATGTGGGAGGAGAGTGAGGAGGAGATTAAAACATGAATGAAAGGTGGTCGCCAGGAGCCGCGGGCTCCGCTTTATGTAATGAAAATTAAGAAGTTGACCGTGTGTACCTTAGCGTGGGAGAAAGGGATGTGAGTTCAACCTTCTTCTTCTTCGGCCGGCCGATGAAGAAGAGTCTCCAATCCAATGCTAGCTTGATCAACCTGTGCAACTAGAACAATGAACCAAGTGAAGAGTTTGGTTAGACTTGTGAAGTGTAGTAACTGTAGAGAGAATATGAAAGAGAAGCAATTGGAATCGAACTCACTGGATTGGGGTGAGTCCTAACCCCTTTTTTTGTGTTTTTGATGATGTAAAAATGATGTAAATGAACTAAAATATGCTTTAAAACAGTAAATAAACAGAATTAATGGAGTTTAGAAAGCTTATGGAATGATTTGGCTTCAGTTGAAGCCGAGTTGGTTGAAAACAGCCGGTTCGGGTAGCTTGGTACCCTTCTGGCGCGACTTTGGTGCAGAGGATGTTACGGACGACCCCGATGTCGGAATTGAGTGCCGTTTGTTGGAGTAGACGGAGGACTCAGAGAAGAAGAGTTCCTATGTTGATGACTTCTCCGAAATCCTCCTGTAGAAGTCAGTAAAAATTATGAAAGTGGGCGGATATCAAAAACAGAACCTGGATGCGCGCCCTCAGTGTAGCAACCGCCACGAACAAACGGCAAGTCGGAATGGAGTGCCGTCAGTTGGGGACGAAAGAGGACGAAGAGAGGAACAATTTTTATGTTGAAGACTTTTGCAGCAGAAGCCTCGGATTTTCTCCAGAAGTCGATGAAGATGGTTGATGAAGAACACCCGGATCGAGCCTTCTCCTTCACCTCGGGATCGGTTTCTTGACTTCGGATCGCCTTTGGACGTCGGGATGGCTTTGGAGAAGAGCTTGGACGACCTTGGGACGAGCTAGGCACCGGGGTTCAACCTCGGTTCGTTGAGAATGGCCCTCAATTTATAGGGGAAGAGAGCCGGTGCAAAATTTAGAAACTGGGTGTACCGCGCCCCCGCTTTTCAAAGGAGACGAGGGCGCGCAGGCGCGCCCCGGTTCGGGGCGCGGTCTGCGCGCCCCCCGTTTCAAAGGGAGCGGGGGCGCGTTCGGCGTCTCATTGCTAAAAATCGACGGAAACTTCCGGAAATTGCTAAAAATCAACTTGATATACGTAACGCGCCCCCGAACCGGGGGCGCGGTACAAATGAGTGAAAATCCTCCCCCGGAAACCTTCCAAAAACCCGGTTTAGAAGGTGCTAATCGGGGTAATTTCTGATTTAAAGCAACTGACCGCGCCCCCGCCTTTCAAAGGAACCGGGGGCGCGCAGGGCGCGCCCCCAGTTTGAGGGCGCGCAGGGCGCGCCCCCGGGTTGAGGGCGCGCAGGGCGCGCCCTCCCCTTTCAAGCGGAGCGGGGGCGCGGTACACTCTCTCTCCTGCGCGCGTGTTCCGCGAGCCGTATCTTGCAAACCGGATGTCCGATTCGGCTCCCGTTTGTCGCGTTGGAAAGAGGGCCTTCAACCGCACCTCCTCAAGTCGGTAAACCAGCCGCATGACTCCCGATATGTTCGTACGGGGCTTTCTACCGGTTTACCCTCTCGCGGAAAGCCGAAACCCGGAGCGAAGATCCGAAAGAGCACGGTTCCGGTCGAGAAATCTCGGGTCAACTCGGGATGACTTGAAATGATGACCGAAAAAGTCCGGTACGATCGGACAATCCGAAGTCATCGAAAAATCTGAGATTAACCCGGTAAACGTGAATCGAAAGCCGTAAAAGCCGCGAAACCCTAAAATTGACCGAAATGGCCGTATAGCCCCGGTTGATAAAATATATGGCTAGACTCGACCTGGATGACCTGAAAAGACCCGGTGATGACCGGAAAGGCCTAACATGTGGTCCGGGATAGCCGTGTCAGCACAGATCGAAAAAGCCGTAACGAAAGCCGTCATTGACCGACGCATACCGAAATGACTTCTCGGAAACCCTGAATGTTACGGAACACATGCGGGACTCTCGAGGCCTTCAATTATGGACCATTCAAGGTCGGTCATCGAGCAGGCTTCGTGTTTTTACAGTTCACGTGCGGCTCTCGCTTGAAGGTTACGGCAATATTCCGGAAATCTTCGGTCCATTCTCAACTCACAAGGGGCTCCACCAATGTCCTTAGCTCATCTCCACGAGTTAGTCCGGATCAGATAACGGTCAGATAAAAGATATCGCCTATGGAATAAGAGTTTGGGGCTCCGAATCAGGCCAAATTGGCGTGTCTACAGCGCTCAAGGTTGGCAACTAGAAAGTCACAATACAACTATGCCTGTCAACCCGGCTAGGCCTCCTGCTAGGAACCCTCCTAGACAAATAATCCATGCAACTGCTACTCCACAACTACCACAAAGCTCAATAACCCAACCACTGGCCGCCACTTCTTCTCGCCGACCCATCATTAGGCCAGCCCCCTCCTTAACTACACCTCCTTCAACCATTGCTACACACCGGCCCTTGCTCATCCGACCACCACAATCACCACCAAACCTGAACCCCCAGCCTACGAGCTCTACCACTCCAAAACCCCAACCTATCATACAATCACAACCTTCATTAAACTCATCAACCACTTCTGCACCCCGGCCTCTTCTTATCAGGCCACCGGTATCACCATCACTACCACCTCCAAATCCTACCACTCTACCAACTAACCCCATCATCCCAGAACCATCAATCCCATTACCTATCATACCTGCACCTACACCACCTGTTCCACCAGAACCCACCCCTAGTTAACCCGTCACCTCTACCCGACCGCCAAATAGCCCCGGTGCTTCGGAGTGGGAGGATGTTCCAGCGGCTCTTTCCCCAAGCCGGAACACAACCGCAAGAGCCAGTGGAGGAGGAACAAGTAGAAGAACCATTGCCAGGCACGGCCTATGATCTGTTAAAACATTTGGATAAAACACCGGCCCGTATTTCCATACTTGAGTTGATCAAAAGATCAAAGGTGCACCAAGAGATTCTACAGCAGTACTTGCAAAGGGTCATGGTGAATGAAGATCTCCCACCTGAGAAGATCACTACAGTGTTAGCCCCTAGAAGTGAGCACCCAACACTCACTTTCTCTCAGGAAGAATTAGCAGATCCAAACTTTAGGAGATATGCTTTGCATGTGGCTGTTATCATCTGCAATGTCGAAGTAAAATCATGTTTGGTTGACACTGGAGCTTCCATCAACGTTATGCCGCCCGAAACATTGCAGTTGTGCGGTATTTCGGAACAAGAAATCAAGCCATCTTGTGCCATGGTTATAGCCTATGATAACTCCAAGAAGTCTGCACGTGGGGTGGTCACACTAGAAGTCAAACTTGGACCATGTACGGTCACAACATATTTTCATATTCTAGAATTGGATCCAACCTTTCGGGCTATACTTGGGAGGCCATACTTGGAGGCAATAGGAGCTATGGCTTCAACAAACCACCAGTGCATAAAATTTCCCTTTAAAGGACAAGTGGTCAAGGTGACTAGCATGCCTATAAGGGACGAGCTGAACGATGCTTCTTTACCCCTAGGTCTGTCAATACAACCCCAGATCTCAGTGGGAAAGTTGCCAGAAGTCATATGCATGACCGCCTCTCTACCAGACACACTGGGATGGTGGATGATGATGAATTGGGCTATCAGCCTGGAAGAGGTTTAGGGAAAGATCTTCAAGGGATCACTCAGCCAATTGAAACTGTGAAAAGGCCACGCAGGCAGGGGTTGGGATATGAATAGGGTTCCATCCCAAGGAGGATCTTCCAGCCAGGATATGCCATGGGACTTCACACCTTCTTTATCAAAGGGGAGACCATGATGATGGCTGAAGATGGCAAAAGTTCCATGATAGCTGTCAAGAGAAGAAAGGCTCCAGATGAAGAAGAAGAAGACTTGGAAGACTTGTGCTTATCTTTGACTCGTCTGTTCTCGAGTGGGGAAGAGTATCAAGAACCACCCAAGGGCAGACCAATCTTGGATCATCTAGTTAATCAGACCACCCAAGTCAAAACCATTCCACAAGGCCCAAATACAACAATGTCATGTTTGAACCTCGTACCTTTATTTCTAGATCTTTTGGATGGGCTTCAGGGCCCACCTTCCCACTTTGGGCCCATGAGCCCTCTTCAACCTTCCACTCTTACTGGGCCTGCTTGCCCATTTGCTTCCCTCATCAACTTCAGAACTGAGGGCTTTTCCAAACATGGGCTTACATGCCCATTTATTTTTAAGATCGGGTCCGCGTACCCGTTTACTTTTTTAATCCGTTTTGGACCCATGTGTCCACTTTCTATTACCATTGGGCCCACGAGCCCCTTTTTCCCTTTTATTCTTAAGCTTTTCTCTCTATTAATTCAGTCATCTTCTAGCAAGCCTCGAGTCACTCAGACTCATTCTATCTTTTTACTTGAAATTTCCAAAACATCTTCTCTGAAACTCACATTTCCATCGAGGAGACGTCTCTACTCATCCCAGAGGGTACTCCCAATCAGGGATCCCCCTTTTCTGAATCATTGATCGATTTGCTCGATCCCCCCTCCACTGTAAATACCACCTTTCCAGCTTTATCTTCAGTAGGTAAAGTTAGGTTAGGAAATAGGAAAGTCAAAGGAAAAGGAGTTTCAAACAGATATCTGCAACAATTAGCACAGAAATGTGTACAGTCTTGACTGATCGGTTAGGGCGATGGCAGAGTTTCTTATCCCAATTTGATATCACTTATGTCCCACAGAAGGCAATTAAGGGTTATGCTATTGCTAAACACCTTGCCCATCATCCCATACCCATCTTTGACCCAGTCTGGTCGGAGTTCCCGGATGACGAACTAATGTCAGTCCGATCTTCCAATCTTTGGACATTATATTTTGATGGGGCTCTAAACTCTCATGGTAGAGGGATAGGTATTGTCCTTCTGTCACCTGAAGGTGTCAACATCCCACAGGCTTTTCAGCTTAACTTTCCAGCAACCAACAACATAGCTGAGTATGACGCCTTGCTGGCCGGGCTGGAGGCCGCTCATTTCCATGGTGCCACCGAACTGAGGGTGATAGGTGATAGTCAATTGATCCTATGCCAGGTCCTATCCAAGTACCGAACATCTCATCCAAACCTCAAACCCTACCAGGAGCTCACCACCTGCTACATCAAGCTATTCTTCAAACTCACCTTTGTCCATGACCCCCGCTCTCAGAATATCCTCGCCGATGCCTTAGCTTCACTAGCTTCATCTCTATCTGTCCCGTTAGGCAGGCAAGTGCGGACTATCCACATTTGTAAAAGGACAATTCCAGCAATTGAGGATGGACGTTTTCTAAAAGTTAAGGAGAGGTTCAACAGAAAGGAATACTTAGAACATAAAGAAGAAATCTCTTTGATTGAGTTAGAAGAATTAGAAGAAGGTGAGAGACCTTGGTATGACGAGATTGCGAGGTATTGTCAAGATCAGTCATATCCGCCTGGATCAACCACCAAGGAAAATAAGGCAATCAGAAGAGTATCCCAGAGGTATACAATCCTAGGAGGAGTGCTATATAAGAGAAGCCTAAGTGGAATCTTACTCAGATGTCTTGATGAAGAAGAAGCTGAGTTGGTGCTGAAAGAACCACATTATGGAGTTTGTGGTGGTCATGTGAATGCCCAAGCCCTTGCTAAGAAAATCATCCGACAAGGGTATTATTGGCCAACTCTAGAAGAAGACTGCTCCATCTTTGTCCGGCATTGTCCTTCATGTCAACTTCATGCCGACAAGATTCACTCTCCCGCATCTTCCCTACATCCAATTCATGCCCCATGGCCTTTCGCCATGTGGGCTTTTGATATCATTGGCCCCTTGAGTGACCTCAACTCCGAAATGCACTCAAAATCATTCATTCTGACGGCAACGGAGTACTTCACAAAGTGGGCAGAAGCGGAAGCATTCGTGGAGATTAAACCGTCAACAGTTTGCTCCTTCATCAAGCGCAACATCCTGGCAAGGTTCGGGATCCCCAGCGACATTGTCACCGATAATGGGCCACAATTTCTTTCTCAAGATCTGCGTGATCTTTGCAACAGGTATTACATTTCATTGCATCATTCATCACCATACTATCCTCAAGGCAATGGTCAAGCAGAAGCCACTAATAAAACCTTAATCAAAATCATCAAGAAATCTTGTAAGTCTAGCAAATTTGCCGACTGGCCTGATAAGCTTGTAGATGCTCTATGGGCTTATCGTACTTCTGTAAGGACTCCCACTGGACAAACCCCGTATGCTTTGGCATATGGGATGGAAGCAGTGGCCCCTTACAAAGTATTACTTCCATCTCTCCGAGTTCAGCTCGATAGGGATATTCCTGTTGATGAGATAAGAGAATCTCTCCTCGCACAGCTTGAACTCTTGGATGAAAGAAGGCTAGCCGCCGCCGAGCATGCCCGGACTTATCAGAATAGACTCAAAAGGTTTTATCAAAAGAGGGTGATCGAGAGAAAGTTCGATATCGGTGAGATGGTAGTCAAACGCATATTCCTTAAGCCAGGGGGTCCCCGCTCCAAGTTGCAACCTAACTGGGAAGGGCCTTTTGTAATCACTGAAAAGTATCCAGGTAATGCATATGAATTGACTAATGCAGATGGAGAAAAATTGAATCATCCTTGGAATGGAGTTTACCTCAAAAAGTACTTTCCATAAAAATGGAGAAACCACTGGTATAATCTCAAGTCATCGATCCTAGGTTTTTCGTGAGAAGTCAAGGGTAGGTACCATCCTACACACACAACACTTCCCGATCCTAGAATCCCGACAACCTGACACTTGCGAAAGGCAAGGCAGAAATCTAGAAATGGAAGGAATACCCTTACCCTATTCTCTTCTACTCGGTCCAAGATGGGGAGAGAAGATTAGAGAGGGGTAGTATCGAAAACACTCGCCACCCTAGTAGGAGGCTATCTCAGAGGGTACAAAAGGGTGCCAAAAGATGGGCAATGAACCCCTTAGGTTAGAAAAAAAAATGATTAACCTGTCTGAATGAGTACCCAGAATGATAGTCAAGGCAAAAGGCACTAAAAGATGGGCAATGTCCCCACGGGTCAAAAACCTGTCCAAATATGTGCCACATAGAAAAGAACAAAAAAAGAAAGAAAAACCCAAAGAGGCCGAACCCCAATGGGTAATTTGAGTGAGAGAAGAGAAATCCCTCTCAACATCTTCAAACCCTATCATGGACTTCCTCTATACTCTTCCTCCTTAAACCCCTTGGGTAGGGTAAACCGACCAAATCCAGGTGGAACCCAAGCCGATCAAAGGAAGAAGGTTAGAAAGATTCTAGGTAGGGAACTTTGTTTTTGCACGTGGCATCTACCACTTGAGTCTTGACAAACTCCAAAGACCGATGAATTATCTCAAATACCAGCATTTTCTTCACAAAAAATGCATATTTCAAAAAAACAAAATAAAATGCGTATTTCAAAAACCCCAAAAAATGTATATTTCAAAAACCCAAAAAATTTGAATATTTAAAAATTCAAAAAAAAAACACATATTTCAAAGAAATCCAAAAAAATTGAATACTTTTGAAAATCCAAATGATTGTTTTCAAGAAAATCCAAAAAAAAAAATTGCTTAGTCATGATCATCGCCTTAGTTGCATCCATGTTTTTTTGACTGTCATGCATATTTCCATTTCTGCATTGCATATCCTTCTACTTTAATTACCTTGTTAAGAAGGCTCTCCCCCTTGACCTAAGTCAAAGTTGACCATAATGGGCAAAGGGATGAGTCATGGTGAAGATCTAATCCCCTTTTATTAAGTGTTACAGGCATTTCAATGTAGAAGAGGAGAAGATTCACACCATGACAGGTAAGTTCTCTCAACCCTTACATTTCATTTTAAGTCATTTGTTTTATTCCACCTTGTTAAGAAGGCTCCTCCCTTTGACTCAAAATCAAGGCAAATGATATACAGGCAAAGGGATGAGTAATGATAAAGATTTAATCATTTTCATTAAGTATTTTCAGGAGCTGAAGAAGCAAAAGGAGAAGAGCGATCAGGTAGAATTTTTTTCTGAAAAAAAAAAAAATTTTGGCCTCAAGGCGCATGTGCCCTCATCTGGGGGCACATGGCCAAGTGCCCCACCCCAGGGCGCATGGCCAGGTGGCCCCGATCGGGGGCACATGGACAAAAAATTTCGAAAAATTCAGAAAAATCTCAAAAATTCAAAAATTGTCTATAACGTTAAAAATGACATTTTTGCTAAAGAAACCATCATTAAAAACTTTGTTTTGACATCCAAATGATGGTTCAAATAGTAAAACATTTAATTAATCATTTCATGAACAATCTGCTTTATATGACAATTCTTTCTATTGGGTACTAACCAGAAATGTGCAGGCAACCTTTTTAGTCCTAACAGGTGAATTGGTGAGATCAGTATTCCCCAAGGAACGTCATGCCAACCTTGCGGCGAAAAAGAGATGAAGCGCCACCCAACTGAACGTTATCATGGTGCTATATTACAAAGATTGGATCAGAGATGCTGATGAATCAGGCGATCGATGCAGCTTACCTGAAGATTTCATCCTCAGCTTCTCATCAATCTCACATCACATCACCACCATCACTTCATTTTTGCACTTCACATCACTCTTACTATCTGTCACCTAGTTATGTTAGGTCCATTTTATGTATATTATATGCATTAATGTTGAAGACCTTGAGAGTGAAGATGACTGGGCCCGAGGTCCCCTTTAACAAAATCTGCGACGGCATGGTCATTTCTTCACACTCACGGATAAGCCAAAATTGAACATTGGAGGGACGATGGTTCCTAATCGGGTGTCTTGACCTCCAATAGACAATCTATATCTTCAATTATTTTCTACATAATTTTCTGTGTTCACATCCATCTCCTTTTCTTTCTTCATCATTACCAATTTTATTTCATCATGTTTTCTCTTTCTTTTATTTCATTATGTTTTATTCTTTCTTTTATCCCTTTATGTTTTATTCCTTTCTTTTTGTTCCACCATGTTTTATTCTATCATTTCTTTTATCCCACCGTGTCTTTTATCCCACCGTGTCATGGCAATTGTCATGCCATTGTTTCTTCTTTCCCATCATTCTATGTTAGTCCCACCATTATCTTTCAATCTCACTATGGCTTAAATCTGTCTTGTCGTTTTCCGAATACTTGATTTTTTGTCAGAGCGTGATTCATGGTTTTCACGATACCCGAGCAATTTTGTTGTGCATAAACGAACCCTTTAAGAACTTGAGGTTCTTCCACTCAAAATTAAACTGAGTATTTTGATGAAACTTGAATGAACTTGAGATTCCAAATATGATGGATTGGTATTCTTTTCATTTCAAGATCAACTTCTCTTTTACAAACTTTAGCCCATCACAGTACAAGAACACCGCAAAGTTCGGGTTGCTGGCTGATGATGAACCTACGAATTCGAGGACTCCTCACCACGCTGAGGGTTGGCTACATCCTTTTATCCTTTATCATTCACTTTTTCATTTCTCGTGCCAAGGGCATGTCTTTTACCAGTCAATTATATGAGGTTTTGATAGAACATGAAAGCGATCTAGAATACTCAGAGAGATTCATTTTGCTGGATCGGGTAGATAAGCGTGTCTATATCTACACCTTGATGCCACCTTTTCAGTCCATCACCATTCCATTCCGCTACATTCATCTACGTTCACTTGCATTCCATTATAGTTCACTCCGAATCACTCCACTTTATTACATGTCACTCCCCTACAAAGCCGACATCAAGGCGAGGCAAGATGTAGACACGCCAAATTCGCATAATTCAGAGCATAAAACTCATGTTTTATAGGGTAACATGTGTAATTGACCTTAGAATGATACCGGGTCTTTTTTAGTTGATTTGGAGCTTCGCCGAACGAAATCGGATGTTTTACGATGTTTTCTGCGAAAAGCCGTAATTTTCGAGCGAAAGCCACACGTAAATTGTGTAAACACGGAAGTTGGCTGAATGACCAATGCCTAATGATCATGCATTGAAGGTTATGGTCATATTCACACCCCGAACAAGTTTTGTTGCATATCGTGCCTTTCCGGTTTCCCGTCGGAGTCATTTTGACCTATATTGGATCTTCTGTTCACTTCCCTAACTTCCGGATACAATTCTGAAGTTTTGTAGGGTGTGATGGCTGATCCAATGCTATATAAAGCTTCTTCGGCCTGTTATCTTTCCAACGCAACAAACGGCGTCGAATTCCGAGTTTGGGAGTGTTCGCAATGGCTTCCGGAAGAAGGACGCGCGAAACTAGTCCCATGCGCCCGGGTTCCTGGTCACATGCGCCCGGGACCCAGGGCACGTGGCCATGCGCCCTACCAATGAGGCACGTGACCTTGTGCCCTCACTTGAGGGCACATGCACCCCACCTTTGAGGCACGAGGGACCCAGTCTTTCATCGGGACTCTACCACTGAACGGCCGGACCGGATAAGACCATTATCCTCGGGAACAGTGCCATGCGCCCTCACTAGGGGGCACATGTGCCCTTCAGTGGGGCGCATGCGCCGAACACCAGGGCGCATGCGCCCAGGGGTGGGGCGCAAGGCCCCCTATTTTTTAGCCTTGATAACGTCTTCTGTTCTCCTATAAATTAAATCCGATTCCGGTCGTTCCAAAGGCATGAGCACGACTCCCCAGGCATATCAAGACGTCCAACCACCCTCCTGCATCAATTTTGTGATTTTTAGAGAGAGAATTTCGAGTTTTTAGAGAGAGAAAAGTCGGTTCAAGAGAGAGGAAGGCTGTTCTACAGGTGATCTGCCAAGTCTCTCTTCTTCGGCCTCTACAGCAGTGTGTGGACGTCTGCTGCCTGAGTTCTCTTCATTAAAGTTCTTCCTCTTCAAGTATTCTTGAGTTTGCAATCGACGGCACTTGATTCTGAGGTCGGGGCTGGTCGTGACGAGCACAGAAGCAAAGTCGCGCCTGACAGATCCTGGACTGTTGCTCGGTTTTTTCGACAACACAGATTTGGCTATATCTTCCTCTACTCAACTCAGAATCTTTCATTGCCTAGAATATCAAGCACCCACCGTGTTGAGGACTCTTCTTCATCGGCCGGCCGAAGAAGGAGAAGCTTTAACCCACACTTTTCATGCTAAGGTACACACGGTCAATTTTAATTCTATAAATCGGAACCCACGGTTCCTGGCGACCACGTTTATTTCTTCTCACCCTCCTCCCACATGACCCGAACCGTCTCTTTGGTGATCAAGCAACGCCAAGGGATGAAAGTTCGGGGATCAATGTGAGTGTGGGACCTAGGTGATATTTGCTTTCCGAGTTTTATTCCTTTCTTTTCTCATCCCCTCTTGAGGTGATGATCTGGGTTCACGGACTTCCCTGAAAAGGAGAGGACCCCGTCGAATTTTCAGAGTCGACAGGTAGGAAAGAAGAAAACTCGAGGTAAACGAATTCCTGAGAGATATCTCTAACAAATAGCTCAAAAATGCAAGGAATGTGCAATGCTGCCAAGGTTTTTGGAAAATGCTATCCAGCTTGACGAAATCCAGTATGAGGATGAATTCAATGTAGATCATACACTGGCAGTTTACGAGGTTTTATCAGAAAATGATCCTGATTTCGATGATGGAATTGAGGACTTGGCTGATGCGTATGCATCTGGACTTAAAAGGTTTGAAGAACCATTAGCCACGGTGGATGAACCAACAAAAGAACTAAATCTTGGAACACCGGAAGATCCCAAGACAATCCTCCTAAGTGCAAACCTCACTTCCATTGAGGAACAGAGTTTAATTGAAATTTTGGAAGAATATAGGGACACGTTCGCATGGACATACGAGGACATGCCGTGGTTAGACAACTCGTTAGTTGAACATCGTCTAACTTTGAAACCTGGAGTTACCCCGGTCAAACAAAAATTAAGGAGATTCCACCCTGATGTTGCACTTAAGATGAAAGAAGAGGTCGACAAGTTACATCAAGAAAAATTCATTAAGGTCGTCCTTTATCCGCAATGGGTGGCAAACATAGTCCCTGTCATGAAGAAAGATGGTAGAGTTCGGATCTGTATAGACTTCAGGGACTTGAACCGAGCGTGTCCTAAAGATGACTTTCCTCTATCACATATTGATGTACTGGTTGATAACACTACTGGATTCGAGATGCTATCATTCATGGATGGCTATTCCGGTTATAATCAAATCCGGTTGGCTGAAGAGGACCAGGAGAAGACCTCGTTCACTACACATTAGGGAACCTACTGCTATGTCGTCATGCCCTTTGGACTGAAGAATGCTAGTGCTACCTATCAGAGAGAAATGATGGCTATCTTCCATGACATGATGCATACCCTTGTAGAGGTGTACGTGGACAACCTGGTCGTTAAGTCCAAAAGCCGAGAAGATCACTCGGATGTGTTGAGAAAGGTCTTGCAAAGGGCTAGGGAATATAAATTGAAGATGAACCCAAAGAAATGTACGTTTGGAGTATCCTCAGGAAAACTATTGGGGTTCATAGTGAGCAAAAGGGGCATAGAGATCGACCCAAACAAGGCCAAGGCAATCATTGGTATGCCTCCTCCAAGAAATATGAAAGAACTTCGAGGATTAATCGTGATGCTACAGTTTGTCTGCCGGTTCATATCACAACACTCCCAAAGGTTTAAACCTTTCTATGAGTTGACCAAGGCGGGGGCCGAGTTCAAATGGGATTCGAAGTGCCAGGATGCATTCGATGGTTTGAAAAGATACCTGGCTAGTCCCCCTGTGCTTAGACCATCAATCCCTGGCAAGCCCTTAGTTTTATATATCTCGGTTTTGGAGAATTCTCTTGGGGCAGTCCTTGCACAAGTTGATAAAGAAGGGAAAGAGAGGGCAACTTACTATTTGTCAAAGATCTTTGATCCATGCGAGCAGAAGTATACTGTGCTGCACTAGTCTGGGTAGTTCATAAGCTTAAACACTATTTCTTAGCTCATGAGGTCAATCTTATTGCCCGCATCAATCCCATCAAATTCCTTCTGGAGAAAATTGTTCTAACTGATCGGTTAGGTCGTTGGTAGAGCTTCCTCTCCCAGTTTGATATCACCTATGTCCTTCAGAAGGCGATTAAGGGCTATGCCATTGCCGAACATCTAACCCATCACCCTATACCCCTCTTTTACCTGGTCCAATCTCAGCTCCCAGATGATGAACTAATGTTGATCCGATCTTCCCACCTTTGGACATTATATTTTGATGGGGCTCTAAATTCACACGGTAAGGGAATAGGAATCGTCCTTCTATCACCCGAGGGTGTCACCATTCCACAGGCATTTCAGCTTGACTTCCCAGCAACCAACAATATAGCTAAATACAAAGCCTTGCTGGCCGGGCTGGAGGCCGTTCATTTCTATGGTGCCACGGAATTAAGGGTGATAGGTGATAGGCAACTAATCCTTCGCCAAGTCCTAACCAAATACCAAACTTCTCATCCAAACCTCAAACCTTACCAAGAACTCACCTCTTGCTACATCAAACTCTTTTCCAAACTCACTTTTGTCCATGTTCCTCGAGCTCAGAACATCCTTGCTGATGCCCTAGACTCCTTAGCTTCATCTCTATCAGTCCAGCTAGGTAGACAGGTGCGGAATATCCATGTCCGTAGAAGGTCGATGCCAGCGATTAAGGATGGGCGATTTCTGAAGGTCAAGGAGAGATTTGGCAGGAAGGAATATCTAGAGCAGAAAGAGGAGATTTCGCTAATCGAGTTGGAAGAGTTATATGAGGGTAAGAGGTCTTGGTTTGATGAGATCGCAAGGTATTGTCACGATCAGACATATCCACCTAGATCAAATGAAAAAGAAAAGAAGGCCATCAGGAGAGTATCCAGGAGGTATACCATCCTAGGAGGGGTGCTCTACAAGAGGAGCTTGAGTGGAATCTTTCTTAGATGCGTTGATGAGGAAGAGGCGGAATTGGTGCTTAAGGAAGCACATTCCGGGGTTTGTGGGGGCCATGTCAATGCTCAAGCTCTTGCCAAGAAAATCATCAGGCAGGGGTATTATTGGCCAACCCTAGAAGAGGATTGTTCCGTATTTGTCCAGCACTGTCATTCTTGCCAACCCCATGCCGACAAGATCCATTCTCCCACATCTTCCCTTCATCCGATTCATGCCCCATGGCCCTTCGCCATGTGGGCTTTCGACGTCATTGGCCCTCTAAGTGATCTTAACTCTAAAATCCGTTCCAAATCGTTCATCCTGACAGCAACAGAGTACTTCACCAAGTGGGCAGAAGCGGAAGCGTTCGTGGAGATCAAGGCATCAACCCTGTACTCCTTCATCAAACGCAACATCATCGCTAGGTTCGGGATACCCAGTGACATTATCACCGACAACGGACCGCAATTTCTCTATCAAGATCTACGTGATCTTTGCAACAGGTACCGCATTGCATTGCATCATTCATCTCCTTATTACCTGCAAAGCAATGGTCAAGCAGAAGCCACCAACAAAACTTTGATTAAAATCATCAAGAAAATATGTAAGTCTAGCAAGTTCGTAGACTGGCCAGATAAGCTTGTAGATGCCCTATGGGCTTATCGTACCTCTGTACGGACCCCCACTGGTCAAACCCCGTATGCTCTCGCATATGGGATGGAAGCGGTGGTCCCGTACGAAGTACTCCTTCCATCACTCTGAGTTCAACTCGATAGGGACATCCCTATCCATGAGAGGCAAGAATCTCTCCTTGCACAACTTGAACTCCTAGATGAAAGAAGATTGGCCGCCTCTGAGCATTCCCGGACTTATCAGAACCGATTAAAAAGGTTTTATCAAAAGAGGGTGGTAGAGAGAAAGTTTGAAATCAGTGAGATGGTAGTAAAACGCATATTCATTAAGCTGGGTGGTCCCCGCTCCAAGTTGCAACCTACCTGGGAAGGGCCTTTTGTTATAACTGAAAAATATCCAGGCAATGCATATGAGCTAACCAATGCCGATAGAGAAAAATTGAACCATCCATGGAATGGCATTTACCTCAAAAAATATTTTCCTTAGAAGAGAAAATGGAGAATTTCTGGTGTGATATTAAGTCATCAATCCAAGAGTGTTAGCTAGAAGTCAAGGGTAGGTATCACCCTGCACACAACACCTCCCGATCCCAGAATCTAGATAGCCCAACACTCGAGAGAAGCAAGGCAGAACCCTGAAGGCGTAAAGGAAACCTTACCCTATTCTCTTCTATTCGGTCCAAGATAGGTGAAGAGGACTAGAGGAGGATAGTATCGAAAATGCCCGCTGCCTTAGTAGGAGGCCGTCTCATAGGGTGCAAAAGGGTGCCAAAAGATGGGCAATGAACCCAACAGGTTTAAACAAATATGAGCCTGTCTGAATGAGTACAAGAAAGAATATAAAATGAAAACAAGTTACCAAAAGATGGGCAATGACCCCACAGGTCAAAGACTTGTCTAAGTAAGGGCCACATGTAGAAAAGACCCGAAGAAGCCGAACCCCAACGGGCAATTTGGGCATGAGTAGAGAAACCCTCCTCAACACCCCCAAATCCTATCAAAGACTTTCTCTATTATTCTTCCATCTTAAAACTCCTAGGGTAGGGTAAACTGTCCAAACTCAGGGGGAATCCAAACCGATCAAGAGAAGAGGGCAAGAAAGATTCTGTGTAAGGAACCTTATTCACACGTGGTGCTTATTGCATGAATCTTGATGAACACTCAAAGATCGATGAATTGTTTCAATACTGGCACATTCTCCACAAAGATCAAAAAAAAAATTGAATGTTTTCAAAAAAACCAAAAAAAATCAAATAGTTTCAAAAATTCAAAAAAATGAATATTTTCAAAAATCCAATATCTTCAAAAAAAATAAAAAATTAAATACTTTCCAAAAAAAATCTCTAAAAAAATGCATCATCTAACTTGGCATAACCTTGATTTTTTGCCTTTGCTAGCATTCATGTTTATCTTTATGTCTTGCATGTTTCATTTCCGCATTGCATATTTACCGTCATTATCACCCCATTAAGTGGGCTCCTCCCTTTGACCTAAGTCAAAGTTTGCCATAATAGGCAAAGGGATGAGTCGTTGTGAAGATCTAATCCTCTTTTATCAAGTGTTTTCAAGGACTTTAAAATAAGAGGAGAAGGTTCTCTCAACGACAGGTAAGTTCTCTTAACCATTTCATTCCGATCATTTAGGTTATTACACCTTGTTAAGAAGGCTCCTCTCTTTGACCTAAGTCAAGGTAGACAGCAATAGGCAAAGAGATAAGCCATGGTGAAGATTTAATCCCCTTCATTAAGTGTTTCAGGATTTTGAGATCAAGAAGGGAGTGACTCTCACCATAGCAGGTAAGCTCTCTTAACTTTTACCTTGTCTGTCATTTTGTGCATTCTACCTGGTTGATAAGGCTGCCCCCCTTGACATATAAGCAAGGCAAGACGACAATAGGCAAGGGGGTGAGCCATAGAACAGATTTAACCCTTCTATTGAGTATTTCATAAAAGAAACACAAGTCAAGGAGGGGTGAGAATCTCGCCAACAGGTATGTCTCTTAACCCTACATCTAATACTTATTTTTATTATTTGCTATCCCTTAAAAGGCTTCACCCCTTGACAAACTTGCAAGGGGCTAAGCCGAAATGTGATACTAACTACCCTTTTGAGCGATGTCAAGCAGATCAAATAAACACTGAAGCAAACAGGTGAAGATCTGATTATGCCATTAAGTGCTACAACAAAGAAGAAAAGTAGCTACAACATCAGAAAAGCTAAGCCTGCTATAGAAATCAGTGCATGCTGCTACTCTCTCCAGGAGAATGACCACGTGGAGGAGGCATGGTAGCCGTGTCTGCCAAAGCTGCTGTGGCCGCCTCATTGCGGCGATGCTCTGAAGAAGTGGCCAAGAACGCAAAAGCACCGTGCTCATGGCTCTGGCTCTGGCCACTCTGTCCCTGCTGGATCTGCCCGTGGTGACCCCGGCTGCGAGCAGCGCCGCCACTCCGGAGCGTACTACTCCGATGGGAACGACTCTGGCTCGACTGTGGAGGGATGCCCTGGCGGTAAACCTGCAATGTTGCCTCTGCTGCCAACAAATGAACCTGCGCCTGCAAGTGCATATGCTCCAGAGATCGCATGACCTGGCTATGCTAGCACTCCATCTTGCGCATGGCTCTCTCATGCTGAAGGCGAAGATCCGAGACGATCATCTAGGAACGAAGATCAGCTGGGGCAGACCGCAATGTCTCTACCTCGGACTCCAAGGACTGGATACGGGAGGACAAGCTACTCTGAAGCTCGGCAACCTGGAAGAAGAGGAAGAATATGAACCAAGAAAAATCAACAACTAGAATAGACAACAATGAAAGATACCTCTGCCTCCTTGGTCGTCAGGGCCTCTATCGCCTCACTAAGACGCTGGCGGAGCACAGCCACCTCTTCCCTCGACAGAGAAGGAGGTGAACCCTCAGCACGAGCCTTCCACTGTAAACAGAAGAAAAACACATCAGAGCAAGGCAAGCATACATCGAAAATAAAAATGAAGGTCAGAGGCAGTGTCTACCTCAGTCTCTAGCATGCCACGAAGAGTGACCACCTCCTGCCGAAGATCAACAATCTCTAGCTTTTGGCGTAGTAGTAAAGCCTGAGCCTCCTGAAATGGCACGAAGGTCAGAAGAGAACAACAACACAAAATTGAAAGAAAGAAAGAAGCATTTACCTGACCCTCTGGAACAAACAAGTGGCCGTACGCCTCCGCGTATCGGCGAAGGTAGTCTCGGCTATCCTCTGCCCAGCCAATAACTACCTCATCGCCTTCATACCACAAAGTGATCGAGGCATGGTACCTCTCCACCCAGTCCACGGGGAGGAGTAGGCACCTGGGACGAGCACCAACTAGGGGAAGAGGAGGAGGAGGCTCCAACCAGTCCTGCTCCAGACCGAGGACGCGTGCCGAGAACCGAAGCCACAGTGGCGGCAGCTCATTGACGCACAGAAGATGAAGATCGCGGCCAAAGACACGACCAGCGTGGGCAATCCAGGGCTGGAGATGGTCATCGGTCATGAGATATGGCCTCCAACAAACATGTGGGAAGCAAAATCATGATTATTATTTCAACAGGAGAATATTGATACACAAATTAAACACATACCTCAGTGTGTGGGAAGCGGAGAATCTGTGCACGAATCGAAGCCAACTGGTTGCGATGGCCACTGTCGACTCCAAAAACGGGTTCCGGATTGACACCTCAAGATAAGAAGGTGAAAGATGGAATAGTGGAAAAAAGGGGAGTGAATTGAAAACACTCGGAAAGCGGTAAAGACTCCTCACCTCGGTCCCACACTCACATTGATCCCCGAACTTTCATCTCACGGCGTCGCCCGAGCACCGGAGATGGTTCGGGTCATGTGGGAGGAGAGTGAGGAGGAGATGAAATTAAAACATGAAAGATGTGGTCGCCAGGAGCCGCGGGCTCCGCTTTATGGGATGTAAACTAAGAAGTTGAGTTGAATTGACCGTGTACCTTAGCGTGGGAGATCGGGATATGGGTTCAACCTTCTTCTTCTTCGGCCGGCCGATGAAGAAGAGTCTCCAATCAATGCTATCCTGTTCAACCTGTGCAACTAGAAAAATAAACCAAGTGAAGAAAATAATTAGAACTATGGGAGGTGTAGTAACTGTAGTAAGAAGATGAGAAAGAAGCAATCGGAATCGAACTCACCGGATTTGGGTGAGCCTTAACCACGTTTTTGTATTTTTGATTATGTAAAAATGATGCAAATAAACTGAAATATGTTTTAAAATAGTAAATGAACTGAGTTAAATGATTTGAGAAAGCTTATGGAATGGATTGGCTTGAGTTGAAGCCGAGTTGCTTGAAAAAGGCCGGTTCGGGTAGCTTTGCACCCTTCTGGCGCGACTTTGGTGCAGAGGATGCTACGGACAACCCCGATGTCAGAATCGAGCTCCGTTTGTTGGAGTAGATGAAGGACTCAGAGAGGAGAGTTCCTATGTTTATGACTTCTCCGAAATCCTCCTGTATAAGTCAGTAAAAATTCTGAAATTGGGAGGATATAGAAAACAGAACCTGGCTGTGCGCCCTCAGTGTAGCAATCGCCACGAACAAACGGCAAGTCGGAATTGAGTGCTGTCAGTTGGGGATGAAAGAGGACGAAGAGAGAAACAATTTATATGTTGAAGACTTTTGCATTAGAAGCCCCGGATTTTTTTCATAAGTCGATGAAGATGGTTGATGCAGAACACCCGGATCGAGCCTTCTCCTTCACCTCGGGATCAATCTCTTGACTTCGGATCGCCTTTGGACGTCGGGACGGCTTGGGAGAAGAGCTTGGACGACCTCTGGACGATCTAGGTACCGGGTATTAACCTTGGGTCATTGAGAATGACCCTCAATTTATAGGGGAAGGAAGCCGGTGCAAAATTTAGAAACTGGACCGACCGCGCCTCCGCGTTTCAAAGAGGACGAGGGCGCGCAGGGCGCGCCCCCAGTTCGGGGGCGCGGTCTGCGCGCCCCCCTTGTTTCAAAGGAAGCGGGGGCGCATTACGCGTCTCATTGCTAAAAATCGATGGAATCTTCCGGAAATTGCTAAAAATCGACTTGACATACGTAACGCGCCCCCGAATCGGGGGCGCGGTACAAATAATCGAAAATCCTCCACGAAAACCTTCCAAAAATCCGGTTTAGAAGGTACTAATCGGGGTAATTTGCGATTTAAAGAAACTGACCGCGCGCCCTCCTCTTTCAAAGGGAGCGGGGGCGCGGTACACTCTCTCTCCTGCGCGCGTGTTCCGCGAGCCATATCTTGCAAACGGGATGTCCGATTCGGCTCTCGTTTGTCGCGTTGGAAAGAGGGCCTTCAACCGCACCTCCTCAAGTTGGTAAACCAGCCGGCATGACTCCCGATATGTTCTCATAGTGCTTTCTACTGGTTTACCCTCTCGCGGAAAGCCGAAACCCGGGGTGAAGATCCGAAAGAGCACGGTTCCGATCGAGAAATCTCGGGTCAACTCGGGATGACTTAAAATGATGACCGAACAAGTTTGGTATGACCGGAAAACCAGAAGTCATCTAAAAATTTGATATTAACCCGATAAACGTGAACCGAAACTCGAAAAAGCCGGGAAACCCTAAAATTGACCGAAATGGCCATATGGCCCCGGTTGATGAAAATATTCAGCTAGAATCGATCCGGATGACCTGAAAAGACCCGGTGATGACCGGAAAGGCCTAACATGTGGTCCGGGATAGCCATGTCAGCACAGATAGAAAAAGACGTAACGAAAGCTGTCATTGACCGACGCCTACCGAAATGACTTCTCGGAAACCCTGAATGTTACGGAACACATGCGGGACTCCCGAGACCTTCAATTATGGACCATTCAAGGTCGGTCATCAAGCAGACATCGTGTTTTTATGGTTCACGCGCGGTTCTCGCTTGAAGGTTTCGGTATAATTCCGGAAATCATTGGTCCATTCTCAACTCACAAGGGGCTCCACCAATGTCCTTAGCTCATTTCCATGAGGTAATCCGGATCAGATAATCGTCAAATAAAGGATATCGCCTATGGAATACGAGTCTGGGGCTCCGAATCAAGCCAATTTGGCGTGTCCACAGCTTGCCTCGCCTTGATGTCGGCTTTGCAAGGGAATGGCATGTAGCAGAACGAAGTGAAGCGTAGAGAAAGCATAGTGAAACGAGATGGATCGTAGTGGAATGTAGTGGAGTGAAATGGCGATGGACTGAAAAGGTGACATCAAGGTGTAGATATAGACACGCTCAACGACCAGATTCGGCAAGACGAATCTTCTCAAGTCTCCTAGTTAACCGCCATGTTTCATCAAGTCTTCCTATGTTCGATTGGTAAGAGATGTGCCATTGGCACGAGAGAAGAATAGCCAACCCCCAATGCGGTGGGGAGTCCCCGAAACATGGGTTCGTAGGTTCATCATCAGCCGGTAACCCGATCTTTGCGGTGTTCCTGTACTGTGATGGGCTAAATTTTAAAAAGAGATTTGTTTTGAAAATGTAAAAGAATACCAATCGAGCACATTCAGGCTCTTAGATTCATTTAAGTCTTTCAAGAGACAAGATTCGATTCGGAATGGAATGATCTCATATTCCGAAAGGCAAATGTTTAAGCATAGACCTTGAAGATATTGACGGTGCAAGTTCTGATCAATTCCTGTCTATTCTTCTGTTTCCGCGAGCAATTCCTGTCTTTCATGAAAATGTTAGTTTAGAATGGACAATGATGTCCACTCGACTTTAATAAAGACCAAACATAAATAAATTTAATTTAGCAAAATTTCTTGAATTTTTCTGATTTTTCCTAATTTTTTCTGAATTTTTGAGGAATTTTGGAAGAATTTGACCGAACGCGCCCCCGAAACAGGGGCGCGGCCTGCGCACCCCCACTTTGGGGGCACGGCCTGAGCGCCCCGGGTTGGGGGGCGCGGCCTGCGCGCCCCCACTTTGGGGGCGCGTTCGATCCCAGTTTCCTGTTTTGACCAGATCCGAATCCGGTTCAAATCGGGACCGATTTCCCCTATATAAACACCTCTTAGGACGACCAAATCATCCTACCAACACCCAGAATGGCTCCTCCTTTGAAAAAGCAGCGTGTTGGCTCGGTTCGAGGTATTTCAAGCATCCCGGGTCATCTGAAGGCCAAAATCGGCGCCGACTTGGTAAGTTCGCGGCCAATTTTAGCTTTCAACCACTCTCTTCTACTTTTTCTTAAAAAAAAAATTTCTTACCTCCTGTTTGGGTGTAGGATTACCCAAACTTCCCTGGACCACGCCGGTATTGCTCTCCTCCCTAGCTTTCTGGTTTGCTTGACGTCCTTGGCTTGTCGGTCAGAGCGATTCTTCGAGATTGGGGCTTAACCGGGCTCTTGATCCATGCCAAGCAATATTCAGGCTACTCCCTTGACTTCGGTTTGATGGAAGCTCTTGTTCAGTTGTGGCACCCTGACACTCACACGTTCGTGTTTGGCAACTTTGAGTGTACAGTTCTTCTTGAAGAGGCAGAGCTCCTTCTCGGCCTCCCTCGGACTAGGAAGGGAGAAACTGAAGGTATGTTCATCCCTTCAGGACCCCTCTCTTGCTTGGAATTCTTGCAGGATTTTGTCGAGGCTCGGCAGATCAGCACCTTGTTGGCCGGCAAGCGAATTAGTGTTCCCAAGTTGGCGGCTTGGACAATCTCTCTTCTGACGGCTCCTGGTCTGGACGAGGACCGGATTCTGCGCGGTGCAAAGGGTTTCGCGGCTTGCCTTGCCATGGTGTTCTTGTTTTCTACAGAGGATGGTTTCCTGGAGGTTGATCAACTCTCGTGCATCCGCGGCATCTGGAGTGGTGCGCGGTTGGGGCCTTCAGTTCTGGGCTACTTGTACTGCGGACTGTTCGCAGCTTGCGTGGGCCGTCCTCCCTTCGGCAGTGCGCGTCTACTGGCTTGCTGGGCTGATCTTCACTTTAAGTTTGATCCAGCCGGTGAGGTGGCCACCAGGTCCTAGCTCTTCCGCCATAGCCCCTTGTTCCCATATGCCGATGCGCTTGGCTTCGGCGAGAGAGTCGCCAATAGGTGTGCATCAGTGAAGAAGAGGCCGGACTGGCATGCTCACTTTGCCTCCATGAACCGTTCTAGCTTCTTGCACTCTTATGCTTCCTTGATGCAGAAGGACTTCCAGGTATGCTTTGTGCCCGGCGTTGATCTCCGCCTAGTTATAGGTTCGGCCTTTGTGTTGTACAATGCTCACCGTTGCCACTCCCAGATCGGTTTGCCTCGGTACGAGTTGCCCAAGTTGTCCCACCTGCCACCTATCAAGGGTAGGCAGCTTGGCTCTGCGGATGACGAGGAGGAGGCGATGTCAGTCATTGCCTTATGGGAGATGAGTCGGGTGTGCCGCCCAGGCCTCCTGATTGAGGTGGACCCTGACCGGAAACGCCGCTACATCTCTGCGTTGAAGCTTCTACTTGCTTGAGAGTCTTCTTTTCCTGCTTTAACTTGTCAGCCATGTTGTTTTTATTTTGAATAAACAATGAATTATTTATAGCAAGTTTGTATGAAAATTCAAAAGAAATTTACCTTGTTTCAGAAAAATGCAAGACAGATGTTGACAATTATGATGAATATGCCTTGTTATTTTTCAACACCTTGAATATTTTTTAACATGAAACAAGATATTTTTGAAAGGTTTTAACATGCCTTTTTTTTCTTTAGGTAATTTTTCAGAGCAAACCATGAGGCTGATGAATTTTCTTTCGGTGACTCCTTGATCGGCTTGATTTTCTGAACAACTTGGCGCTTTCTGAAATTTTCACCATTTTTATCAATTTTGCTCCTAAAAAATACATTTTCAGCCATTTCTGACTAATAATTGAATAGAATTTTCTCCTGACCCCTGAAAAATGTTAGCTAGTGATGATAAAAAACATGAATATGTCTAGCTAATTTAGGAATTGAAACATTCAAAGTTATGTGAAAAGAGGGATTTTTGGTGAGAATTTAAAGAGAATTTTTCTTCACAAAATTATTTTGAGCAAACCGTGCATCAGATCGGAATTCTTTCGGTGGCATTGCGATCAGCTCGATTTTGTGAACCTTGGGTGATATTTTCAAATTTCTCTCATTTTCACATTTTTACTCTCTATAAATACCCCGTGGGGGGTAAGAATATCTCATTTCCACCTGTACACCATCTCTCCTCGCGCCAGAAGCTCCAGAGTTCCAACTCAGATCCGAAGTCCGAAACGTCGTCAAAGGTTAGTGCCCCTGTCACAAAAAATGTATATCGGGTTATGCTCTTCGATTTGGTTCAAGTTTCACACGATTCCGAGTTGATTTGACAAAGTTATCTCAAAAATAAGGATCGAGCAGTTGAGAGGGTGTGGTCAACGCAAAATGTTGACCGCGCCCTCGGACCGGGGGCGTGCTGAGCGCGCCCTCGGTTCGGGGACGCGCAGACCGCGCCTCTATCCTCATCGGGAAGGGGCGCGCAGAGCGCGCCCCTAATATGAGGGCGCGCTCAGCGCGCCGTCAACGCTGAGCGCGCCCTCCCTCTCCAAAGGAGGGGAGGGCGTGTTCGGCTGATTTTTTTTTATTTTTTATGAATGAAATAAATAAAAATGTAACAATGTTTGATATCAACTTCCCTTTTGGCACAGATGCCGAGACGTGTTCGCCACCACGACTCCGATTCTGAGGAGCCCGAGCTTCCGGCAGTCCGAGAGGTACATTTTCTTTTCATGCACTTAATGATTAGCTCCTTTTCATTTTGACAATAAAAATTAAGTGAACTAATGAAATGATTCTATTGCAGGCCCCGGATAAAATCTCGGATCTCGTGGGACCTGGTGCATGCTGCCTACCTTGGCCTACCGGACTTCCAGCAAGTTCGGTTAGAGGAGATGGGGTTTGGGCCCATCCTCCGGGTGACTCCTTTTTGGGTGGACCTACCACTGGTGCAGGTTCTCCGTGAGTCCTGGGATCCAGACTCCTTCGTGTTTCTGTTCCCATGGGGGCACATGGTGCCCTCCTTAGAGGACGTTTCACACATCACCGGTCTTCGTGTTTACGGTAGGCCGGTGGTGTGTGCCATCTCTTCCGACTATTCGCGGGAGTTCCGGGCCCTCTTCGCATATGAGCCCGAGTTCGACCCAGAGGATGGCCTACGCACCATCGCCAGACTAGAGGCTGGTGAGATGGTAGGCTTGGTGGATGCGGCGTGTCCGTGACGAGAGCAAGGACGGCTTTTACGCCGCATGGTCGGCCGAGCTGCCGGCGGCATTTGCGGGTTACTGGCTCTTTGGAGCGGATGTAGAACTGCGCCGCTTCCTCCTCTTCTTCTTCGGGCACCTTACGGTGGGCTCGAAGATGGACCCGCATCCATCTGCGGTTCCTCCCCGCTTGCTGACACTGGAGCGAGGTTGGCACGTACACATGGGGGGCGACGTGCTCGCCCATTTGTTCTGTGGCCTCCGGCCGAGGCGGGTTGTGTTTCGGTTGCCGGCTTCTCTCCTTTTCTTCAGGTGACTTTTAGCAGTTTTCCTTTCTTGTACACTTGTATTGCTCTGCTTTACTCTGACAAGTTGTGCCTTCTACAGGTCTGGAGCTACCTTTACTTTCCCCTGGGTCGGGCACAACAGTCCTACCCCGACCTCCTCCCCATGATGGCTCGTTGGGAGCCCATCCGCCCTACTGGTGGCCATCGCAGCCAGTTGGCTTCGATTCGTGCACAGATTCTCCGCTTCCCACACAACAAGGTATGTGTTTAATTTGTGTATCAATATTCTCATGGTGAAATAATAATCATGATTTTGCTTCCCACGGAGTGTGTTGGAGGCCATATCTCATGACCGATGACCATCTCACCTGCCCTGGATTGCCACGGCGGTCGTGTTTTCGGCCGCGATCTTCATCTTACTGTGCGTCGATAGTGGCGCCCGTGGCTTCGGTTCTCGGCACGCGCCCTCGGTCGGGAGCGGGGAGTGGTTGGAGCCTCCTCCTCCTCTTCCCCTTGTTGGTGCTCATCCCGGGCGCCTTCTCCTCCCCGTGGGCCCCGGGTGGAGAGGTACCACGCCTCGATCACTTTGTGGTATGAAGGCGGCGAGGTAGTTGTGGTGGGCGAGAGGATAGCCGAGACTACCTTCGGCCGATGCGCGGAGGCGTACGGCCACTTGTTTGTTCCAGAGGGTCAGGAAAATGCTTCTTACTTTCCTTTAATTCTGTGTTGATGTTCCCTTCTGTCCTTCATGGCATTTCAAGAGGCTCGTGCTCTACTGCTACGCCAACAGCTGGAGATTGTTGACCTTCGGCGGGGAGGTGGCCACTCTTCGTGGCATGCTGGAGGCGAGGTAGACAACGCCTTTGACCTTCATTTGTATCCTCAACATATGATTGCCTTGCTCGATGTGTTTTTCTTCTATTCACGGCGGAAGGCTCGTGCTTTGAGGTTCACCTCCTTCTCTGTCGAGGAAGAGGTGGTGAGCCTCCGCCGGCGTCTTAGTGAGGCGAGAGAGGCACGACGACCAAGGAGGCAGAGGTATCTTTCATTGTTGTCTATTACGGTTGTTGATTTTCTTGGTTCATATACTTCCTCTTCTTCTGGGTTGAGCTTCGGAGTAGCTTGTCCTCCGTATCCGGTCCTTGGAGTACGAGGTGGAGACATTGCGGTGCCCCGACCGATCTTCGTTCCCGGATGATCGTCTCGGATCTCCGCCTTCAGCACGAGAGAGCCATGCGCGAGATGGAGCGCCGGCATAGCCAGGCCATGCGATCTCTGCGGCGGATGCACTGCGGGCACGAGGTTCGTTTGTCGGCGGCGGAGGCGACATTGCGGGTTTACGCGGGGCATCCCTCCACAATAGGAGCCGAGTTGCACCCATCGGGCGGCTCCCATCGGAGTGGCATGCACCGGAGTGGTGGCGCTGCTCGTAGTCGGGGTCACCACGGGCGGAGCCAGCAGGGGCAGAGTGGCCAGAGCCAGAGCCATGAGCATGGTGCTTCTGCGTTCCTGGCCACTTCTTCATAGCGTCGCCGTAATGAGGCAGCCGCAGCAGCTTTGGCGGACACGGCTACCATTCCTCCTCCACGTGGTCATTCTCCTGGAGGGGTAGCAGCGACGGCAACGATTTACGTAGCATGCTTAGCTTTTCGATGTTGTATGTTTGCTTTTTCTTCTTTGTTGTAGCACTTAATGGCATAATCGGATCTTCACTGTTTGTCGGTGTTTATTTGATACCTTGACATCGCTCGAAAGGGTAGTTAGTATCACATTTCGGCTTAGCCCCTTGCAAGTTTGTCAAGGGGCGAAGCCTTCTAAGGGATAGCAAATAATAAAAATAAGTATTAGATGTAGGGTTAAGAGACATACCTGTTGGCGAGATTCTCACCCCTCCTTGACTTGTGTTTCTTTTATGAAATACTCAATAGAAGGGTTAAATGCGTTCTATGGCTCACCCCCTTGCCTATTGTCGTCTTGCCTTGCTTATATGTCAAGGGGGGCAGCCTTATCAACCGGGTAGAATGCACAAAATGACGGACAAGGTAAAAGTTAAGAGAGCTTACCTTTAGGGTGAGAGTCGCTCCCTTCTTGATCTCAGAATCACATCGTTGAGAGACCTTTCTCCTCTTATGTTGAAGTCCCTGAAAACACTTGTTAAGAGAGGATTAGATCTTCACAACGACTCATCCCTTTGCCTATTATGGCCAACTTTGACTTAGGTCAAAGGGAGGAGCCCTCTTAATGGGGTGATAATGAAGGTAAATATGCAATGCAGAAATGAAACATGCAAGACATAAAGATAAACATGAATGCTAGCAAAGGCAAAAATCAAGGTTATGCCAAGTTAGATGATGCATTTTTTTTTTAGATTTTTGGAAAGTATTCAATTTTTTATTTTTGAAGACATTCAAATTTTTTTTTGAAAATATTCAATTTTTTTTGAATTTTTGAAAATATTTGTTTTTTTTTATTTTTGAAATTATTTGATTTTTTTAGATTTTTGAAAATAATCTTTTTTTTATTTTTGAAAATATTTATTTTTTTTGGATTTTTGTGGAGAATGTGCCAGTATTGAGACCATTCATCGATATATGAGTGTTGATCAAGATTCAAGCAATAAAACACCACGTGTGAATAAGGTTCCTTACCCAGAATCTTTCTTGCCCTCTTCTCTTGATCGGTTTGGATTCCCCCTGAGCTTGGACAGTTTACCCTACCCTAGGGGTTTTAAGATGGAAGATTAATAGAGGAAGTCTTTGATAGGATTTGGGGGTGTTGAGGAGGGTTTCTCTACTCATGCCCAAATTGCCTGTTGGAGTTCGGCCTTTACGGGTCTTTTCTATATGTGGCACTTACTTAGACAAGTCTTTGACCTGTGCGGTCATTGCCCATCTTCTGGTGCCTTTTCTTCATTTTCTATTCTTTCGGGTACTCATTCATACAGGCCCATATTTGTTAAAACCTGTGGGGTTCATTGCCCATCTTTTGGCATCCTTTTGCACCTTATGAGACGGCCTCCTACTAAGGCGGCGGGCATTTTTGATACTATCCTCCTCTAGTCCCCTTCACCTATTTCGGACCGAATAGAAGAGAATAGGGTAAGGTTTCCTTTCTGCCTTCAGGGTTCTGCCTTGCCTCTCTCGAGTGTTGGGCTATCCAGATTTTGGCATCGGAAGGTGTTGTGTGTGCAAGGTGATGTCTACCCTTGACTTCTAGCTAACACCCTTGGGTCGATGACTTAATATCATGCTAGAAATTCTCCATTTTTTTTCTAAGGAAAATATTTTTTGAGGTAAACGTCGTTCCATGGATGGTTCAATTTTTCTCCATCGGCGTTGGTTAGCTCATATGCATTGCCTGGATATTTTTCAGTTATAACAAAACGCCCTTCCCAGTTAGGTTGTACCTTAGAGCAGGGACCACCCGGCTTAACGAATATGCGTTTTACTACCATTTCACCGATTTCGAACTTTCTCTCTACCACCCTCTTTTGATAAAATCTTTTCAATCGGTTCTGATAAGTCCGGGCATGCTCGGAGGCGGCCAACCTTCTTTCATCTAAGAGTTCAAGTTGTGCAAGGAGAGATTCTCGCTTCTCTTCGACTGGGATGTCCCTATCGAGTTGAACTCGGAGTGATGGAAGGATTACTTCATATGGGACCTCTGCTTCCATCCCATATGCGAGAGCATACGGTGTTTGACCAGTGGGGGTCTGTACAGAAGTACGATCAGCCCATAGGGCATCTACAAGCTTATCTGGCCAGTCTGCAAACTTGCTAGACTTACAGGTTTTCTTGATGATTTTAATTAAAGTTTTGTTGGTGGCTTCTGCTTGACCATTGCCTTGCGGGTAATAAGGAGATGAATGATGCAATGTAATGCGGTACCTGTTGCAAAGATCACGCAGATCTTGAGAGAGAAATTGTGGTCCGTTGTCGGTGATAATGTCGCTGGGTATCCCGAACCTGGCAATGATGTTGCGTTTGATGAAGGAGCATAGTGTTGATGCCTTGATCTCCACGAACGCTTCCGCTTCTGCCCACTTGGTGAAGTACTCTGTTGCCATCAGGATGAACGATTTGGAACGGATTTTAGAGTTAAGATCACTTAGAGGGCCAATGATATCGAAAGCCCACATGGCGAAGGGCCAAGGGGCATGAATCGGATGAAGGGAAGATGCGGGAGAATCGATCTTGTCGGCATGAAGTTGGCAAGAATGACAGTGCCGGACAAAGATGGAGCAATCCTCTTCTAGGGTTGGCCAATAATACCCCTGCCTGATAATTTTCTTGGCAAGAGCTTGAGCATTGACATGGCCCCCACAGACCCCGGAATGTGCTTCCTTAAGCACCAATTCTGCCTCTTCTTCATCAACGCATCTCAATAAAATTCCGCTCAGGCTCCTCACCCCTCCTAGGATGGTATACCTCTGGGATACTCTCCTGATGGCCTTCTTTTCTTTTGCATTTGATCCAGGTGGATATGTCTGATCTTGACAATACCTTGTGATCTCATCAAACCAAGGCCTCTCACCCTCATCTAACTCTTCCAACTCGATTAGTGAAATCTCCTCTTTCTGCTCTAGATATTCCTTCCTGCCAAATCTCTCCTTGACCTTCAGAAATTGCCCATCCTTAATCGCTGGCATCGACCTTCTACGGACATGGATAGTCCGCACCTGTCTACCTAGCGGGACTGATAGAGATAAAGCTAAGGAGGCTAGGGCATCAGCAAGGATGTTCTGAGCTCGAGGAACATGGACAAAAGTGAGTTTGGAAAAGAGTTTGATGTAGCAAGAGGTGAGTTCTTGGTAAGGTTTGAGGTTTGGATGAGAAGTTCGGTATTTGGTTAGGACTTGGCGAAGGATTAGTTGGCTATCACCTATCACACTTAATTCCGTGGCACCATAGAAATGAACGGCCTCCAGCCCGGCCAGCAAGGCTTTGTATTCAGCTATATTGTTGGTTGCTGAGAAGTCAAGCTGAAATGCCTGTGGAATGGTGACACCCTCGGGTGATAGAAGGACGATTCCTATTCCCTTACCGTGTGAATTCAGAGCCCTGTCAAAATATAATGTCCAAAGGTGGGAAGATCGGATTAACATTAGTTCATCATCCGGGAGCTCCGATTGGACCGGGTCAAAGAGAGGTATAGGGTGATGGGCTAGATGTTCGGCAATGGCATAGCCCTTAATCGCCTTCTGGGGGACATAGGTGATATCAAACTGGGAGAGGAAGCTCTGCCAATGACCTAACCGATCAGTTAGAACAATTTTCTCCAGAAGGAATTTGATGGGATTGATGCGGGCAATAAGATTGACCTCATGAGCTAAGAAAAAGTGTTTAAGCTTCTGAACTACCCAGACTAGTGCGGCACGGGTCTTTTCCACTACAAGATACTTCGCTCGCATGGATCAAAGATCTTTGACAAATAGTAAGTTGCCCTCTCTTTCCCTTCTTCATCAACTTGTGCAAGGACTGCCCCAAGAGAATTCTCCAAAACCGAGATATATAAAACTAAGGGCTTGCCAGGGACTGGTGGTCTAAGCACAGGGGGACTAGCCAGGTATCTTTTCAAACCATCGAATGCATCCTGGCACTTCGAATCCCATTTGAACTCGGCCCCCGCCTTGGTCAACTCATAGAAAGGTTTACACCTTTGGGAGTGTTGTGAGATGAACCGGCGGACAAATTGTAGCCTCCCGATTAATCCTCGAAGTTCTTTCATATTTCTTGGAGGAGGCATACCAATGATTGCCTTGGCCTTGTTTGGGTCGATCTCTATAGCCCTTTTGCTCACTATGAACCCCAACAGTTTTCCTGAGGATACTCCAAACGTGCATTTCTTTGGGTTCATTTTCAATTTATATTCCCTAGCCCTTTGCAAGACCTTTCTTAACACTTCAGGATGATCTTCTTGGCTTTTGGACTTAACGACCAGGTCATCCACGTACACCTCTACAAGGGTATGCATCATGTCATGGAAGATAGCCATCATTGCTCTCTGATAGGTAGCACCAGCATTCTTCAGTCCAAAGGGCATGACGACATAGCAGTAGGTTCCCCAAGGTGTGGTGAACGAGGTCTTCTCCTGGTCCTCTTCAGCCAACCAGATTTGATTATAACCGGAATAGCCATCCATGAATGATAGCATCTCGAATCCAGCAGTGTTATCAACCAGTACGTCAATATGAGGTAGAGGAAAGTCATCTTTAGGACACGCTCGGTTCAAGTCCCTGAAGTCTATACAAATCCGAACTCGACCATCTTTCTTCATTACAGGGACTATGTTTGCCACCCATTGCGGATAAAGGACAACCTTAATAAATTTTGCTTGATGTAACTTGTCGACCTCTTCTTTCATCTTAAGTGCAACATCAGGGTGGAATCTTCTTAATTTTTGTTTGACCGGGGTAACTCCCTGTTTCAAAGTTAGACGATGTTCAACTAACGAGTTGTCTAACCCTGGCATGTCTTCATATGTCCATGAGAACGTGTCCTTATATTCTTCCAAAATTTTAATTAAACTCTGTTCCTCAGTGGGAGTGAGGTTTGTGCTTAGGAGGATTGTCTTGGGATCCTCCGGTGTTCCGAGATTCAATTCTTTTGTCAGTTCATCCACCGTGGCTAATGGTTCTTCAAATCTTTTAAGTCCTGATGCATACGCATCAGCCAAGTCCTCAATTCCATCCTCGAAATCATGATCTTTTTCTGATAAGACCTCGTAAACTCCCAGTGTATGATCTACATTGAATTCATCCTCATATTGGAATTCATCAAGCTGGATAGCATTTTCCAAAAACCTTGGCAGCCTTGCACATTCCTTGCATTTTTGAGCTATTTGTTGGAGATATCTCTCTGGCACACGTTTACTTCGAATTTTCTTCTTTTCTACCCTAACTACTCCTAAAGAAGACGGAATTGAAAAGGTGGTATTAACAATGGGTGAAGGATCGAGTAGATCGATCAGTGAGTTGGAGAAGAGGGGTCCCTGGTTGGGAGCACCCTTCGAGACAAGTAGAGACGTCTCCTCAATGGAAAACTGAGTTTGTGAGAGGACATTTTTTTGGGTATTTTGGGTATTTTTAATAACAAAAAGAGAATGAGCCGATGGGGCTCGAACAGAAATAGAAAGCTTAAGCAAATGGAAGAAAAATGGGCTCGCGGCCCCGATGATGACAAGAAAAGGGCAAATAGGCCCAAAGCTGGTGAAAAGATCTAAGGGGCATGTGGGCCCAAATGGTGGGCACGCGGGCCCAAAACAAGAAAATAAATCTAAAGGGCACGTGGGCCCGACTGGTGGGCACGCGGGCCCAAGGTTGTTGGATTGGAATGGGCATAGAAGCCCAGTGGAGTAAGAAGATTTGAATGGGCTCTCAAGCCCAATGATCAGTTCAGGTGGCCATTTCGGCCCAGAAGTGAGAATTGGGCTAGATAGCCCATCAAGTGAATACCAGAGGGATAGAGTGAGAATTTTGAAATACGTGACCGTAGGATACGGCTCACGCGGGATGTTGTTTGGAGGTGGGTTCGAGTGGACAAGTTGTTTAGAGATGGATTTGCCCTCGACTGGTTCTTCCTCCTCTATGAACAACCGAGCCAAAGATGAACTCAGGTTGTCCACTTCCTCCTCTTGCTCTGGTGCCTTCTTCCTCTTGACTGGTACTTCTTCTTCGTCCCCGGCCATCATCATCATGGTCTCCCCTTTGATAAAGAATTTTTGGAGTCCCATGGCATTTTTTGGCCGGTAGACCATCCGCGGAGTGAAACTGGGCTCATAGCCAAGCCCGTGTCTCTTTGGTCTTTGTACGGCTTTAATGGGGTGCACAACCCCCTGCAGCTCCTTTCCCAACCCCTTTCCAGGCTGATAGCCCATCCCTTTCATCATCCGCCATGCAACTGAATCTGGAGGCATCGTCAATACCATGACCTCAGGTAGCTTTGTAGTTGAAACCAACGGCTGGACAGATTTTGATATTGGCAGTGCAGAAGAGGGGTCATCCATGTCATTCAGAATGGGGATGTTGGTTACTTTGATCACCTGGCCCTTGTATGGGAACTTCAGACACTGATGATTAGTGGAGGCAACAGCTCCTATTGCCTCAAGGTACGGGCATCCCAAGATAGCTTTGAATGTAGGGTCCAATTCAAGAACGTGAAACTCGGCGGTGACAGCACACGACCCGAGCCCTACTTCCAACGTAACCACCCCTCGTGCCGACTTCCGGGAGTTGTCATATGCGGTCACCGTGATGGCAGAAGGCTCGATTTCTTCATCGGAGATGCCGCAAAGTTGCAATCTTTCTGGCGGCATGACATTTATGGATGCTCCGGTGTCAATCAAGCAGGACTTGATCTCCACGCCTCGGATGACTACTGCGACACGCAAGGCATACTTTCTGATCTCTGGCCGTGCCAACTCCTCCTGTGTAAATGTGAGTGCTGGATGTTCACTCCTCGGGGTCAGGACAGTAATTATCTTCTCAGGTGGGAGGTCCTCATTGACCATGACCCGCTGCAGATATTGTTGTAGGATGTCCTGATGGTTCTTTGACCTCTTTATCAGCTCCAGAATTGAAATCCGTGCCGGTATTTTATCCAAGTGCTTCAATAGGTCATATGCCGTGCCAGGCAATGGTTCTTCTACCACCTCCTCTCTGCCAGTTCCTGTGGTTGTATCCCGACCTGGGGGAAGACCCTTTGGAACATCCTCCCGCTACGCAGTACTGGCGCCAGCGTGGTAGGGGGAAGTGGTGATGATGGTGATGGTAGGGTTGGTTGGTAGGTTGAGGAGCCCATGGTAGGTAGGGGTGGTGAGGATCGGATGATGAGGGGTCGTGGATTGGTGGAGGCCGGTATGTTGGGTGATGGTTGGGGTGTTGGTGGTGATGGTCTAATGATGAGGGGTCGTGGGGTGGCAGTGACTGGTAGGTTAGGTGATGTCTGGGGTGTTGGTGGCGGTTTAATGATTAGACGTCGTGGAGGATTAATGGTGATTGGTGGGTTAGGTTGGGGTGATGGTTGGGGTGCTGGTTGGGAGGCTGGTGGCGGTCTAATGATTAAGCGCCGTGGAGGGTTATTGGTTGGTAAGGGGTAGTGGTGTTTGGGTAGTTTGTGGGTTGGGGGCAGCTCTCGGTATGGAGAGTATGGTGCGGTTTGTAGGTGGGGTTGGTATGGCGGGCATGGAGGTGATTTGATCCTCGACCTGCCAACTCTGGGAATGGTGGGTTGACTCCTCGATGGCGGAGTGGACGAGGCCGAGTCGTTGGTTTGGTGGCGCTGGTGCCGGTGCTTGTATGGGTTCATGTACCAGGAGCGGATCTTGGACTATGCCCAGGCCGGGCTGCTGTTGTGCTTGTTGTCGCCGTGGTTGATTCTAGTGTGCCTTCATCGCTTGTGTGGATTCTCCCATATGTGCCCAGTCAATGTTCCCTTGATCATTAAGGTCATGGATGTAGTCTTTATACTGGAAACATACATCCACCGTGTGCCCAGGATATCGATGATAAGAGCAGTACTTGGTTGTGTCAACATTGGCCGGCCATCCTTCTCTCTCCTTTAGAAGTTCCAACTGCTGTTCAGCCATCAATGCATTAAAGATATCGGTAGGGCGCGCAGGGCGCGCCCTCCTCTTTCAAAGGGAGCGGGGGCGCAGTACACTCTTTCTCCTGCGCGCGTGTTCTGCGAGCCGTATCTTGGAAACGGGATGTCCGATTCGGCTCCCGTTTGTCGCGTTGGAAAGAGGGCCTTCAACCACACCTCCTCAAGTCGGTAAACCAGCCGGAATGACTCCCTATATGTTCGCACGGTGCTTTCTACCAGTTTACCCTCTCGCGGAAAGCCGAAACCCGGGGTGAAGATCCGAAAGAGCACGGTTCCGATCAAGAAATCTTGGGTCAACTCGGGTTGACTTAAAATGATGACCAAAAAAGTCCGGTATGACCGGAAAACCCGAAGTCATCGAAAAATTTGATATTAACCCGGTAAACGTGAACCGAAACTCGGAAAAGCTGGAAAACCCTAAAATTGACCGAAATGGCCATATGGCCCCGGTTGATGAAAATATTTGGCTAGAATCGATCTGGATTACCTGAAAAGACCCGGTGATGATCGGAAAGGCCTAACATGTGGTCCGGGATAGCCATGTCAGCACAGATCGAAAAAGACGTAACGAAAGCCGTCATTGACCGACGCCTACCGAAATGACTTCTCGGAAACCCTGAATGTTACGGAACACATGCGGGACTCCCGAGACCTTCAATTATGGACCATTCAAGGTCGGTCATCAAGCAGACTTCGTGTTTTTATGGTTCACGTGCGGTTCTCGCTTGAAGGTTTCGGCATAATTCCGGAAATCATTGGTCCATTCTCAACTAAAAAGGGGCTCCACCAATGTCCTTAGCTCATCTCCACGAGGTAATCCGGATTAGATAATCGTCAAATAAAGGATATCGCCTATGGAATAAGAGTCTGGGGCTCCGAATCAAGCCAATTTGGCGTGTCTACAGCCACCAGTAGGGCGGATAGGCTCCCAGCGAGCCATCAGGGGGAGGAGGTCGGGGTAGGACTGTTGTGCTCGACCCAGGGGGAAGTAGAGGTAGCTCCAGACCTATAAAAGGCACAACTCGTCAGAGCAAAGAAGAGCAATACAAGTGTACAAGAAAGGAAATTTGCTAAAAGTCACCTTGAGAAAAGGAGAGAAGCTGGCAACCGAAACAGAACCCGCCTCAGGCTGGAGGCCACAGAACAAGTGGGCGAGCATCGCTGCCCCCCACGCGTACGTGCCAACCTGCTCCAGGTCAGCAAGAAAAGGGAGGAACCACAGATGGATGCGGTCCGTCTTCGAGCCCAACAGAAGGCACCCGAAGAAGAAGAGGAGGAAACGGCACAAGTCTACGTCCGCCTCCAAGGAGCCAGGTAATCCGGTAAATGCCGCTGCAGCCTGGCCGACCATGCGGCAAAAAAAGCTGTCCTGGCTCTGACCACGGACACGCTCGGCATCCACCAAGCCTACCATCTCACCAGCCTCTAGTCTGGCGATGGTGCGTAGGCCATCCTCCGGGTCGAACTTGGGCTCATATGCGAAGAGGGCCTGGAACTCCCGCGAATAGTCAGAAGAGGTGGCACACACCACCGGCCTACCGTAAACACGAAGACCGGTGATGTGTGCAACATCCTCTAAGGAGGGCACCATGTGCCCCCATGGGAACAGAAACACAAAGGAGTCTGGGTCCCAGGACTCGCGGAGGACCTGCACCAGTGGTAGGTCCTCCCAAAAAGGAGTCACCCGGAGGATGGGCCCAAACCTCATCTCCTCTAACCGAACGTGCTGCAAGTCCGGTAGGCCTAGGTAGGCAGCATGCACCAGGTCCCACGAGATCTGGGATTTTATCCGAGCCTGCAAGAGATTCATTTCATTAGTTCACTAAATTTTTATTGCCAAAATGCAAAGGAGCTAATCATTAAGTGCAGGAAAAGAAAACGTACCTCTCGGACTGCCGGAAGCTCGGGCTCCTCGGAATCTGAGTCGTGGCGGCGAACATGTCTCGGCATCTGTGCCAAAAGGGAAGTTGACATCAAACATTGTTACATACATTTTTTTATTTATTTCATTCATAAAAAAAAATCATCAGCCGAACGTGCCCTCCATTTGAGCGCCCTCATAATAAGGGTGCGGTCTGCGCGCCCCTGTTCGGTGAGGAGAGAGAGGGCGCACAGACCGTGCCCTCCTCTTGGGGGCGCGGTCTGCGCGTCCCCAAACCGGGGGCGCGGTCTGCGCGCCCCCGGTCCGAGGGCGCAGTCAACGTTTTGCGTTGACCGCACCCTCTCACCTGCTTGATCCTTATTTTAGCGATAACTTCGTCGAATCAACTCGGAATCGCGTGAAACTTGAACCAAATCGAAGAGCATAACCCGATATACATTTTTTGTAACAGGGGCACTAACCTTTGACGGCGTTTCGGACTCCGGATCTGAGTTGGAACTCTGGAGCTTCTAGCGCGAGGAGAGATGGTGTACAGGTGGAAATGAGATATTCTTACCCCCAGGAGGTATTTATAGAGTAAAAATGTGAAAATGGGAGAAATTTGAAAATATCACCGAAGGTTCACAAAATCGAGCTGATCGCAAAGCCACCGAAAGAATTCCGATCTGATGCACGGTTTGCTCAAAAAAATTTTGTGAAGAAAAATTCTCTTTAAATTCTCACCAAAAATCACTCTTTTCACATAACTTTGAATGTCTCAATTTCTGAATTAGCTAGACATATTCATTCTTTTTATCATCATTAGCTAACATTTTTCAGGGGTCAGGAGAAAATTCTATACATTTATTTGTTAGAAATGGCTGCAAATGTATTTTTCAGGAGCAAAATTGATAAAAATTGCGAAAATTTCAGAAAGCGCCAAGCCATTCATAAAATCGAGCAGATCAAGGAGTCACCGAAAGAAAATTTATTAGACTCACGGTTTGCTCTGAAAAATTACCTAAAGAAAAAAGGCATGTTAAAACCTTTCAAAAATATCTTGTTTCATATTAAAAAATATTCAAGGTGTTGAAAAATAACAAGGCATATTCATCATAATTGTCAACATCTGTCTTGCATTTTTCTGAAACAAGGTAAATTTCTATTGAATTTTCTCTCAAACTTGCTATAAACAATTCATTGTTTATTAAAAATAAAAACAACATGGCTGACAAGTTAAAGCAGGAAAAGAAGACTCTCAGGCAAGTAGAAGCTTCAACGCGGAGATGTAGCAGTGCTTCTGGTCAGGGTCCTCCTCAATCAGGAGGCCTGGGCGGCACACCCGACTCGTCTCCCACAAGCCAATGACTGAGATCGCCTCCTCCTCGTCATCCGCAGAGCCAAGCTGCCTGCCCTTGATAAGTGGCAGGTGGGATAGCTTGGGCAACTCGTACCGAGGCAAGCCGATCTGGGAGTGGCAACGGTGAGCGTTGTACAACACAAAGGCCGAACCTGTAACCTGGCGGACATCAACACCAGGCACAAAGCACACCTGGAAGTCATTCTACATCAGGGCAGCAGAAGAGTGCAAGAAGCTAGAACGCTTCATGGAGGCAAAGTGAGCATGCCAGTCCGGCCTCTTCTTCACTAATGCACACCTGTTGGCGACTCTTTCGCCGAAGCCAAGTGCATCGGCATATGGGAACAAGGGGCTACGGCGGAAGAGCTGCGACCTGGTGGCCACCTCACCGGGTGGATCGAACTTAAAGTGAAGATTGGCCCAGCAAGCCAGTAGAAGTGCACTGCCGAAGGGAGGATGGCCCACGCAAGCTGCGGACAGTCCGCAGTACAAGAAGCCCACAACTGAAGGCCCCAACCGCGCACCGCTCCAGATGCCGCGGATGCACGAAAGTTGATCAACCTCCAGGAAACCATCCTCCGTAGGAAACAAGAACACCGTGGCAAGGCAAGCCGCGAAATCCTTTGCACCACGCAGAATCCGGTCCTCGTCCAGACTAGGAGCCATCAGAAGAGAGATCGTCCAAGCCGCCAACTTGGGAACACTGATTCGCTTGCCGGCTAACAAGATGCGAATCTACCGAGCCTCGACAAAATCCTGTAAGAATTCCAAGCAAGAGAGGGGTCCTGAAGGGATGAACATACCTTTAGTCTCTCCCTTCTTACTCCGAGGAAGGCCGAGAAGGAGTTCTGCCTCTTCAAGGAGAATTGTACACTCAAAGCTGCCGAACACGAACGTGTGAGTGTCGGGGTGCCACAACTCAACAAGAGCTCCCATCAAACTGAAGTCAAGGGAGTTGCCTGAATATTTGCTTGGCATGGATCAAGAGCCCGGTTAAGCCCCAATCTCGAAGAATCGCTCTGACCGACAAGCCGAGGACGTCAAGCAAGCCGAAAAGCCAAGGAGGAGAGCAATACCGGCGAGGCCCAGGGAAGTTTGGGTAATCCTACACCCAAACAGGAGGTAAGAGAAAATTTTAAAGAAAAAAGAAGAAGAGAGTGGCTGAATGCTAAAATTGGCAGCAAACTTACCAAGTCGGCGCCGATTCTGGCCTTCAGATGACCCGGGACGCTTGAAATACCTTGAACCGAGCCAACATGCTGTTTTTTCAAAGGAGGAGCCATCCTGGGTGTTGGTAGGACGATCTGGTCGTCCTAAGAGGTGTTTATATAGGGGAAATCAGTCCCTATTTGAATCAGATTCGGATCCGATCAAAACAGGAAACTGGGATAGAACGCGCCCCCGAGGTGGGGGCGCGCAGGCCGTGCCTCCAAACTGAGGGCGCGCTGGCCGCTCCCCCGAACTGAGGGCGCGCAGGCCACGCCCCCGGTTCGGGGGCACCTTCGGTCAAATTCTTTGAAAATTTCTCAAAAATTCAGAAAAATTCAGAAAAATTCAGAAAATATCAGAAAAAAATCAGAAAAAATTGTTAAATAAAATATATTTATGTTTGATCTTTATTAAGGTCGAGGGAACATCATTGTTTAGTCGGAACTAACATTTTGATGAAAGACAGGAATTGCTCGCGGAAACTGAAGAACGGACATGGGAAACCCCCATAACTTGCCGACTAGCATATATGTCGCTAGTCATGTGTTATTATCTTATGCATTATTTGTTGAATACCATGAGCACGGAGAAGACTTGATCTGAGATCCCCTTCATCAAAATCTACGACGGCCGGGTCATCTCTAATGCTCACGGATAAGCCAAAGTTGTGCTGTGAGGGACGATGGTTCCCGAATGGGTATCTTGACCTCATAGACAATCTATATCTTCAACTAATTGTTAAGTTTTGTCTTGTTTTATTGAGCCCAGCATGCATCATGTAGCATTAATTGCATTACATTCTGTTTTGTCATTGCATACATCATTTCCTGCTCACCCTAATCTTTAAACTTTTCATCCTAATCATTCTGAATCCCACCGTGTTTTCTAATCCCACCGTGTTTTCTAATTCCACCAACCTCTCTAATATCCCACCGTGTCTGTTTATCCCACCGTGTTCGATAATCACCTTATACCTCCAAATCCTCCATCACCACTGTGGCCATTACAACATTTCTTTGCTATTCATCCCACCATGGCAGCCAGTTCGACCCGCCAAGGGCCTTCTATTTGATCAGAATTTGCACCGTCACTCTTCACGGTCTATGCTCAAACATTTGCCTTTCAGAATCTGAGATCATTCCATTCTGAATCAAATCTTGTCACCAGGAAGACCTAAATGAATCTAAGAGCATGAATGTGCTCGATTAGTATTCTTTTACCTTTTCAAAACAAATCTCTTTTTAAATTTTAGCCCATCACAGTACAGGAACACCGCAAAGATTGGGTTACCGGCTGATGATGAACCTACGAACCCATGTTTCGGGGACTCCCCACCGCGTTGGGGGTTGGCTATTCTTCTCTAGTGCCAATGGCACATCTCTTACCAATCGAACATAAGAAGACTTGATGAAACATGGCGGTTAACTAGGAGACTTGAGGAGATTCATCTTGCCGAATCTGGTCGTTAAGCGTGTCTATATCTACACCTTGATGCCACCTTTTCATTCCATCATCATTTCGCTCCACTACATTCCACTACGATCCATCTCGCTTCGCTACGCTTTCTCTACGTTTCACTTCGTTCCGCTACATGCCATTCCCTTGCAAAGCCGACATCAAGGCGAGGCAAGCTATAGACACGCCAAATTGGCTTGATTCGGAGCCCTATACTTTTATTCCATAGGCAATATCTTTTATTTGACCATTATCTTATCCGGATTATCTCGTTGAGATGAGCTAAGGACATGGGTGGAGCCCCTCGTGAGTTGAGAATGGACCAATGATTTCCGGAATGATGCCTAAACCTTCAAGCGAGAGCCATGCATGAACTGTAAAAACACGAAGCCTACTTGATGACCGACCTTGAATGGTCCATAATTGAAGGTCTCGGGAGTCCCGCATGTGTTCTGTAACATTCAGGGTTTCCGAGAAGTCATTTCGGTAGGCGTCGGTCAATGATGGCTTTCGTTACGGCTTTTTCGATCTATACTGACACGGCTATGCCGAACCACGCGTTAGCGTTAGGCCTTTCCGGTCATCACCGGGTCTTTTCGGGTCATCCAGGTCGATTCTAGCCGAATATTTTAATTAATGATGGCCATACATCCGGTTTGGTCAATTTTAGGGTTTCCCAGCTTTTTGATGACTTCAGGTTTTCCGATCGTACCGGACTTGCTCGGGCATCATTTTAAGTCATCCCAAATTGACCCGAGATTTCTCGATCGGAACTATGCTCTTTCGGATCTTCGCCGCGGGTTTCGGCTTTCCGCGAGAGGGTAAACTGGTAGAAAGCCCCATGCGAACGTCTCTGGAGTCATTCTGGCTGGTTTACCAACTTCAGGAGGTGCGGTTGAAGGCCCTCTTTCCAACGCAACAAACGGGAGCCGAATCGGACATCCCGTTTGCAAGATACGGCTAGCGGAACGCGCGCGCAGGACAGAGAGTGTACCACGCCCCCACTCCACTTGAAAGGGGAGGGTGCGCTATGCGCACCCTTAACCCGGGGGCGCGCCCTGAGTGCCCTCAAACTGGGGGTGCACCCTGTGCACCCCTAGTTCCTTTGAAAAGCGGGGGCGCGGTCAGTTTCTTTAAATCGGAAATTGCCCCGATTAGCACCTTCTAAACCGGATTTTTAGAAACGTATGTCAAGTTAATTTTTAGCAATTTCCGGAAGGTTCCATCGATTTTTAGCAGTGAGACGCGTAACGCGCCCCCGCTCCCTTTGAAATAGGGGGCGCGCAGACTGCGCCCCCGAAATGGGGGCATGCCCTGCGCGCCCTTGGTTTGAGGGCGCGCCCTGCGCGCCCTCGTCCCCTTTGAAAAGCGGGGGCACGGTAGGTCCAGTTTCCAAATTTTGCACCGGCTTCCTTCCCCTATAAATTGAGAGCCATTCTCAACGACCCAAGGTTAATCCCCGGTGCCTAGCTCATCCAGAGGTCGTCCAAGCTCTTCTCCAAAGCTGACCCGACGTCCAAAGGCGATCCGAAGTCAAGGGATCGATCCCGAGGTGAAAGAGAAGGCACGATCCGGGTGTTCTGCATCATCCAACTTCATCGACTTCTGCAGAAAATCTGAGACTCCTTCTGCAAAAGTCTTCAACATAGAAGATGTTCACCTCTTCATCCTCTTTCATCTTCAACTGACGGACTCAATTCCGACTTGCCGTTCGTTCGTGGCGATTGCTTCACCAAGGGCGCGCATCCAGGTTCTGTTTTCTATATCCTCCCATTTTCATAATTTTTAAATACTTTTACAAGAGTATTTCGGTGAAATTATCAACGTAGGAACTCTTCCTCTCTAAGTCCTCTGTCTACTCCGATAAATGGCACTCGATTATGACATCGGGGTCGTCCATAGTATTCTCTGCACCAAAGTCGCGCCAGAAGGGTGCAAAGGCTACCCGAACCGGCCTTCTTCAACCAACTCGGCTTCAACTCAAGCCGATCCATTCCATAAGCTTTCTCAACTCCCTTAACTCAGTTTATTTATTGTTTTAAAGCATATTTTAGTTCATTTACATCATTTTTACATAATCAAAAATACACAAAAAAGGGGTTAGGACTCGCCCCCAATCCGGTGAGTTTGATTCCAATTGCTTCTTTCTCATATTCTCTCTACAGTTACTACACTTCCCATAGTTCTAATCATTTTCTGTAACTTGGTTTATTGTTCTAGTTGCATAGGTCTATCAAGCTAGCATCGGTTGGAGACTCTTCTTCATTGGCCGGCCGAGGAAGAAGAAGGTTGAACCCATATCCCAATCTCCCGCGCTAAGGTACACGGTCAAATCAACTCATCTCTTGTTTTTATTCCATAAAGCGGAGCCCGCGGCTCCTGGCGACCACCTTTTACTTATGTGCCAATTTCATCTCCTCCTCACTCTCCTCCCACATGACCTGAACCATCTCCGGTGCTCGAGCGACGCCGTGAGATGAAAGTTCGGGGATCAATGTGAGTGTGGGACCGAGGTGAGGATCTTTTACAGCTTTCCGAGTGTTTTCCAATTCACTCCCCCCTTTTTTCCCCCTAATCCATCTTTCACTTTATTTTGAGGTGTCGATCCGGAACCCATTTCTGGAGTTGGCATTCTGCAGTGCACTTTTACTGGCTTGTTGGGCCGATCTTCACTTTAAGTTCGATCCAGCTGGTGAGGTGGCCACCAGGTCACAGCTCTTCCGCCGTAGCCCCTTGTTCCCATATGCCGATGCACTTGGCTTCGGCGAGAGAGTAGCCAACAGGTGTGCATCGGTGAAGAACAGGCCAGAGTGGCGTGCTCACTTTGCCTCCATGAACCGTTCCAGCTTCTTGCACTCTTCTACTGCCCTGATGCAGAAGGACTTCCAGGTGTGCTTTGTGCCTGGCGTTGATCTCCGCTTGGTTACAGGTTCGGCCTTTGTGTTGTACAACGCTCACCGTTGCCACTCCCAGATCGGCTTGCCTCGGTACGAGTTGCCCAAGCTGTCCCACCTGCCACCTATCAAGGGCAGGCAGCTTGGCTCTGCGGATGACGAGGGGGAGGCGATCTCAGTCATTGCCTTGTGGGAGACGAGTCGGGTGTGCCGCCTGTAGACACGCTAAATTGGCTTGATTTGGAGCCCCAGACTCTTATTCCATAGGCAATATCTTTTATTTGACCGTTATCTGGTCCGGATTACCTCGTGGACATGAGCTAAGGACATTGGTGGAGTCCCTTGTAAGTTAAGAATGGACCAATGATTTCCGGAATATTGTCATAACCTTCAAGCGAGAGCCTCACGTGAACTGTAAAAACACGAAGCCTGCTCGATGACCGACCTTGAATGGTCCATAATTGAAGGTCTCGGGATTCCCGCATGTGTTCCGTAACATTCAGGGATTCCGAGAAGTCATTTCGGCAGGTGTCGGTCAATGACGGCTTTCATTACGGCTTTTTCGATCTGTGCTGACACGGCTATCCCGGACCACATGTCAAGCCTTTTCGGTCATCACCGGGTCTTTTCAAGTCATCCGGGTCGATTCTAGCCGAATATTTTCATCAACTGGGGCCATATGGCCATTTCGGTCAATTTTAGGGTTTCCCGGCTTTTCCGAGTTTCGGTTCACGTTTACCGGGTTAATATCAAATTTTTCGATGACTTCGGGTTTTCCGGTCATACCGGACTTGTTCGGTCATCATTTTAAGTCATCCCGAGTTGACCCGAGATTTCTCAATCGGAACCGTTCTCTTTCGGATCTTCGCCCCGGGTTTCGGCTTTCCGCGAGAGGGTAAACCGGTAGAAAGCACCGTGCAAACATATCGGGAGTCATGCCAGCTGGTTTACTGACTTGAGGAGGTGCAGTTGAAGGCCCTCTTTCCAACGCGACAAACGGGAGCCGATTCGGATATCCCGTTTGCAAGATACGGCTCGCGGAACACGCACGCAGGAGAGAGAGTGTACCACGCCCCCACTCCGCTTGAAAGAGGGCGCACCCTGTGCGCCCTCAACACGGGGGCACGACCTGCGCGCCCTCAAACTGGGGGCGCGCCCTGAGCGCCCCCGGTTCCTTTGAAAGGTGGGGGCGCGATCAGTTTCTTTAAATCGCAAATTACCCCGATTAGCACCTCCTAAACTTGATTTTTGGAAAGTTTCCGCGGAGGATTTTTGATCATTTGTACCGTGCCCCCGGTTCGGGGGCGCGTTACATATGTCAAGTCAATTTTTAGCAATTTCTGGAAGATTCCGTCGATTTTTAGCAATGAGACGCGTAACGCGCCCCCGCTTCCTTTGAAACAGGGGGCGCTCAGACCGCGCCCCTGAACTGGTGGCGCGCCCTGCGTGCCCTTGGTTTGAGGGCGCGCCCTGCGCGCCCTCGTCCTCTTTGAAACACGGGGGCGCGGTAGGTCCAGTTTCTAAATTTTGCATCGGCTTCCTTCCCCTATAAATTGAGGGTCATTCTCAACAACCCAAGGTGAATCCTCGGTGCCTAGCTCGTCCAGAGGTCGTCCAAGCTCTTCTCCAAAGCTGTCTCGATGTCCAAAGGCGATCCGAAGTCAAGAGATCGATCCCGAGGTGAAGGAGAAGGCTCGATCCGGGTGTTCTGCATCAACCATCTTCATCGACTTCTGTAAAAAATCCGGGGCTCCTTCTGCCAAAGTCGTCAACATTGAAGTTGTTCCTCTCTTCGTCTTCTTTCATCTCCAACTGACGGCACTCAATTCCGACTTGCCTTTTTTTCGTGACGATTGCTGCACTGAGGGCGCGCATCCAGGTTCTGTTTTCTATATCCGCCCACTTTAAAAAAATTTACAGACTTCTAAAAGAGAATTTCGGAGAAGTCATCAACATAAGAACTCTTCCACTCCATGTTTTCTATCTACTTCAACAAACGGCACTCAATTCCAACATTGGGACTGCCCGTTGTGAGCGCTGCACCGAAGTCGCACCAGACAGTGCAACGCGCCCCCGAACCAAGGGCGCGTATACCGCGCCCTCATACCTTGGGCGCGCCCACCGCGCCCCCAAACCCAGGGCACGTTCAGTCCAGTGCGCTGTCCGGCCATATTGGTGATATCTTCTCCGTTTTAGCTTCGATTTGAGTCATTCAAGTTTCTATGTCTTCGTCATTCATCCAGGATCATTTTAGCATCATTTTTATTTAGTTTTTTGCATAATTTTATATCACAAAAAAACACCCAAAAAGGGGTTAAGGCTCACCTCGAAGCCGGTGAGTCCAATTCCAATTGCTTCTTTCTCATCTTCTTACTACAGTTACTACACTTCCCATAGTTCTAATTGTTTTTATTTCACTTGGTTTATTGTTCTAGTTGCACAGGTCTATCAAGCTAGCATCGGTTGAAGACTCTTCTTCATCGGCCGGCCGAAGAAGAAGAAGGTTGAACCCATATCCCGATCTTCCACGCTAAGGTACACACGGTCAACTTCTTTCTATTTCCATTACATAAAGCGGAGCCCGCGGCTCTTGGCGACCACAATTTATCTTATCATGTTCTAAGTCTTTTTATTCCTCACTCTCCTCCCACATGACCCAAACCGTCTCCGGTGCTCGAGCGACGCCGTGAGATGAAAGTTCGGGGATCAATGTGAGTGTGGGACCGAGGTGAGGACTCTTTACCGCTTTCTGAGTGTTTTCCGATTCATTCCTTTTTCCCCTATTCTTTCTATCACCTTCTTATCTTGAGGTGCCGATCCAGAACCCGTTTTCGGAGTCGACAGCTTTTTGGCGACCACGGTGGGACAACCAATGTCTTCAACCGTGCTAGCTTGATTCAACCATGCAACTAGTTGTTTTCCGACTTGGTTCCCGCATGAACCGGCTTGTCCTTTACCTTTCCCATGATCATTTACCTTTAAACTTGCTATTTACTCTTTCTTTATGATTGTCCCCCATGTGGACTTGAGCTACTTTTCTTTAATTTCAACCCGGTTCCCGCGTGAACCACTTTTCTTCTTATAAACCGGTTCCCGCGTGAACCCCCTTTCTTTTCCAACTCGGTTCCCGCGTGAACCAACTTATTTTCAGATCGGTCCCCGCGTGGACCACCTCTTTACAGCACCTTTAAATTGGCCCCACGTGGCCCTCTTTCTATTTTGTCAACTCTTACACCGGTTCCCGCGTGAACCACCCCTTTCCTCATTAAAACCGGTTCCTGCGTGAACCAACTCACTTTCAGATCGGTCCCCACGTGGACCACCCATTTGCACCAATTAGATTGGCCCCACGTGTCCCTCCCTTCCTTTCTCCAATCAAACAAACCGGTTCCCGCGTGAACCACCCCTTTTCCTTCAGAAACCGGTTCCCGCGTGAACCACCTACCTTTCCAAAACCCGGCTCCCGTGTGAGCCACTTTATTTTCAAAATCGGTCCCCGCGTGGACCATCCTTTTACCTTTACTTCAGATTTGTCTCCACTTGGACACTCCACCACAAGCCGGTTCCCACGCGAACCACCTTTTAATTGCTAGTTTCTAGTTACTTGTTTTACTTTATCATTGCTTGTCTTGATTGCATTCACTTGCTTGATTTATTTAATAGCTTTCATTCATGTTTGCATATTGATTGCTTCTTCTCCCCCTACCCTACATTTTTCATTTTTGCATTAGCTTTTGCATCGGGTACCGGACTTGTTCCGATCCGTAGGGCATTTTAGGCAGGGGCTCTCTCTCCCAACACACCCTCACCCTCCAAACACCTTCTTGGTGGATTCTAACCTCTCTTCTGGGATATTCCTTCCTAGTTGATTTCGTGGTTTCCATCAAGACCTCCATAAGTCCCCATCCGTTGAGTATTCCTCTCCGCACGATTGGGCCGGTTGTACCACTTTCCCAAAACCCGAAGAACCCAAGTACCTACTCATGGTGATTGAGTGACAACCTTAGGTATTGAAGATTGAAGCAATAGGAACCATACCCATTTTAGTGAACAATTGCTAACAATCTATCTAATCTAAGGTTTCAACCCAAAAATTGTCGAGTAGTCATTTTAAAAACTTGTTTGCACAACTTGCTTGCTCACAACAACTGAAAACAACCAAAAAATTCTTCTTTCAAAATACCTAAAAAAAACAAAACAAAAACCTCTTTAATTTTGTGTTCAACTTGTTTTCCAAACAACCAAATTGAAACAAAAAAATCAAACAAAACAAAACATAACAAAAATCTTTATTTGTGTGCTTGACTTGCCCTTCCTTTTTTAACCATCTTTGAAGAAGGATCGACAGGGATGCCCATGATGCTAAGGTCCGAAAGACACGTCGGGATGCTGGACTACTACAAGACGAGTCACTACATGCTACAGCAACCCATGGCCCAACCATAGGGCCATGTCAATGCCGTTAGAGAAGTTGAAGTTCAAAATCCGACTCATCCACCTGCTTCACTTAGTGTGGAACAAATCCTCCAGGGTCTATCTCTCCATTTAGATCCTGAATCCTTTTCACTTGTGCAATTTTCAACAAAGGGCAAGATGCCCGTCAATAAAGATCTGGTCGAGGGAAATCAAGCCCCCTCACCACCCCAATCGACAATAAGGCCCCTCATCATCTCCTCTCCTAGGCAACCCTGTCGTGCCTCTACTCACCCTGTTGTGGGGCATTCATATAATTCTATGCCAGTTCCTACTTTGAAGCCACCTGTTCCAACCCATTCATCTAAATACCTTGCACCGGTGGCTCAGGAACCCAGCCTCACTCAAGCATTCATGGACAAACTCAACCAAATGGATGAGCACTTTGAAGAGTTGAGGCATCGTTTGGACTCGAAGGCCATCCCTAAAATATCTACTCCATATTTCCCTGTCCCACATATCCCTCCATCACAAACACCAGCCTACCATCGCTACAATGGCTCAGGTGATCCCTTCACCCATGTCAATGATTTCTTGAGCAAATCATCTCGGTGGCTAAATGATCGAAGAGCTCTTGCTATTCTTTTTAAGCGATCATTGGTTGGTGCAGCCCTAGAATGGTTCTTTTCACTAGGGGAAATAGAAATATGGGATTTTGAAATTGTCAAGGAAAAATTCTTGCGACGATATGGGCCGGGCTATTCAACAATTGGGGAAGTAAAAGAAGATGTAGAATTAATGCAATATCATGATGAATTGAGCTCCATGGCTGAGAAGAACATTGGTGCTATGAACCAACCTAAGAGCCCTCCCCAACCCCATCTAGATCATCATCTTCGGCCAACTCCTCGACGTCAGTTGATTAGGCCACCCATGCCCCAATCTCAGCCGATCATGCAACCCATGTCAATGGCACAATCAATTGTGCACAATCAAGCTCCTCTTGTCAATTGTGCCAATACCTCTTTACCTAAACTGGCTCCCCAACCTTCGACTCCACCAACATTTCTTAAGGTCCATCGGCCAATCATCCGACCAAGACAACAAGTTGGATTGCCATCATTTGATGATGCTAATTTCAACCATGAAGCTTTAAAATACTACAACAAGTGATATGGAGGAGGAAAAAGAAAGGTAAGGTCGTGAATTGGTTAGATATGTGCCCAATGGGCTGGGCTTGCATGCAATTGGGCTTGATCGGTGCTGCTTGCGGACAGAACTGCATGTCTGACTTCTAAAAGGTGCTGCAGACAAATGGTAGATTGGAATTGAATGCTATTTGTTTCATTTAAAGAGGACTCATAGAGGAAGATTATTTATTTTTAATATTTCTTCATAGGATGTTCACATAATCCTATGAAAAATTTTAAAGTAGAGGGTATGCTAGGAAAAGTATAATTTGGCACACAACCAAGCGGCGCGACCTTGGTGCAAAGACCACCAAGAGCAACATGTAAGTTAGAATGGGCTCTCATTTGGAAAAAATAAATTTTATTAGAGATCAACAACTCTTTCTCAAATTTCTAGTGAACTCCTTGGCTCATCCAAAAGGATCGTTCAACTTGATTTTGATGGTCTAAAAGAGATGTTGTCAATGGAATAAGAGTTTAAGACCTAAATAAGGTCAAATTGGCGTGTCTACAGTACCATTGTAGCGGCGATAAACTGGTAGTTCAGAAGGTGGCAGGTGAAGAACTGGCAAAGAAGGAATAGAGACCTCAGGTATTGACTTGGAGTCCAGGCAACATCTCAGCTCTTCATAACGTTCATTCATCTGGGTGAGCTGATCCATGATTGCTTGGGTGAGAGCAGGTTCTTGGTTTACTGGTGGTGGTATGTGGTTAGAGGCATGATTCTGGAATTGAGAAGCATGACTTGGCAAATTCTCTAAAGATTGTCCCATGACTTGTTGGGCCAAAGGAGCAACATGGTTGAAATAAGGCAACTGGACAAATGATGGTTGAACCACAGATAGTTGAACTATACATGGTTGAACTACAGATGGTTGTGCTAGTGATTGTTGAATCACAGATTGTTGAACAATAGGTGGTTGAACAAAGGGTGATTGAATGAGTGGTGGTCGAACCATAGGACAAGGAGATGAGGCAACTTGGTTGGCTTCAGCCTGATCAGAGGCAATTTGCCCTTCACCATGGATTGTATATGGGAGTAGGTTTTTGGGTCAGTATAGAGAGACAACTCCCTAAAGAGTTGTTCAACATCACGGGGAGCAGATGGTTGACCGACCTCTTGCACTTCTGACTCAAACAAGAGATTAACATGACTGTCTGATGGAATTAGTTGGTGACCCATCTCGTGCTCTCGACGTTCAGCATGTTCCTCCATTCCAACATGCCTTCCAGACCTTAATTGCATTGTCACCTTTCAACTTCAAGGAGAAGGTAAAACAAACACGTTGGCAAAACAAACAAAGAACTTTTTTCTGGTTTTTAGTATCTAAGTTTTGAATTTTTGTTTGACAAACAAGTGATGTAAAGACTTGAAAACAAAATTACACAATGATTTTGATTAAACCTTAGGTTTATGGATTTGTTAAGAATTGTTCTCTCAACAAATGGGTTAGGATCCTAACTCCAATCTCCAATGACCTAGGTTTCACACAATCTCACCACATGTAGGTAACATAGGATGCTTCGGGTTTTGGGGAGTGGTACAACCAACCCGATCGTGAAGAGGAATACTCCATGTATGAGGAATTATGGAAGCCTTGGTGAAAGCCAACCAAGTCAACTACGAAGGAATATCCCAGAAGAGAGGTCAGAATCCACCAAGAGGGTGTTTTGGATGGGAGGGGTAAATGGGAGAGTGAGCTCCCGCCTCAAAACAAAAAAGTTTAAAATAAGGAGGTAGAGAGAAGGAGAAGAGAATGCAATCAAGTAATAAAGCAAGTAATAAGCAGAACATAAACTTAAACAAACAATCACATAAGACAAGCAATTAGAAACTAGACAAGCAACTAGAAACTAGAATCTAGAGCTTGTTTCTTATGTGAGCCAAATGGAGATAGTGAAAAGTGATGAAAAAAAGAGGGTTCATATCTGATAGCAAAGAAAAAGGGGTGATCCATGTGGGGACCGATGTAAGAATAAGCTGGTTCACATGGGAACCAGAGTAAAAAGTAAAGGTGGTTCATGCGGGAACCAATTTTGGGTAAAAAGGGTGGTTCACACGGGAACTAGTTTGAATGATCAAAAGAGGGCCACGTGGGACCAATTAAAGGTGAATAAGGATCTGATCCAAGTGGGGATATATCTGAAGGAAAGTGGTTTGGTTCATGTGAGAACTGAAGTAAAGAAAGAGATTGGTTCACGCAAGAACTGGTTTAAAAGAAGAAAGAGTGGTTCACGCAGGAACCAATTTAAATGACAACTGCAAATAAAAGAGGGTCATGCGGTGACCAATTTGAGGGTGATAACCTGCAGCAAAAGAAGGAAAAATCTGATTTGAATGACTGAAAATAAATGTTGGTTCACATGGGAACCAGTTTGTAGTAGAGAGTTGGTTTGCGCGGGAACCAGTTTTAAAGCAAAGGTGGGTTCACGTGGGAACCAGCTAAAATAAAATGACAGAAATTAAATGAGGTACTTGGCACTTCAGATATGATGAAAAATGGGTGAAATCAGAAATTTTGAGATGGCATGAAATTAAGAAAGGTGGAAAGAAGGAAAGGCTCACGTGGGAACCGATCAAGAACTAGAACTAGTTGCAAACAAAACACTAAGCACCCACAGTTAAAGACATTGCTTGTCCCACCATGGTTTCCACAAAGCTGTCAACTCTGAAAATTCGACAGGCCTCTCCTTTTCAAGAAAGTCCATGAATTCGGATCATCACCTCTGTAAGGAATCATCCATAAAAATATGGTGCAGCGGAAGCGATGATTCCTATGGGTTCCTTTAGAATCTGTCTCAATCGGAACCAAATGACGAAAACCGAAAACCGATCAAATCAGGTTCGAATATACCTGATAGGGATTCATATAATCCCATGGAAAGAAAGAATATGAGCTTCTCAAGCTCTTCAAACCGTTCAAGTGTCCGGTCTCTAGCAGTATCCACACGAACTTCATCCACAACAGGTTATCCCTTCGTGCCAGCCTCGAGAACTCTTCCTGAACAGAGCTCCATCGACCATGGACACCTTATAGAGAGAGGAGGTAGGGAGGAGGCTAGGGACGTGGTTTTCACCCTTGGCTTGATGGGGTTTGGCTGAAATCATTAGTATTTATAGAGAATTTTAGAATTTTTCATAAAAACCCAAAATTTCTATAAATTACATCCTTGCCCCTGTACCTGTGGATAAGTCCTTTTGTGTGTGGCCCACTAGTCCCAATAGCCTATTTGGTTGAGGCCTAAATAAAATAGAACAATTCTATTTAATTTAATTAAATCTGTTATTCGATAACAGATTAATTGACCTACCGATCATGAAGGGTACAAGCCACATCCCATGATCCCAAATGGCTATGGGGATAATCTCATCTCCAGTGAGCCTTTCCATCATCAGTTACAGCATGGATATAAACCCTCAACCATCTAATGTCCCAGTCGGAAAGGAGTACGGCATCGACTGTCAACTCCATAGTGTACCGACACTATAGGACCCTGTACTCGGAATTAGATCAATTGGAAAACTCATTTTCCAATTATCCTATCTACCCTGGCCAGGGATTTAGAGTACTAACCCATAGGACATTCACTCTCACTTATCGAGAGTGAACGATTCCTTGTTGTCCGCTCAATTACCTCCATCAGGTTTTCCTTGTACCTGATCCATCGCTATACTGAACCATCTAAATGGTGATCCATAAGTCAATGGTCAAAGCACAAGTTCCACCCAACAAGGTATCTTTGGTGACTCAGGTCAAAGGTCCAACCATGCAACCGTGATGATAGAAAACCCTGATTGACAGTTTGGTAAGATACCATTCATGGTTTCTAATTCGGTCAGTTCAGTGAACTCATTCAACTAATGAGCACCTGTATGTGTATCTCAGTGTCTCCACACTAATAACCAATGAGATCGGTCATCCTCATCACATGAGAAGATATCACATACACTAGTCTATCCGGATCCTTGATGTCCCGTCTCAAGTATCCTATGACTAGGAACATTTAGATCAAATACATCTATATGATCAATCTCGTTATCATGATCTCATCATGATTTAATCATTATTGCATTTGATCAAGGACTTCATTATTATATTCGCTTCTAATAAGAGCTTATAATGAAGATTTGCCTAATTAATTGAATGAGATATTTCTAGAAATGTCGAATCATATCATATATGATTGGCTTGTAGGGCATACATTTCTATCAACCTCAAGAGGGGATGATAAAGAAAGGAAGAAAACACGGAAAGCAACTCTCACCTCGGTCCCACACTCACATTGATCCCCGAACTTTCATCCCTTGGCATCGCTCGATCACAAAAGAGATGGTCCGGATCATGTGGGAGGAAGATGAGAAGTATAAAATTAAAACACGTGGTCACCAGGAACCGTGGGTTCTGATTTATGAAGTGAAAATGACCATGTGTACCTTAGCGTGAAGAATGCGGGTCAAAGCTTCTCCTTCTTCGGCCGGCCGATGAAGAAGAGTCCTCAATGAGTGGGTACTTGATTTCCTATGTAAATAGACAAACAAACAAGTGAAAGGATAATTAGAACTAGACAAAGTGGAGTATATGTAAATAAAATAACATGAAACACACAACTGACTAGAAACTGATCGGATTCAGGTTATCTCTAACCCCTTTTTTAATTTTCAGATTAACAGACTAAAAATAATGCAAAAAATTTAAAAAAATAATAGGATGATGGAGAATCATTAAACAAATAGATAGGAAAAAGAACATAAAGATTCTGATAAGAATAGAGAGAGATATGGTCAAATCTGGGTTATCGAAAAAGCCAAGCAGTAGTGCTGGATCTACCAGGCGCGACTTTGCTTCTACACTTGTCACGGCCAGCCCTGACCTTCAAATCATGTGCCATAAATTGTAAACTTAAGAATACTTGGAGAGGAAGAACTTTGTTCTTGATAGCTTGGAAAGAAGACGTCCACACGCAGCTGTAGAAGCCAAAGAAGAGAGACTTGGCAGATCACCTGCAGACCAACCTTCCTCTCGCCTATATTGACTTTTCTTTCTCTAAAAACTCGAAATTCTCTCTCTAAAAATCACAAAATAGAGGCAGGAGGGAGCTTGGACGTCTTGAGATGCCTGGGGGGTCATGAACCAGCCTCTAGAATGACTAGAATTGGCCTCAATTTATAAGAGGACGACCGTTGCGATCCGTGCTAAAAAAATAGGGGATTTGCGCCCTGGTGTTGGGCTCATGTGCCTCCAAGTGGGGGTACTATGTTAAAGGTTAATCTATGTTCAACCAATGAATTATCTAATCCCGGCACACTCTTCACATTTCTGTGCCAATTGTTGCTGATACCTATTTAGAATTCGTTTACCCCTGACTTTCCTGTTTCCTAACCTAACCTGACCTACTGAAGATAAAGTTGGAAAGGTGGTATTTACAGTGGAAGGAGGATTGAGTAAATTGATCAGTGATTCAGAAAAGGGGGATCCCTGATTGGGAGCACCCTCTGGGATGAGTAGAGACGTCTACTCGATGGAAATGTGAGTTTCATAGAAGACATTTTTTTGAAGAATTTCAAGTAAAAAGATAGAATGAGTCAGCATGACTCGGGATTTGATAGAATATGATTGAATTAATAGAAAGAAAAACTTAAGGATAAAGGGGAAAAAGGGGCTCGTGGGCCGAATGGTAACAGAAAATGGACACATGGGTCCAAAACTGATGAAAAATTAAACAGGTACGTGGACCCGATCTTAGAAATAAATGGGCATGTGAGCCCATGTTGGGAAAAGCCCCCAGTTCTAAAGTTGATGAGGGAAGTAGATGGGCAAGCAGGCCCAGTGAGAGTAGAAGGTTGGAAAGGGCATATGGGCCCAAAGTGGGTAAGTGGGCTCTGAAGCCCATCCAAAAGATCTAGAAACAATGGTACGAGGTTTAAACATGGAATTTTTATGCTCGGGCCTCGCGGGATGGTTCTAACTTGGGTGGTATGCTCAACCAGATGATCCAAGATCTACCCTTGAGCGGTTCCTAGTATCTTCCCCACTTGAGAACAAACGAGTCAAAGATAGGCACAGATCTTCCAAATCTTCTTCTTCTTCATCTGAAGTCTTTCTTCTCTTGACAGCTATCATAGAACTTTTGTCATCTTCAGCCATCATCATGGTTTCCCCTTTGATAAAGAATGTATGGAGTCCCATGGCATATCCTGGCTGGAAGATCCTTCTTTGGATGGAATCCTCTTCATATCCCAACCCCTGCCTGCATGGCCTTTTCACAGTTTGAATCGGCTAAGTGATCCCTTGAAGATCCTTGCCTAAAACTTTTCCAGGCTGATAGCCCAGTTTCATCATCATCCGCCATCCCACTGTGTCAGGTAGAGAGGCGGTCATGCATCTGACTTATGGTAAATCTCCCATTGAGATCTGGGGCTGTATTGATAGTCCTAAGGGTGATGAAAAAGTAGCATCATTCATCTCGTCCCTTACAGGCATGCTAGTTACCTTGACCACTTGTCCTTTAAAGGGAAACTTTATGCATTGGTGGTTTGTTGAAGCCACAGCTCCTATGGCTTCCAGATAAGGCCTCCCAAGTATAGCTCGAAACATTGGATCCAGTTCCAAGATATGAAAATCTGTTGTGACCGTACATGGTCCAAGTTTGACTTCTAGAGTGACCACCCCATGTGCAGACTTCTTGGAGTTGTCATAGGCCGTCACCATGGCACAAGATGGCTTAATTTCTTGGTCAGAAATACCGCATAACTGCAAAGTTTCTGGTGGCATAACGTTGAAAGAAGCTCTAGTGTCAACCAAACATGATTTCACTTCGACATTGTAGATGATAACAGCTACATGCAAAGCATATCTCCTGACCTCTGGATCTACTAATTCCTCTTGAGAGAAAGTGAGTGTTGGGTGCTCACTTCTAGGGGCTAACACTGTAGTGATCTTCTTAGGTGGGAGATCTTCACTCACCATGACCCTTTGTAAATACTGATGTAAAATCTCCTGGTGCACCTTTGATCTTTTGATCAACTCAAGTATGGAAATACGGGCTGGTGTCTTATCCAAATGTTTTAACAAATCATACGCCGTGCCTGGCAATGGTTCTTCCACTTGTTCTTCCTCCACTGGATTTTGCGGTTGGGTACTGGCTTGGGGAAAGAGCCACTAGAACATCCTCCCACTCCGAAGCACCGGGGCTATTTGGCGGTCGGGTAGAGGTGGTGGATTAACTGGGGTGGGAACAGGTGGTGTAAGTGTAGGTATGGTAAGCAATGGGATTGGTGGTTCTGGGATGATTGGGTTTATTGGTATGGGGGTAGGGTTTGGAGGTGGTAGTGATGGTGATACAAGTGGCCTGATAAGAAGTGGCCTGGGTGCAGGAGTGGTTGATGAGTTTGATGAAGGTGTTAGTAATGTAGTAGGTTGTGGGGTCGGTGGTATGATAGATTGTGGTTTTGGAGTGACAGAGCTCATAGGTTGGGGGTTCAGGTTTGATGGTGATCGTGGTGGTCGGATGAGCAAGGGTCAGTGTGTAGCAATGGTTGAAGGAGGTGTAGTTAAGGAGGGGGCTGGCCTAATGATGGGTTGGCATGAAGAAGTGGCGGCCAGTGGTTGGGTTATTGAACTTGGTAGTGGTTGTGGAGTAGTAGGTGCACGGATTATCTGTCTAGGAGGGTTCCTAGCAGGAGGCCTAGCTGGGTTGACTGGCATGGTTGGATTTTGGTTTTCTAGTTGCCAACCTTGAGCACGGCTGGCATCTCCCTGGACAATGGAGTGTACTAGACCAATTCCTGGGTTTGGATGTGCTGGTACCGGTGCTGGAGCGGGAGCATGCAATGGGAGCAGATTCTGAACGATCCCCAAGCCGGGTTGTTGTTGAGGTTGAGCCGGTGGACGCTGCCGCTGCTGCTGCCTAGCCTTCACTGCATGTATACATTCCCCCATTTGAGCCCAATCGATGTTGCCTTGATCATTCAGATCGTGGATGTAATCCTTAAATTGAAAACACACTTCTATGGTGTGACCAGGGCACCGGTGGTAAGCACAGTATCGGGACATATCTACATTTGTTGGCCAAACCTCTCTTTCCTTGGGCAATTCCAACTGTTTCTCCGCCATGAGTACATTGAAGATGTCGATTAAGGAGTAAGGGAGTTGTTGGTAATTCTCTCTCCTAGGACCTCCCCTTCATGGTGCCTGATTGGGTGGTGGCGGTGCCCTATGGTAGGTAGGTTGACGAGGTTGCTGGGGTTGTGCTACTGGCTGAGGGGGTTGTTGTGGTTGTCGTGGTTGTGGTGGCCTAACCTATTGCTGAGGGGGGTAATAGGAAGGGTTCTGTTGTGGGTTTCTGAACTTGTTTTGATGGTTCCCTCCCTAGTTTCCAACAATGTTTATAGCTTCGTTGTTGACCACTCCTTCAGTTGTAGGCCCAGCTGGTGCAGAGGGGGTTTCCCTGAAGTTTCTAGGTTTGGGATCAAAAGGGTTTATCATTGTGGCATCTTTGAAGTGGGCCTGCAAGTACCGGGCACAGTCATAGAGTTCATTCATGGTGGTAGGACGGTGCATGATCAAGACATTCCTCAAGGTAGGTGTAGTGTTGCCAATAAGCATCTTTACTTCTTCCCCTTCAGAAATCACATCTGTCAATTTCTCTGCCATTCCCCTCCAACGATCAGCAAACTTTATGAAGTCCACTTCGGGCTTCATCTTCTCAGCAATCAAATCTGTGATGGAGCATGCTAGTGCCACCCGGTCTTTGTATCTTTGCAAGAATTTGGTCTTGACGATATCAAAGTCTCCTGCCTCAAAGGAGTCAAGCGAGTAGAACCATTCCAATGCAGACCCTTCTAGTGATCGGCGAAATAAGAAAGCAAGAACCCTACGATCATCTTTCCAGAATGAGGATTCATAGAGAAAATCTTTAATTTGAAGAAAAGGATTGCCAGTACCATTGTAGAGGTGATAAACTGGTAGCTCAGAAGGTGGCAGGTGGAGAACTGGCAAAGAAGGAATTGAGATCTCAGGAACTGACTTGGAGTCCAGGCAACATCTCAACTCTTCATAACGATCATTCATCTGGGTGAGCTGATCCATGATTGCCTGGGTGAGAGCAGGTTCTTGATTTACTGTGTCAACTCTGAAATTGGGTTCCGGATCGGCACCTCAAGAGAAGGTAAAGATAGAATGGGAAGAAAGGGGAGTGAATTGGAAAACACTTGGAAAGTGGTAAAAACTCCTCACCTCGGTCCCACACTCACATTGATCCCCGAACTTTCATCTCACGGCGTCGCTCGAGCACCGGAGATGGTTTGGGTCATGTGGGAGGAGAGTGAGGAGGAGAATAACTTAGAACATGATAATAGTAATTGTGGTCGCCAGGAGCCACGGGCTCCGCTTTATGTAATGGAAATAGAAAGAAGTTGACCGTGTGTACCTTAGCGTGGGAGAAAGGGATGTCAGTTCAACCTTCTTCATCTTCGGCCGGCCGATGAAGAAGAGTCCAACCGATGCTAGCTTGATCAACCTGTGCAACTAGAACAATAAACCAAGTGAAAGAAACTGATTAGAATTATGAGAAGTGTAGTAACTATAGAGGGAAGATGAGAAATAAGCAATTGGAATTGGACTCACCGGCTTCGGGGTGAGCCTTAACCCCTTTCTTGTGTATTTTTGATTATGTAAAAATGATGCAAATGAACTGAAATATGCTTTAAAATAGTAAATAAACTGATTTAAATGAGTTGAGAAAGCTTATGGAGTGGATCGGTTTGAGTTGAAGCCGAGTTGGTTGAAGAAGGCCAGTTCGGGTAGCTTTGCACCCTTCTGGCGCGACTTTGGTGCCGAGAATGCTACAGACGACCCCAATGTCAGAATTGAGTGCCGTTTGTTTCTATTGATGGAGAACTTTTAGAGGAAGAGCTCTACTGTTTATGACTTCTTCGGAATCTGTCTGTAGAACTCTGTAAAAATTATGAAATTGGGAGGATATAGAAAACAAAACCTGGATGTGCGCCCTCAGCGCAGCAATCGGCACGAACAAACGGCAAGTCAAAATTAAGTGCCGTCAGTTTCAGATTAAATAGGATGAAGATAGGAACAATTATTATGTTGAAGTCTTTGGCAGAAGAAACTCCAAATTTTCTGCAGAAGCCGATGAAGTCGGTTGATGCAGAATGCACAGATCGGGCTTCTCCTTCGCCTCGGGATCGATCTCTTGATGTCGGATCATCTTTGGACATCGGGACGGGATTGGGAGAGAGCTTGGATGACCTCAGGATGAGCTAGGCATGGGGGAAAACCTTGGGTCATTGAGAATGGCCCTCAATTTATAGGGGAAGGAAGCCAGTGCAAAATATGGAAACTGGACCGACCGCGCCCCCGCTCTTCAAAGGACACGAGGGCGCGCCCTCCACCTGAGGGCGTGCAGGACGCGCCCTCACTTCAGGGGCACAGTCTACGCGCCCTTTAGTTTCAAAGAAACAGGGGGCGCGGTACATGTCTCACTGCTAAAATTCATCGGAAACTTCCGGAAATTGGTAAAATTCGACTTGACATACGTAACGCGCCCCCGAACTGGGGGCACAGTACAAATAATCAAAAATTATCTCCAGAAACCTTCCAAAAATATAGTTTAGAAGGTGCTAATTGGGGTAATTTTCGATTTAAAGAAACTGACCGCGCCCCCGCGTTTCAAAGGAAGTGGGGGCATGCAGGACGTGCCCCCGGTTTGAGGGCACGCAGGGCACGCCCTCGGGTTGAGGGCGCACAGGGCGCGCCCTCCCTTTTCAAAGGGAGCGGGGACGCGATAGACTCTCTCTCCTGCGCGCGCATTCCGCGTGCCGTATCTTGCAAACGGGATGTCCGATTTGGCTCCCGTTTGTTGCGTTGGAAAGAGGACCTTAAGCCGCACCTCCTCAAGTCAGTAAACCAGCCGGCATGACTCTTGAGACATTCATACGGGGCTTTCTACCGGTTTACCCTCTTGCTGAAAGCCAAAACCCGTGGCAAAGATCCAAAAGAGCACGGTTCCGGTCGAGAAATCTCGGGTCAACTCGGGATGACTTAAAATGATGACTGAACAAGTCCAGTACGATTGGAAAACCTGAAGTCATCGAAAAATCTGAGATTAACCTGATAAACGTGAACCGAAACTTGGAAAAGCCGGGAAACCCTAAAATTGACAGAACCAGACGTATGGCCTTGATTGATGAAAATATTCGGCTAGAATCGACCCAGATGACCCGAAAATACCTGGTGATGACCGGAAAGGCCTAACACATGGTCCAGGATAGCCATGTCAGTACAGATCGAAAAAGCCATAACGAAAGCCATCATTGACCGACACCTACCGAAATGACTTCTCGGAAACCCTGAATGTTACAGAACACATGCGGGACTCCCAAGACCTTCAATTATGGACCATTCAAGGTTGGTCATCGAGCAGGCTTCGTGTCTTTACAGTTCACGTGCGGCTCTCGCTTGAAGGTTACGGCATTATTCCGGAAATCATTGGTCTATTCTCAACTCACAAGGGGATCCACCAATGTCCTTAGCTCATGTCCACAAGGTAATCCGAATCAGATAACGGTCAAATAAAGGATATTTCCTATGGAATAAGAGTCTGGGGCTCTGAGTCCGGCCAATTTGGCGTGTCTACATACCGGAGGCGGTATGTGGTTTGAGACATGATTCTGGAATTAAGGAGCATGACTTGAAGATTGTCCCATGACTTGGTGGGTCGGCGGAGCAACATGGTTAAAATAAGATGGCTGAACAGATGATGGTTGAACCACAGATGGTTGAACTACATATGGTTGAACTACAGATGGTTGAACTACAGATGGTTGAACTACAGATGGATGAACTACAGATGGTTGAACAATAGGTGGTTGAACAAAAGGTGATTGAATGAGTGGTGGTCGAACCAGAGAACAAGGAGATGAGGCAACTTGGTTGGCTTCAGCCTAATCTGAGGCAATTTTGCCCATCACCATGGATTGTATGCGGGCGTAGGTTTCTGGGTCAGTATAGAGTGACAACTCCATAAAGAGTTGTTCAACATCACGAGGAGCAGATGGTTGAGGGACCTCTTGCACTTCTGACTCAAACAATGGATTAACATGACCATCTGACGGAATTGGTTGGTGACCCATCTCGTGCTCTCGATGTTCAACTTGTTCCGCCATTCCAACGTGCCTTCTAGACCTTAACTGCATTAAATAAGATGGCAAAATAAACAAAGAACTTTTTTCTGGTTTATTTAGTATCTTGTAAAAAAGTTAGAGTTTTGAATTTTTGTTTGACAAACAAGTGATGCAAAGACTTGAAAGCAAGATTACGCAATGATTTTGATTAAACCTTAGGTTTATGGATTTGTTAAGAATTTTTCTCTCAACAAATGGGTTAGGATCCTAACTCCAATCTCCAATGACCTAGGTTTCACACAATCTCACCACGTGTAGGTAACATAGGAAGCTTCGGGTTTTAGGGAGTGGTACAACCAACCCGATCATGAAGAGGAATACTCCACGTATGAGGAATTACGGAGGCCTTGATGAAAGCCAACCAAGTCAACTAGGAAGGAATATCCCATAAGAAAGGTCAGAATTCACCAAGAGGGTGTTTTGGATGGGAGGGGTAAATGGGAGAGTGAGCTCCCGCCTCAAAAAAGTGTAAAAGAAGGAGGTAGAGAGAAGGAGCAGAGAATGAAATCAATTAATAAGCAAAAACATAAACTTAAATAAACAAGCAATGACACAAGACAAGCAATTAGAAACTAGATAAGCAACTAGAAACTAGAATCCAGACCTTGTTTCTTATGTGAGCCAAATGGAAATAGTGAAAAGGTGATAGAAAGAAGAGGGTTCAGATCTGATAGCCAAGCAAAAGGGTGGTCCATGTGGGGACCGATGTAAGAATAAGCTGGTTCATGTGGGAACCGGGGTAAAAGTAAAGGTGGTTCACGCAGGAACCGGTTTTGGGTAAAAACGGTGGTTCACGTGGGAACCAGTTTGAATGGTTGAAAGAAGGCCATGTGGGGCCAATTAAAAGTGAATAAAGATATGATCCATGTTGGGATAGATCTGAAGGAAAGTGGTTTGGTTCACGTGGGAACCGAAGTAATGAAAGAGATTGGTTCACGCGGGAACCGGTTTAAAAAGAAAAGGGTGGTTCACGTGGGAACCAGTTAAATAAATTGACAGAAATTAAATGGCATACTTGGTACTTCAGATATGATGAAAGATGGGTGAAATCACAAATTTTGAGATGGCATGAAATTAAGAAAGGTTGAAAGAAGTAAAGGCTCACGCGAGAACCGGTCTAGAACTAGAACTAGTTGCAAACAAAACACTAAGCACCCACGGTTAAAGACATTTCTTGTCCCACCGTGGTCGCCACAAAGCTGTCGACTCTGAAAATTCGACGGGGCCTCCTTTTCAGGGAAGTCCATGAATCCAGATCGTCACCTCAAGAGGGGATGATAAAGAAAGAAGAAAGCATGGAAAGTAACTCTCACCTCGGTCCCACACTCACATTGATCCCCGAACTTTCATCCCTTGCCGTCGCTTGATCACCAAAGAGATGGTTCGGGTCATGTGGGAGGAGGATGAGAAGTAAAAAATTAAGACATGTGGTCGCCAGGAACCATGGGTTCCGATTTATGAAATAAAATTGACTGTGTGTACCTTAGCGTGAAGAGTGCGAGTCAAAGCTTCTCCTTCTTCGGCCGGCCGACGAAGAAGAGACCTCAACACGTGGGTGCTTGATCTTCTGTGCAACTAAACAAATAAACAAGTGAAATAAATAATTAGAACTAAACAAAGTGGAGTATATGTAAATAAAATTACATGAAACACACAACTGACTAGAAACTGACCAGATTCGGGTTATCTATAACCCCTCTTTTTTTTAGTTTCGGATTAACAGACTAAAAGTAATGCAAAAAATGTAAAAAATTGATAGGAGGATGTATAATCACGAGAAAAAGAGATATAAAGAAAAACAAAAGGATTCCGATAAGAATAGAGAGAGATATGGCCAAATCTGTGTTGTCGAAAAACCCGAGCAGCAGTCCAGGATCTGCCAGGTGCGACTTTTCTTCTATGCTTTTCACGACCAGCCCTGACCTCATAATCAAGTGCTGTCAATTGAAAACTGAAGAAGACTTGGAGAGGAAGAACTTTGATAAAGAGAGCTTGGGCAGCAGAGGTCCACACACTGCTGTAGAGGCCAAAGAAGAGAGACCTGGCAGATCACCTGTAGACCGGCCTTCCTCTCTCTTGAACTGACTTTTCTCTCTCTAAAAACTCTAAATTCTCTCTCTAAAAATTACAAAATCAATGCATAAGGGAGGTTGGACATGTTGAGATGCCTGGGGGTCGTGCTCATGCCTTTGGAATGACCAGAATCAGAGTTAATTTATAGAAGAATGAACAGTCTTATCAAGGCTAAAAAAGGGGGTCCTTGCGCCCTACCCTAGGGCGCATGCACCCTGGTGCAGGGCGCATGCACCCCACTGAGGGGCGCATGTGCCTCCCAGTGGGGGCGCATGGCACTTTTTCTGAAAAAATTGGTCTTATCCGGTCGATCCGTTCAGCGGTAGAGTCCCGGTGAAAAACTAGTTCCCTCGTGCCTCAAGGGTAGGGCGCATGTGCCCTCAAGGTAGGGCACAAGGTCACGTGCCTCACTGGTAGGGCGCATGGGCACGTCCCCTGGGTTCCGGGCGCATGTGACCAGGGACCCAGGCGCATGGGACTATTTTTGCGCGTCCTTCTTCAAGAAGCCATTGCGAACACTCCCGAACTCGAAATTCGACGCCGTTTGTTGCGTTGGAAAGCTAACAGGCCGAAGAAGCTCTATATAGAATTGGATCAGCCATCACACCCTCAAAAACTTCAGAATTTTGTCTGGATGTTAGGACAATGAACAGAAGATCCGAAACTGGACAAAATGACTCCGTCGGCAAACCAAAAAGACACGGTATGCAACAAAACTTGTCCGGGGTGTGAATCTGACCATAACCTTCAATGCATTATCATTAGGCATCGGTCATTCAGCCAATTTGCGTGTTTACATGATTTACGTGTGGCTTTCGCTTGAAAATTATGGCTTTTGTGGAAAACTTCGGAAAACATCCGATTTCGTTCGGCGAAGCTCCAAATCAACTTTAAAAGACCCGAAATTATTCTAAGGTCATTAACACATGTTACCCTATAAAACATGAGTTTTATGCTATGAATTAGGCGAATTTGGCATGTCTACAATGACCACCACAAACTCCAAAATGTGCTTCCTTTAGCACCTACTCGGCTTCTTCTTCATCAAGACACCTGAGTAAGATTCCACTTAGGCTTCTCTTGTAGAGCACTCCTCCTAGGATTGTATACGTTTAGGATACTCTTCTAATTGCCTTCTTTTCCTTGGTGGTTGATCCAGGCGGATATGACTGATCTAGGCAATACCTTACAATCTCGTCATACCAAGGTTTCTCACTTTCTTCTAATTCTTCCAACTCAATTAAGGATATTTCTTATTTATGTTTCAAGTATTCTTTTTTTTTGAACCTCTCCTTAATCTTCAGAAATCGTTGATCCTCAATTGCTAGACTCGACCTCTTACATATGTGGATAGTTCGCACTTGCCTGCCTAGCGGGATAAATAGAGATGAAGCTAGTGAAGCTAAGGCATCGGCGAGGATATTCTGAGAACGGGGGACATGGACAAAGGTGAGTTTGAAGAATAGCTTGATGTAGCAGGTGGTGAGCTCCTGGTAGGGCTTGAGGTTTGGATGGAAAGTTTGGTATTTGGATAGGACTTGGCAAAGGATCAATTGACTATCACCTATCACCCTCAGTTCAGTGGCACCATGGAAATGAGCAGCCTCCACCCCGGCTAGCAAGGCTTCATACTCAGCTATGTTATTGGTTGCTCGAAAGTTGAGCTGAAAAGCCTGTGGAATGGTGACACCTTTAGGTGACAGAAGAATAATACCTATCCCTCTACCATGAGAGTTCAGAGCCCTGTTAAAATGTAATGTTCAATGATTGGAAGATCGGACTAACATTAGTTCGTCATCCGGGAACTCCAACCGGATTGGGTCAAAGACGGGTATGGTATGATGGGAAAGGTGTTCAGCAATAGCATAGCCGTTGATTGCCTTCTGTGGGACATAAGTGATATCAAATTGTGAGTAGAAGCTCTGCCATCGCCATAACCGATCAGCCAAAACTATCTTCTCTAACAAAAACTTAATAGGATTGATACAAGCAATGAGCTTGACTTGGTTAGCAAGAAAATAGTGCTTGAGTTTCTGAACCACCCAAACAAGAGTAGTACAGGTCTTTTCTACCACAGTGTACTTCAGCTCACAAGCATCAAACATCTTAGATAAGTAGTAAGTAGCTCGTTCTTTCCCTTCTTCATCAACTTGTGCAAGGACTGCCCCAAGAGAGTTCTCAAGAACCGAAATGTAGAGGACCATGGGCTTGTCGAGAATTGGTGGTCTAAGTACAGGGGGACTTGCCAGGTATGCTTTCAACCCATCAAATGCCTCCTGGCACTTCGAATCCCATTTAAACTCGGCCCCCGCCTTGGTTAACTCATAGAAAGGTTTACACCTTTGGGAATGTTGTGAGATAAACCGGCGGGCAAATTGTAGTCTTCCAATCAATCCTCGAAGCTCTTTCATATTCTTCGGGGGAGGCATACCAATAATTGCTTTGGCCTTGTTTGGGTCGATCTCTATGCCCCTTTTGCCTACTATGAACCCTAGTAGCTTTCCTGTTGAAACTTCAAATGTACACTTTTGTGGGTTCATTTTTAGCTTATATTCTCTAGCTCATTGCAAAACTTTTCTTAGCACCTCAGAATGATCTTCCTGACTCTTGGACTTGATAACCAAATCATCCACATACACCTCTACAAGGGTGTGCATCATGACGTGAAAGATAGCCATCATAGCCCTCTGATATGTAGCACCAGCATTCTTTAACCCAAAGGGCATGACAACATAGCAATATGTTCCCCAAGGTGTAGTGAACGAGGTCTTCTCTTGGTCCTCCTCAGCTAACCAGATCTGATTGTATCCAAAATAGCCATCCATGGATGAAAGCATTTCGAATCCAGCTATGTTATCAACCAAAACATCGATATGAGGCAAAGGGAAATCATCCTTAGGACACATTCGGTTCAAGTCTCTAAAATCTATGCAAATCCAAACCCGCCCATCCTTTTTCATAACAGGGATTATGTTAGCCACCCATTGCGGATATAGGACGACTTTAATAAATTTTGCTTTGTGTAGTTTGTCGACCTCTTCTTTCATTTTGAGTGCAATATCAGGGTGGAATCTCCTGAGCCTTTGTTTAACCGGGGTAGTTCCAGGTTTCAAGGTTAATCTATGTTCAATCAATGAATTATCTAATCCCAACATGTCTTCATATATCCATGCGAATGTGTCCTTATATTCTTCCAAAACATTGATCAAACATTGTTCTTCTGAGGGAGTTAGGTTTGCACTGATGAGGATAGTCTTAGGATCTTCCAAGGTTCCTAAATTCAATTCCTTGGTTGGTTCATTCCCCGTGGCTGATGGTTCCTCAAATCTTCTAAGTCCAGATGCATATGCATCAGACAAGACCTCGATTTCATCCTTAGATTCAGGATCCTTCTCTGATACCACCTCATGTACTCCCAAAGTATGATCTATGTTATGTTCATCCTCATATCTGATTTCATCTAGCTGGATGGTATTCTTTAAAAAGTTTGGCAGCCTTGCACACTCTACACATTTCTGTGCCAACTGTTGCAAATACCTACTTGGAACTTGTTTACCTCTGACTTTCCAATTTCCTAACCTAACCTGACCTACTGAAGATAAAACTTAAAAGGTGATATTTACAGTGGAGGGAGGATCGAGTAAATCAATCAATGGTTCAGAAGAGAGGGATCCCTGATTGGGAGCACCCTCTGGGATGAGTAGAGACACCTCCTCGATGGAAATGTGAGTTTCAGAGAAGACTTTTTTTTTTAGATTTTCAAGTAAAAAGATAGAATGAGTCAAAATGACTCGAGGTTTGCTAAAAACTAATGAAATTAATAGAGATAAAATCTTAAGATAAAAAGGGAAAAGGGGGCTCTTGGGCCCGATGGTAACAGAAAATGGGCACATGGGCACAAAACTAATGAGAAACGTGAACAGGTACGTGGACCCGATTCTGAAAATGGATGGGCATGTGAGCTTATGTTGGGAAAAGCCCTCAATCCTGAAGCTGACGAGGAAGTAAATGGGCAAGCAGGCCTAGAAAGAGTGGAAGGCTGAAGAGGGCACATGGGCCCAAAGTGGGTAAGTGGGCCCGGAAGCCCATTCAAAAGATCTAGAAACAATGGTACGAGGTTCAAACATGAGATTGTTGTATTTGGGCCTCGTGGAATGGTTTTGACTTGGTTGGTAACTTTCTCAACATGATGATTGTTGGCATCAAACTTTTTCGCTTAGCTTGCTTGATACAAGTTTCGACAATGCCGAAGCCGGTGCAGAAAATCTGACCCAGATTCGGAAAATTCGTGAATAGATGATGTAAACAGGCTTTGGAAATGCCTTGGCATGGCCTTACATACTACAAATGGCCAAGATAATGTGCTCATTGCATAGCCCCGGTCATGAGCTTTGCAACGGTGCCCAAAACATGAAAAACGGACACCGGAAGGCCGAAATGACCATTTTGCCCCTGACACTTTGGGACAAATTGGGACTCTAACATGGAATTCCAACCTTACCACATTTTCAAGATTAGATAGAGCTAGGCAATGCTCGAAACGGATCCAAAATCCGACCCCCGGATGAAGAGATATGCAAGAAAGAGCAAATCCGGACGGAAAGCCATATGTTCTCGCACCAGGGGCATAATGGTCCGATTAGCTCTGGATCGACCCATGGGCTGAAAATTTCAATTTTAATGACCCAAAAATTTTATCTCATGAATATTTATGCATGAAAAATAAATTTGGCCAATGGGAGAAGGTAATTGCACTCAGATACAATTTTTGACATTATTGACGGCCGAGATCGCACCGATCGGAGAAACTAGCTAAATCAGGAGATCCGTTGCAATTCAAGTGACCTCAACCACACATCAGGATGGAGCATAAGATCAATGGCCATCAGGGCATGGTATGGAATTTTTTTGAAGTCAATTTGAGATATACTTAATTGGTTTTGGTCAGAATTAATGCTAGCCGTTGGATCGGGAGCACTTTGATTAAACCAGGGTTAAGCCTAACCCAAGATGGGCTAACCCAACCTTTCATGGCTGAACCCCATACTCCCTCATCTGATGTGTGCGCAAACAGCCCTAGAAAGTAGGGGAGGGTGCGCAAGGCTTTCCCAACTCTCTCTATCTCTCTTTGGTTTATCTTTATCTCATCCTCAACCACCTCAACTTCCCATGGCTTATCCTTATCACCCTCAACCACTCCCTTGGTTTATCTTCATCCTAACTAATCCTACAACTAACCAAGCCTATCCTCATCCAAGCCCTGGCCGAACCACCCATCCTACCACAAGTCATGTGCGCACACCTCCTTGAAAGGAGGAGATGGTGCGCACCCTTCTCTCCCTCTCTTTCTAGTTGGCGCATAATCATCCTCAACAACCAACTATGGGTTATCCTTATCATCCCCAACCTCCCTTGAGTTATCCTTATCTCCTCTCAACAACCTCCAGCCTTATCTCCTCCTGGATATGGCGCCCCTCAGCCCCTATAAAAGCCCCCTCAGCTGGCCATGTGCAGGACAAGCTGATCACCCTGTGGAAGCCCTGTCTCTCCTCCCTCTACCCTGCTCCAAGACAGCTTCTCCTTGCTTGGGCATCTTCATCAGAAAGTCAGAAACCTCTCCAGCCCCCTTGTGGTGTTCCAAGTGAAGAATAAGAAGGATAAAAGGCCTCCCTCCAACAGGCGCGCCAGCAGCAGGTGCAACCAGCCCACCTGATTGGTGTGCCAACTTCAGCAAGTGCAGCAAGCTCTCTTCATTCCTTTGCTCCATCCATCAACATAAGCAAGGAGAAGACCCCCTTTTCTCATCCAACAGCAAGAGAATAAGGGTTTGGTGGCACCTTCAGCCCATCATCTTCAACACCACCTGCAGTGCAAGAGAGAAGAAAAAAAACCGGTGAGTTGAAAAAGTGTGTTCCGATGTAGCCTTTTAATTCAACTCTTCCCCTCTCTTCTCTACCCATATCCATGGTGGCATGCCCTCTGAGTAATGCCCATTCATCCCCCTTTGAGTGCCCTTCACGTTTGTCTACAGAAAGCCCCAAGTGTACTCTCTATTTGTCCATCACAAAAAACAGCCCCTTGCTGCCCCTTAAAACAGGCCTCTGAACCAGCCTCTTTGTGCACCCTTTTGGCCCTCCATGTTGGCCTCTAAACCTTCTACTATCATGCTTGGTTTGACCCCACTGATGGTCACTTGGACATTCACCTCCTGCCTCCCCCAATCAGGCCCCGAATTGCATGCAAAACAGGCCCCCTTGCTGGCCCAAGTTCTGCCCCCCTTGTGAGCACCCATGTCAGGCCCCTTTGATGGTCACCTAGTTTGCCCTATGTGCAACACACCCAATACAGCTTCTACAGCACCCCCAAACAAACCAAACATCCTCTTTGATGTGTGGAAGGAGGGGTGACAGCCCCGGCCTCTTGGAATCCGCCGGACGGGCCAAGAGTTAAGCCGGGTGGCCCTGATTTCTACATGTCAAAATGCCCTTTGTGCATTCCTAAACTAGTCCTAGTTTACACCTAAACCTGTCCCTTGTGCAGTCCTACCAAAAGCCCACTTAAACAGCACCTTAGCCAACCCATTCCAGCCCCTTTGAGGCTCACCTACTCCGCTGCTACAGCAAGATGTCAAGGTGCAAAAATGGAGGGAAAATCAGGCCAACCGGGCCATGGATGTGCAAAGCAGGCCCATTGGGTCATGAAGTTCAAAGCAGGCCGCCATGACCCATGAAGCTCAAGATTGGGCCAACCGAGCTGACATAGCATGAAGACCAGCCCATTGTGCTGATGAAGCTGGCCCATTGGGCCTTGGACACCTAAAATAAACCTTAATTAAATCTGAAGGCGAAATGCCAAAATTAAATAAGGAGTTAGTCCACAACTGGATGCTTCATTGGGCGGCTCATCCGGCATGCACCGGAACGTTGACCCGGGCGTAGGCATGGGACACGCTTCCCACTACAGACGGACCCTTCCCACTACTTGGAAAGTCAAATGACTATGCCTTGTAGGATGGGTAAAATTCCACACCGATTGGAAAATAAGGCGGAATGCTGCCAAATTTTTTCCAATCAATTGGTATTTTACACCAGGGAAGGACATTCACACATTTGCACCATCGACAATATTGAACATGGAATATGAACTGCCAAATTTGATGTACACCAGCATGAACATGAATATTCAATGAACATTTCAAGTGCCGAGTTGATTGCATGTGACTGGGCATCGACACTAGCCCGACAGACCGGATGTGATGCAAACCAAACAAAAGTTAACCAAATCTGAAGTTAACTTAATTAAATCTGAAAATACATTCAAACTAATCTTAAAACATGCTTAAAACAGATCATTAAAATTTTAACATTCAACAAAAATCAGATTTAATACAATCTGGAAAAATTGATTCAATACATTTAATCCATTTGAATCCAAATGCTTAAACAAGTGCACATCAAATAAATCACAACCAATTGAAAAGAACACATGAAGAAAACATTAATGCATATGAAATTCATCTTAAAACATGTCAAATTTAGATCATTAAAAATTTGAAGTTCAAGTTTAATCAATTTAAACCAAACTTTAAAACATCTAAAACATACCGAACACACCCGAATCGGTATTAAAACACCAACCAACATAAGAAAATCACATAAAAATGACTCAACACATGTCATTGAAACTTAAACAAGTCAAATTGATCAACACATCTAAAATATTAAGTTTAAACAAAAAATAAAATAAACTTTAACCAATTGAAGTAAAACAAACCAAACAAATCAAACAAGCTCAAAACACTTAATATTCAAATCCAAGTCAAATGGAAATCTGAAATCAACATTTCAAACCACATCCAAATCAATTCATAAATCAACATAAATCAACTTCAAACAAAATCTAATCAAACTTGTTTGCATCTCATCGTGCCTAAAAGGCCAGGGCCCTTTGTGTTCTTTGTATGTTGTGGATGTGCACGCTCTCGTCAAACAAGATCGCTATGGCAGTTAATCAAGGGTGTTCGAGTGTTTGCTCGATGTAAATAAACATTGGATATTCGCACCATCCAATGGAGAGAGGTCAAAAAATATTTTCACAGAACCCGAACCTCGGTTCTATACTCTTCTAATATCACCTGGACTATCTAGTAGTTTTTATGGTCTATCACCTATTTTACTAGAAAATTCAGGTACGATATTTTCAACATTCAAAAACAAATCTTTTAAACACATTTCAAGAAAAAAGACGATTCCCGAGGTTCCCACAAATTGGCACGCCCGGTGGGACCTCTCTTTCCCTTCATCTCTCTGCCATAGCGATATGAGAAAGTGCACACCCACTATCTCTTTAAAGACTCTCTTCATCTGATCAGGTCGGCCTTGTATGTTTTTGCAGATTCAATGGAGTTTGACAATGGTGTTCGTTATTCCGAGGCCTACATCAACAGCCGTTGCATTGGTGCAGTCACCGCCAGCATCACTTTTGGCTGTTTCCCCAAAGTTGTGCTACACCTTGACCGTCTTGGTGCCACGCTGGAGGAGCCATTCGCTACTGAGGAGGAGGTCCATCCCCTCCAACAACTTCAAATAGCTTCTGCAGATGCCGCCCTACTCTTTGAGGCTTCCCTCCCGAAATCACCCCAACCAGCTCCTCTTCAGGAGCCATTTTCGGTGAATGTTATCACCGTTAACTTTGGGCCCGCGCCCGCATCTCCTCAGTCGAGTCTGCACAAGCTTCGGCTTGAACATGGCTCCCGTCGTAACTTGGAGGTTGGTAACGTACGGTGCCCTTGGAACTGTACCCGCCCAACCACTTTCATAAAGACTCCTTCTGAGTTTAGGGAAGAGAAGCGCCGCCGACCATGGCTTATCGTTCTACCCCTTGTCAACCGGTTCGTTGCTCTGAGCCAGTTGGATGATGAGTTACGGGCCCCTGCTACGCCTGTTATTAAGAATATGCCAACTGTACGGGGGAAGAGTCAACCTTCTGCTCGTTCCAGGAAGACCGGCCAACCAGTGGCCGGGGATGCTGTTGAGAGGGGGCAGCCCTCTCTTAAAAAACTTGAAGACTCTAGCCGATCAGCGGCTCTCAAGATATCAGCTCGGGCGAGGGGCCATCCCTTGGCTTGTCTTTCCTCCTTGGACCAATCAGTGGTCTATGTCAAAGAGAACCTGCACGTGCTACCACCTGCCCATCAAAAGTTCTATGTAAACAGTCGATTTGCCGACCAACCATTTCAGTTCTCTGCCCAACCAACCGGGGGCAAACTCCCCATGAAGTTTTTGGCTCACCCGGCTGATCGCTCAACGGTCCAGCCCAAGAAGACCCGGCAGCAGCCGCCTACTGTACTGAAGACTCCGGCAGTCAGCCCAAATACTGACTTTTCATTTCGGCAACCGGTTCCACTGATTGGGGGCACGTCCCCCATTCAAGCATCTTTTCGCCGAAAGTCCCAGACAGCAGACACTCGTGCCCACCGGGGGCAGGGATTTAGACCCTCTATCCTGATCTCGAAGGTTTGGTGCCCTAAGGCCAGCATTCCCCTTGCAAAACCACTTGTCTCCAAAGCCTGTCATCAACCTCACCCGGACGAGGGGCCTTCTGGGCTGAAGTCCCAACCACGGCCACCGCCGAGGGCTGTATTCAACCCCCCGCAGCAACCAAAGACCAATTCTATTCGGCCGAAGGTTCAGTTTGCGCCGCCCCACCGGCAACAGTTTTATCATTTTGATGATGGTCATGCGACTACTACTCCACGGGAGCTACCACACAGAAGAGGGTCAGTCCTTGACCGAGTTATGTTGTCTGACACTGCCCCCAGACGCCAAGTAGCGCGGGGGCCAGGAGGCCAGATGCGAGTATACACTTGCTACACTACAGGTGTTGGTCACCCTGATGATGTTCCAGAGGACTCTCAGACTGTAGTCCATGTTGGGCCCGTCACACGTAGTATGGCCAAACGTCAATCTACCATCGTCGCGGAGGGCGCGCGCCGTCGTAAGGACAAGGATATTGTGCCAAGCGATGAAGTAGTGGTTATGCCACTGGCCATGAAATTAGAAGATCTTTGGAGGGAGAATCAACAGCTCCGGGCTCTCCTTGCCAGTTCCAGCTTGCTCCATTCTCAATCGGCACAAGCATCAGGTGCCACCGAGGCTTTAGATGGGCCCCGTATTACTCAAGGAGAACTGCCACCTGTTACACAACCTCGTCCTACTACTCCCATGCATCCGGCTCCTAGACCACCCATGGATGATGAGATCTTCATTCAACCACAGTACCAAGCCCCTCTGCCTCCACCGCAGCAAGATTTTATTGAGTCTTCTCAGCGAGCTATGATAGATCAAATAATTTCTATGCGTTTGGCACAACATGACAATGGACAAGGCATGGCGGGCCTCTACCAAGTCCCATACCCACCACATCATCAGTATGTGAAGCTTCCTACTGACGTCTCTAAGGTGCCCAAGTGCTCCAAGTTTGATGGGCGTGGGTCCCCCAAGGAGCATTTGGCTTTATATTACACTCACATGGGTGAGTTAGCACATTGCGAATCGTACTTGCTTAAGTACTTTGCCACCACTCTAATAGGCACAGCCTTTGAGTGGTTTTCTAAGTTGAAGCCTGGGTCAGTAGTAGACTAGCCTGATCTACAAAGAAAGTTTATTGAGAGGTTTAGTTTCTCTGAGCGGCCGCATACCTTGGTCGAGTTGACCACTATGTTACAGGGATGAAATGAATCGGCAGTCGACTATATTCGTCGTTGGAGAAATGTATGCATGAAGTGTGCCAATCCACCTTTGCATGAGGAGGCAGTTGCATTATGTAAGAGAGGCCTTCGGGCTGAGATCAAGAAAAGGTGTTGGGGACACGTATCCAATCCTTTGATGACTTGAATGTCACGGTTGCTAACATAGAACACTTCTATGTCAATAACCCTTTGGTGGCAGCTGCAAGATCAAGGCCAATGAAGGACAAACAGCCAGTTTCTAGGGATGTCAATACGGTGGATGTCTCGTCATCTTCAAGACCCTATAATGATGCTGGAGGCAAAAGTGCTACCACAGCACCCCCTCAGAGGAATACCACCAATCTTGCTCCAAGGCCCACATAGGAAGAACGTGCTTTGAAGCCCTATTCCTTCACACGAGACTATACAAAGAAATTATTTGATGCCTATATGAAGAATGGACTGATTATCCTGCCGACGAGTCGACGCCCGGAGGATGCTACTAAGAGTCAAGAACCGAACTTCTGCCCGTACCATAGACTATTGGGGCATATGATCGAAGATTGTTACCAGTTCAAGGACTTGGCCGAAAAATTGATCCAGGACCAAGTTCTTAATTTGGGGAACCGACTAGTGCAGCCCCCACAACCTCATGTCAAGCCTCGACCCCCGACGAACTTTGCGGTCAATGCGGTACATTACAGACCGGAGCATCCTGTTCCGGGGCTTCCTCCTCCTCCACCTGAACGACGATGGCATCCTGACATGGAACGGCTTCCGCACCCCACGGTTTATCAAATGGTGTCCTGAGTCCGTTCCATTCTGGAGGGATTCCGGGTTAGATGTGTACACCTAGAGACAGACATTATGGCCACCATGGCTAATGTCACTGTGTTGCTCACTGGCGAGATGACGTATGAAGAAGCTTGCCCCCCTCCTCTGCAAGCCCAGGGGAGATCTTTTGCTGACTCACCTCAGCGTCAGGGCAAACTATTAATCAACCTGATGAGCTTTGGGGAAGCGCTGATCAGTACGAGGCAGAGCCTGAAGCTTCCTCTGCATGCCCCCCGAGGGCACCTGTTGAAGCACCGCAGCTGGATAGGCCGAAGAAGCATCGACGGTATCATGTTTACTCACGGTATTCCTTTCCTCAGGCAATGACATGCCATCTCTATGAGGTGGTTGCAAGGGGAGGCCTGATGGAACCACATCCGGATAGGGGCTTCCACTTCATGTCCTTTCCTAGGGGTGGTTGTGGATATCATCATACACAGTCACACTCCATTGAGGATTGTCGGGCAGTCAAGAAGCACCTTGAAGACTTGATCAGAAATGAGGTCTTTAAGATCGGACATTACCTCGTTCAACCACTGTGGCCCCACGTCAACTCAAGCCCAGCAAGTTCTTCCTATGTCATTCACGCCACCCTTGAAGTTGGTAGGCCAAAGAAACATATGGCTGGGGGCACCTCACAAAGTTCTGTGCGCCCCAATTCTTCTCCAGTTATCAGAAGCTCCCTTGTGAGCTTATACAGAAAAATGTTGAGGCCGAGGCTCAATGCCAATGCCATATCCAAGAAGCAGCCGAGGACCCTGAGAGACCTTGGCAAGTTATCCCTACACGGGAAGAGAGGGCTCGAGTTCGAGCAGAAGTTGCCTTATGTAAGGCTGAAGACCAAGCAGCTGTTGAGGGTCAAAACAATCAAGTAGCTCCACCGCATGGCCCATCTGATGCTACACACCAGAGGAAGCAGCTCAAGAATAAGAGAAAAGCCGAGAAGAGAAGAGCTCAGTGGCAGGAAGAACGCCTGAGGAAGATTGAAGCCCGGCAACAGAGCTTGACTCCAGTTCAGAAGCTCTAGAAGTTGATTGACCAACTTGAGGAGTATGTTCCAAAGCAGCCTTCAGGACCCCTGACTCTTGATGATTTCATCTCTTGGGGTGATTGGGCCAAGTGCCAGAGATTTACCAATTGTCTACTTAACCTTAGGCAGAGGGCGGGGATTGGTGAGGAGACAACCCTAGCCCTAATTGCAGATTTTTGGGAAGACGGTGCAGAGGAGCCTAACATAGAGGAGCTCATGGCCCAGTTTCAGACCTTCTCCTGCAACATGGTAAATTACCCTCCTCCAACGTCCTATAAAAGTCAAGGACGAGATCGTCAGGGTCCTCAGATCAACCTCTCATCCCCGAGGATAAGTGAACGAATATCCCAAAAGAAGCGTGGTGGTCAAATCCAGCTTACAGATAAGGTTATCTACCTTGAGGATGAGGGACATGGCCCAGTGCCTACTCCAATCATCAGACAGCCCCCTGGGCACAACACTAATTTAAACGGATCTGCCAATGGTCCAAGTGTGCCAAGCACCGGGTCAGACGCGCCATCGACATCAGCCCATGTTCAAGACATAGATGCCAGAGAGGCCAACCAGCCTAGTTCCTCTTAGTTAAATTATTCTGTGGATGAAGATGAGGGCCCAAGCCCTTCGCAGCCCTTTGCTACATCAAACGTTCAGGTGGACCAGCCTGACCCCCTTGTGGCCAGGTATCCAACAGCAGCAGAAACCAGGGATCGAGTCAACACCTCCCTGCTATCTAAGATCAGGAGGCTACCTGTACGCCTCAGTATTTGGGAAGTGCTCTCCTTGAACAAAGAGCTTCGCGATACCCTGATAGCAGTTCTGCAGCAACCAGAGGTGTATGAAGCTCACATTGCCGAACTTGGACAGTTTGATGCCTATGCGGCTTCTGTGTCATTCACAAACGAGGACATAGTATTTCCTAGTGCTTTTCATAATAGAGCATTATACATGAAAGGATCCATAAATGGGTATGAGATGAATCGCATCATGATTGATGCCGGTTCAGCATGCAATCTCATGCCCATCAAGACATTCAGGTCTCTGTTCTTGACACCCTATCTACAGAAGGCCCCTGGAGTGACCATCTCTGGTTTTAATCAAGACTCCGAGGAGGCTTTAGGTCGAGTTGACGTGGAGTTGGATGTAGGAGGTTTGATGGCTAAGACCACCTTCTACGTCATTGATGCTGACACAACTTATAGGGCATTGTTGGGACGTCCTTGGATTCATGGCAATTGTGTTGTGCCGTCCACATTCCACCAATGCATAAAGTACAACAAGGAAGGGAGGCAGTATAGAATTGAGGCTGATCAGTCCCCATTTGAGATTGCGGAGTGTCACCTTGCTGATACCATCCCATACTTTCAGACTGGGCCACCAAAACCTGTGCCCAATAAAGGAAAAGAAAAGATGGAGGCTGAAGACCCCAAGTATGATGAGATTCAAGTTGATGAAGTCAAAGCCAAGATGCTCCGACTTTCATTAAAATCCCAGGTGTAGACACGCCAATTTGGCCTTATTTAGAGCTTAAACCATTATTCCATTGGCAACATCTCTTTTAGACCATCAAAATCATGATGAACCACCCTTTTGGATGAGCTGAGGTGCTTATTGGAAATATGAGGATGATTTTCTAATTTCTAATCAAATCCGTGTTTGCCGAACAAGAGACTCTTGGTGGTGTGCCAGATTATGCTTTTCCCAGCATATCATCTACTTGAAAAATTTTCACAGGATTATGTGGACATCCAATGAAGAATTACTCAACATTAATAATCTTCCACTCTGAGTCCTCTTTTAAATTCAACAAACGGCATTTAATTCTGATCTACCATTTGTCCGCAGCGCCTTTTAGAAGTCAGATGCGCAGTTCTGTCCGCACGCAGCACCAATCAAGCCCAATTGCATGAAAGCCCAGCCCATTGGGCACATATCTGACCAATTCACGACCTTACCTTACTTTTTCCTCCTCCATATCACTTTTTAAATTATCTGGAAGCTTTATGGTTGAAATTAGCATCATCTAATGATGGCAATCCAACTTGTTGTCTTGTATATCAATACTTGTCATTTTTAGACTAGATTTGTTTCCTCTTCAAGTGGAGACATATTTTGAACATGGGAAAGGTTATCCAAGGTTTACAATATCTCTCAATCATTTTGGTAAGTTTCTAGATGCCTCAGTATGAAAATCAGCAACATTAAATGGAGGAAATCCAACCTATGGTCGGATGTATCAAAACTTGCTATTTTTTGACCTTGTTCTCATCCCCTATAAAGGGAGACTCATATGAACGACCTAAGAAGGGCATCCCCATCATCCATCACTTCTCTCTTCGTCCTCAAGACACCCTAGGCTCTTCCCAATCTCCCCAAATAGTTCTATCTTCGTCCCGGTGCCCGGAGATCATCCCAAAGTGAAGAAGAAGCCGGTCTATGCTCCAACGTGCTGCACTGCTGATCATCGGCTTATATAGATATTTATAGTCATTTTATGGCCTGACTTTCTTCATACTAAGTGTGGTTAATCAAGTTATATTTCATCTCAAACAAACATATATCAATTCTGACATTTCCTCTGCTTGTTATGGCCTCAACACCGGCACTGCACAGACAGATCCGAAGTCTTCTCTTCTAAGTCATCATCTTCTCAGTCAATTTCAGTACATTTAATGGTGGATTCAACCTATGAATCCTTCATAGAAATTGTTACCAGGTGAGTTATATTTTATCTCCAACAAGAATCATTCAATTTGGATATCTGTGGTTCCCATAGCATGTCCTACATCGACATTGTGCTTGGAGTTTCCAGAACTTCACTGCCCAAGATCCAGCTTATCAGGTAAATTCAGATTACTTATCATAATATTCAGGCAAACTTGTCTTCATATAAAACCACCCTCGGTGAGTTATATTTATTTTGAAATAAATTTCACTTGATTCTTACATCGGTGCTGTCCTCTACGGTCTCTGCATCAGAGCCGTGCAGTTTACATTAAATCTGTCCAACCCGGTTGCCACTTTGCCTGGGTTGTGTTGTCTTTAACCATTTATATTCTTTTTTCTTCATTCAAATCATTTCGTTCATATTTAAGAATAATTTTTATTCAATCTTGCATCATTTCATACATCATAAAAAAACCAAAAAAAGGGGTTAGGGCTAACCCCGAATCCGGTGAGTTTGTTTCCAATTGTCGTTTTATGTTATTACTTTTACAAGTTACTACACTTCACTCAGTCCTAATCCTTATTCACTTGTTTTCTTGTCTTATTGTCTTCTAGTTGCACAAATACATCAAGCTATCATTGGTTGGACTCTCCCTCATCGGCCGGCCGAAGAGGAAGAAGGTTGAACTCACACACTCTCTCCCACGCTAAGGTACACGGTCAAAACAACTCAATCTTGTTGTTATTCTATAAAGCGGAGCCCGCGGCTCCTGGCGACCACCTTTCTTTTTATTCATGTTCTAAGCTAATTCACTCCTCACTCTCCTCCCACATGACCCTAACCGTCTCCGGTGCTCGAGCGACGCCGTGAGATGAAAGTTCTGGGATCAATATGAGTGTGGGATCGAGGTGAGGAGTCTTTACTGCTTTACAAGTGTTTTCAATTCACTCTCTTTTTCCCAATTCTATCTTTCACCTTCTCTTGAGGTGCCGATCCGGAACCCGTTTCTGGAGTCGACAGCTTTTTGGCGACCACGGTGGGACAACCAATGTCTTTAACCGTGCTAGCTTGATTTGTTTGTGCAACTAGTTTCATTCTAATTCAGTTCTAGTCACTAGACTATTTTTTTTGTTGCATGATTGCTTGTCTCATTTGCATATCGCATGCTCTATTTACTTCATTTAATTTCATGTTTGCATATTGATTGCTTCTTCTCCTCCTACCCTCCATTTTTATTTTTGCATTAGCTATTGCATCGGGTACCAGACTTGTTCCGATCTGTAGGGCATTCGAGGCGGGGGCTCTCTCTCCCAACACACCCTCACCCTCCAAACACCTTCTTGGTGGATTCATACCTCTCTTCTGGGATATTCCTTCCTAGTTGATTTGGTGATTTCCATCAAGACATCCGTAAGTCCCCATCCGTGGAGTATTCCTCTCCGCACGATTGGTCCGGTTGTACCACTTTCCCAAAACCCGAAGAACCCAAGTACCTACTCGTGGTGATTGAGTGACAACCTTAGGTCTTGAAGATTGAAGCAATAGGAACCATACCCATTTGAGTGAACAATTGCTAACAATCTATCTAATTTAAGGTTTCAACCCAAATATTGTCGAGTAGTCATTTTAAAACCTTGTTTGCATAACTTGCTTGCTCACCAAAAATTGAAAACAACCAAAAATTTCTTCTTGCAAAACACCTAAAAAAACAAAACAAAAACTCTTTAATTTTGTGTTCAACTTGTTTTCCAACCAACCAAATTGAAAAAAAAAATCAAACAAAACAAAACATAAAAAAAATCTTCAATTGTTTGCTTTGCTTGCTCTCTTTTCTAACCATCTTTCTAGAAATATCGACATGATGCCCATGATGCTAAAGTCCGGAAGCCACGTTGGGAGGTCGGACTACTACAAGCAACAGGAGTACGGGGAAGGTCTCTACAAGCTCCAACAACAACCCGAGAGCCATGTCAATGTTGCTAAGGAAACTGAAGTGCAAGGGAATGCCCATCAGTCCGCTTCATTTAGTATAGAACAAGCTCTTAAGGATCTATCTTTTCATCTTGATCCCAATACCTTGTCATTCATACAATCTTTAGTGAAGGGCAAGATGCCTACTAATCAAGGTCCAGCCAAAGTCAACCGAGCTACCTCGCTTCCCCAATCGGCAGTTCGACCTCTTACCATAACCCCATCTGAGCGATCTGCCATGTTCCTTCCTCTCCTCACCCCATTGTGGGTCATTCCTTAGCCTGCACACCAACCCACCCCCTTCCCATCCGAGTGCCACATGCACACCCACTGATGAATTCCTCCCCACCTGTTGCCAAGGATCAGCAAACCCTTGAATTCCCCCTCTATACTATCTACATCCCCCAATCACAAATGCCAACCTACCATCACTACAATGGCTCAGGTGATCCCTTCACCCATGTCAATGATTTCCTGAGCAAATCATCTCGATGGCATAATGATAGAAAGACCCTTGCCTTTATTTTTAGGAGATCTTTAGAGGGTGTAGCCCTAGATTGGTTTTTTTCATTGAACGAAGTAGAGATATGGGATTTCAAAATTGTCAAGGCCAAATTCTTGAAATGATATGGGCCAGGCTATTCAATAATCGGGGAAGTAAAAGAAGATGTGGAATTAATGCGATATTCTGATGAATTGAGGCCCAGACTTGAGAGAAGCATTGATGCTATGAACCAACCTAGGAGCCCTCTCCAACCTCATCTAGATCACCATCTTCAGCCAACTCCTCGATGCCAGTTGATTAGGCCACCCATGCCACAATCTCGGCCGGACATGCAACCAGTGTCAATGGCACAATCAATTGTGCACAATCAAGCTCCTCATGTCAATTGTGCCAACACCTCACTATCAAAATCAAATTCTCAGCCTATTTCACCAACAACCCCTCGGCAAATCATTTGGCTCTTGGCTTCTCAACCTATTCCACCAACAACCCCTCGGCCAATCATCCGGCCCTTGGCTTCTCAGCCTATTCCACCAACAACTCCTCAGCCAACCATCCAAGCCATGATTCCTCAATTAATTACACCAATAGCTCTTCAGCCTGAACCGACTTCTATGCCATCACCACTTCAATCAATCCCTCAACATAGGGTTCCCCCTCAGTCAGTCAAACCACTTGTTTCGTCTGTTGCTCCTGCCACGGTAGAGGAACCGGTCACTCCGATCATTCATGCTCCTACTATGGTAGATGATTTAGTCACTTCAACCATTCATGCTCCTACCTTGGTAGAGGATCCAGTCAATCCGATCATCCATGCTCCTACCATGGTAGACGATTTAGTCACTTTGACCCTTCGTTCTCCTGCCCTGGTAGAGGAATCAATCACTCCAACCATTTGTGCTCCTTCCATGGCAGAGAAATCAGCTTCTCATCTTGTCATTGTTATATCTCAAGATCAAAGTCATCTAGTAGGGGAGGTCGAACCAAACCCTTCTACCCTTTTGGAATCCCCTAGACTAGGCATGCCCTCTTCCATAGAACATCCCAAGGAGAAGCCTGCTATAGGGAGCTTAGATGAAGGAATCATAAACTTAGTTGATTGTCAAGGACTAGGCAAGGATTCTTCAGGTATAGATCAACTATCATCATTATTGGAATTGATCCCTGAAGTTTGTCAGAGTAAATTGACCCCTGAGCTGGGAAGTAAGGAGACCGAATTGGTCAGTGAAATGGGAAAGGAATCTATAAACCAACAGAAGGAGGATGAAAACCTTAGCAAGGGGATACTAGGACCTCCTCCAGCTAGGCAGGTAAATCCCTTAACATCAATCTTAGGGCCACGACCCTTACCCCATTCTTCTCCTAGGTAACAATCCGGCCCATGGGCCCACAATTCCTCAATCTTAGGGCCACTGCCATTTCTTGATCCTTCTTACAACCATCAATCAGGCCCATGGGTCCAAAATCTGTCAATCTTAGGGCCATGGCCCACACCCCATCCCACTCAATTGGGCCCTTATGCCCCATTTTTAGGCTCTTATGCTCCATTTTCGGGCACTTATGCCCCTTTTCATCAATCGGGCTCTTATGTCCCTTTTCATCAAATGGCCCATGTGCCCCTTTCTATCAGTCAGGCCCACGTGCCCCCTTTATCCAACCGGGCCCATGTGCCCCTTTTAATCAACTTGGCTCTTATGCCCCTTTTCTTCAATCGGGCCTACGTGCCCCTTTTAATCAATCGGGCTTGCATGCCCCTTTACTTCAACTGGGCCCATATGCCCCTTTTCCCCAACTGGGCCTACGTGTCCCTTTCCTTACATCGGGCCCACGTGCCTATAATTCTCCCCAATCGGGCCCTTGTGCCCTTAATTTTTCTAAATTGGGCCCACGTGCCCGCAATTCACCTCAACTGGGCTCACATGCCCATGTTTTTCTACAACCAGGCCCATGTGCCCAAATTTCTTCTAAATTGGGCCCACGTGCCCACCTTCCAACAAACTCGGGCACACATGCCCACACTCCTTCAACTTCGGGCCTGTATGCCCCCATTTCTTCACCATCGGGCCCACGTGCCCATACTTCTTCAAAATCGGGCTCCCGTGCCCCCACTTCTTCGAATTCGGCTTTGCGCACCCATACTCTTCAATGGCGCCAGCGAGCCCATCACAAATCACAATCTTGCTCTCAACCATTTAAATCGGGTCCATGTGCCCACTCTTTTCATTGGGTCCCTCGGGCTCAACCTCCAATCGGGCCCTCATGCCCATCAACATCAACCGTCCTCTCTAGCCCACATTCAAATCTTGGGCCCATGTGCCCCCTGATTCCGACTACTCCTGGGCCTTCAAGCCCACTTTCAACTCACGGGCCCAAGAGCCCATTTTAACTCACTTTTGTTTCCAAGCATGTTTTTGTCCTTTTTGAATTCTCTTTCTTTTTCCAAGTTTTACTTTCAACAAAAAAATCAAGGTAGAGAAATTTCCTGGGTGATACCACAATCTTTGCCTTTTACATCATTAATTTTGACTCCGCCATACTAAATCAGATCCTCCACATCTTTCATTTCATCATATGACCCTGAATCTTCAATCCAATGCAATATGGTGCATATCAAAAGTGGAAGCGGTTGGGCAAGGCAAGGCAAGGCATGGCAGGCAAGGCAAGTCAAGCACAAGCAAAGCTGTCATCAATAATGAACTTCTCCTTCTCTCAGGTATTACATGAAATTGCATTCATCATCATTATGTCATCCACAAGGCAATATTTTTGAAATGATTTTGAACTTCACAATCTTAATGGAGAGAAATTCATGATTGATGATATTTGTAACTACCTTGTTTTTATTAAACAAATTCTTTACATTGCAAGGCATGTTTTCAATTGATTCACCCATGGAATGTAATCTATCTCAAAAATGGAGAGAACTACCAGTATGACTTAAGTCAACATGTTCTAGGTTGTTGCCTAGGAGTCGAGGGTAGATACCATTCTACACACACAACACGTCCTGATCCTAGAATCTGGATGACTTGACACCCGAGAGAAGCTAGGCAAGGCTTAGAGATGGAAGGAAAACCCTCACCCTACTTTCTTCTGTTTGGTCCAAGATAGGTGAAGGGGATTAGAGGGGGAGAGTATCGAAAGCATCCGCCGCCCTAGTAGGAGGCCGTCTCAGAAGGTCCAACTTCTCAGGGTGCCAAAAGATGGGCAATGAACCCCATAGGTTTAAATAAATATGGGCTTGTCTGAATGAGTACCCAAAATGCAGAAAATGAAAAAAAGGCACGTAAAGATGGGCAATGACCCCACAAGTCAAAGCACCTGTCTGAATGTGTGCCACAAAAATAGGTTTATCAATAAAGAGGAAAAGACCCAAAGAGGCCGAACCCCAACGGGCAATTGGGTGTGAGTAGAGAAATCCCTCTCGACATCTCCAAAGCCTATCAAGGACTTTCCCTCAATTCTTTATTCTTACCCCCAAGGTGTGGGTGAACCAACCAAATCAAAGCTAAACTCTAGCCGATCAAAGGTTGAAGGTCGGAAAGATTTTGGGTAAGGAACCCCATTTTGCACATGGTGTCAACCAACGAACCTAGAAAAACAACCAAGTGATAAGAACTTGTGTCAATACTGATTTTTCTCTTCCCAAAAAAATATTTTCAAAAAAAACTACAAAAAAGTTGAATATCTTCAAAAACTCCAAAAAAAAATTTATTTTCAAAAACTCAAAAAAAATAGAATTTTAAAAAATCTCAAAAAAATTGAATCCTTTCAACAAAAAAGAAAACTTCATTTTCAAATTCCAACAAAATTTTCAAAAAAAAAAATTCACCATGCTCGATTTGAATTCTTGTCTTTACATTCATTGTATATTTGCTGCTTTATTTTTTTACACCCTTAAGAAGGCTATTACCCCTTGACAAAGGTCAAGGCATACTGCAACTTGCAAGGGGATAAGCCGCATTGTTGTTCTAATCTCTTCGTTCTAAGTGTTTCAGGCACAAGAAAAACTTTACACCCCTTGACAAAGGTCAAGGCATACTGCAACTTGCAAGGGGGATAAGCCATACAGGCATTCTAATCTCATTTATCGAGTGTTTCTGGCACGAAGAACAAACAAGGAGAACTACACAGCAAGGCGATGCTCGTCACTTCCCTCCCCTGAGGATTCTTAGGAGAAGGTGTCACCATAATCTCGGCCTTAATTTTGCCGAGAAACCTTTTGCAGGCGATGCTCCCCACTTCCCTCCCCTGAGGATTCTCAGGAGGAGGTGTCATCATTACCTCGACCTCAACTTTGTCGAGAAACTTTCACTCTGTGCCCTCATTAGGACACATGAACTCTTTTGTGAGAATGCATGTCATCATATCGCAAACTCACTGTTATCATTTCCTTTCTTAGCATATGTTAGGTGCATTACTATTTATTTTATGCATTGATGTTGAAGACCGTGAATGCAAAGAAGACCAGGCCTGAGATCCCCTTCATCAAAATCTACGACGGTCGGGTCATCTCTAATGCTCACGGATAAGCCAAAGTTGTGTTGTGAGGGACGATGGTTCCCGAATGGGTATCTTGACCTCATAGACAATCTATATCTTCAACTATTTGTTATACAAGTGTTGTTTTGTTTTCTTGAGCCCAACATACATCATGTAGCACTAATTGCATTACACTTTATTTTGTCATTGCATACATCATTTCCTAAAACTTTACCTTCTCACTCTCTCGATCATTCTAAATCCCACCGTGTTTTCTAATCCCACCATGTTTTCTAATCCCACCATGATCTCTAGTCCCACCAACCTCAATAATATCCCACCGTGTCTATTAATCCCACCGTGTTCGGTAACCACTTTGTGTCCTCAAATCTTTCATTTCTTTTCACCACTGTGGCCATTGCAACTTCTTTGCTATTCGTCCCACAATGGCAGCCAATTCATCCTGCCAAGGACCTTCTATTTGATCAGAACTTGCACCGTCATTATCTTCACGGTCTGTGCTTTAACATTTGCCTTTCAGAATTTGAGATCATTCCATTCCGAATTGAATCTTGTCTCATGGAAGACTTAAATGAATCTAAGAGCCTGAATGTGCTCGATTGGTATTCTTTTACTTTTTCAAAACAAATCTCTTTTTAAACTTTAGCCCATCACAGTACAGGAACACCGCAAACATCGGGTTACCGGCTGATGATGAACCTACGAACCCATGTTTCGGGGACTCCCCACCGCGTTGGGGGTTGGCTATTCTTCTCTCGTGCCAATGGCACATCTCTTACCAATCGAACATAGGAAGACTTGATGAAACATGGCAGTTAACCAGGAGACATGAAGAGATTCTCTTTGCCGAATTTGGTCGTTGAGCGTGTCTATATCTACACCTTGAAGCCACATTTTCAGTCCATCTCTATTTCGCTCCTCTGCATTCCATTACAACTCATTTTGCTTCGCTACATTCCTCTACATTTCACTCCGCTACGCTACATGCGCTACATGCCATTCCCTTGCAAAGCCGACATCAAGGCGAGGCAAGCTATAGACACGCCAATTTGGCCTTATTTAGAGCTTAAACCATTATTCCATTGGCAACATCTCTTTTAGACCATCAAAATCATGATGAACCACCCTTTTGGATGATCTGAGGTGCTTATTGGAAATATGAGGATGATTTTCTAATTTCTAATCAAATCCGTGTTTGCCGAACAAGAGACTCTTGGTGGTGTGCCAGATTATGCTTTTCCCAGCATATCATCTACTTGAAAATTTTTCACAGGATTATGTGGACATCCAATGAAGAATTACTCAACATTAATAATCTTCCACTCTGAGTCCTCTTTTAAATGCAACAAACGGCATTCAATTCCGATCTGCCATTTGTCCGCAGCGCCTTTTAGAAGTTAGATGCGCAGTTCTGTCTGCACGCAGCACCAATCAAGCCCAATTGCATGAAAGCCCAGCCCATTGGGCACATATCTGACCAATTCACGACCTTACCTTCCTTTTTCCTCCTCCATATCACTTTTTAAATTATCTGGAAGCTTTATGGTCGAAATTAGCATCATCTAATGATGGCAATCCAACTTGTTGTCTTGTATATCAATACTTGCCATTTTTAGACTAGATTTGTTTCCTCTTCAAGTGGAGAAATATTTTGAACATGGGAAAGGTGATCCAAGGTTTCCAATCTTTCTCAATAATTTAGGTAAGTTTATAGATGCCTCAGTATGAAAATAAGCAACATTAAATGGAGGAAATCCAACCTATGGTCGGATGTATCAAAACTTGCTATTTTTTGACCTTGTTCTCATCCCCTATAAAGGGAGAATCATATGAACGACCTAAGAAGGGCATCCCCATCATACAGCACTTATCTCTTCGTCCTCCAGACACCCTAGGATCTTCCTAATCTCCCCAAATAGTTCTATCTTCATCCCGGTGCCCGGAGATCATCCCAAAGTGAAGAAGAAGCCGGTCTATGCTCCAACATGCTGCACTGCTGATCATCGGCTTATACAGATATTTATAGTCATTTTATGGCCTGACTTTCTTCATACTAAGTGTGGTTAATCAAGTTATATTTCATATCAAACAAACATATATCAATTCTGACATTTTCTCTGCTTGTTATGGCTTCAACACCGGTACTGCACAGACAGATCCGAAGTCTTCTCTTCTAAGTCATCATCTTCTCAGTCAATTTCAGTACATTTAATGGTGGATTCAACCTATGAATCCTTCATAGAAATTGTTACCAGGTGAGTTATATTTTATCTCCAACAAGAATCATTCAATTTGGATATCTGTGGTGCCCATAGCATGTCCTACATCGACATTGTGCTGGGAGTTTCCAGAACTTCACTGCCCAAGATCCGGCTTATCAGGTAAATTAAGATTACTTATCATAATATTCAGGAAAACTTGTCTTCATATAAAACCACCCTCGGTGAGTTATCTTTATTTTGAAATAAATTTCACTTGATTCTTACATCGGTGCTGTCCTCTACGGTCTCTACATCAGAGCCGCGCAGTTTACAATAAATCTGTCCAACCCGGTTGCCACTTTGCCTGGGTTGTGTTGTCTTTAACCATTTATATTCTTTTTTCTTCATTCAAATCATTTAGTTCATATTTAAGCATCATTTTTATTCAATATTGCATCATTTCATACATCATAAAAAAACAAAAAAAGGGGTTAGGGCTAACCCCGAATCTGGTGAGTTTGTTTCCAATTGTCGTTTTATGTTATTACTTTTACAAGTTACTACACTTCACTCAGTTCTAATCCTTATTCACTTGTTTTCTTGTCTTATTGTCTTCTAGTTGCACAAATACATCAATCTAGCATTGGTTGGACTCTCCCTCATCGGCCGGCCGAAGAGGAAGAAGGTTGAACTCACACACTCTCTCCCACGCTAAGGTACACGGTCAAAACAACTCAATCTTGTTGTTATTCTATAAAGCGGAGCCCATGGCTCCTGGCGACCACTTTTATTTTTATTCATGTTCTAAGCTAATTCACTCCTCACTCTCCTCCCACATGACCCGAACCATCTCCGGTGCTCGAGCGACGCCGTGAGATGAAAGTTCGTGGATCAATGTGAGTGTGGGATCGAGGTGAGGAGTCTTTACTGCTTTACGAGTGTTTTCAATTCACTCTCTTTTTCCCAATTCTATCTTTCACCTTCTCTTGAGGTGCCAATCCGGAACCCGTTTCTGGAGTCGACACCAGGGTCCCACGACCCAGGCGTGTCGCAAAGAATGGCGCCCGACTAGCTTCAATGCAAATTCAGTCACAAGAGAGATTGAGGATAGCATCTACATGCCTCAAGATTTGTTGTGGTTGACAGGAGACCGTGAGCTGCGAACTGTTGAAAAGCTCACCACATTCAGAGTCTCCTACCCACCTGGCCTTATCCTGACATTTTACAAAGCTAAAATGATGAAGAAGCGAGCCCGAAAAGATGACTTTGGGTGGCCCGAGCATTCAGATTCTCAGTCAATGACGATTCAGCCATCACCAGGGGTCTCCCCTGGTATTCTCCACATGTATCGGAAGATGGGAATTCCCCAGAGGCAGTCCCGGAAGAAGGCCCGTGCTTTTTACAACATGTGTAATCCCCAGGATGGCCAAAACACGACCAGCAAGCATCCTGGACTGGCATATGACTCTGACTATGAGGCGCCAGTCCATTATGCCGTAGAAATGATCAGCATCCAGCATGGTGGTGAGCCTAGCAGCCATCCCTGTCTTTGATGAGTCATCCGAGGATGAAGAAATATTGATTCAAGGCCTTGGTAGCAGCCAGACTAATGCCAAGCTATTTGTACAGCAAGCCTCTACCTCCCCTGCACAAGTTGAAGCCCCTCTTAGTGAGGATGAGAAAGATGATGATGTTGAATTCATGGACCTCAGCCCGGCTCCAGAAGAAATTGAAGACGGTGGCCAGGCAACGGTCAACGATCTCCTGGAAATTGACTTGGGGACTCCAGATGACCCTAGGACAACCTTTATTAGTGCCCTCCTCACTGAAGAAGAAAGAAACTGGTACAGAGCTCTTCTCCAAGAATACAAGGATTGCTTTGCATGGTCCTATGATGAAAAGCCAGGTTTAGCCCCTGAGGTGGCAGTCCATAATCTTGCCATCCTCCTGACTGTCAAACCGATCAAGCAAGCCCAACGACGGATGCGCACTGACCTAGAACTCAAGGTCAACGCAGAGGTCGACAAGCTCAGGGATGTGGACTTCATCAAGCCTTGCACTTATCCAGTCTGGCTCGCCAACATTGTTCCTGTCAAAAAGAAGAATGGGCAGATTCGGGTGTGCATAGACTACCGGGACCTAAACAAGGCCTGCCCGAAGGATGACTTTCCTTTGCCAATACCGGAGAATATGGTGGATGTGACCATGGGACACGAGGTTTTGTCCTTCATGGATGGGTTGTCTGGATACAATCAGATATTGATGTCGGAGGAGGACAAGAACTTCACGACATTCCGTACCCCCAAGGGTATATTTAACTACAAGCGGATGCCATTCGGCTTGAAGAATGCAGGGGCAACATACCAACGAGCCATGACAAAGATCTTTGATGAGATGTTGCATGATTTGGTTGAGTGTTATGTAGATGACCTTGTTGTTAAAACTAAATTGCGGGCCAACCACTTGGGTCACTTGGAAATAGTCTTTGAAAGACTTTGCCTGTATAAATTGAAAATGAATCCAATGAAATGTGCTTTTGGTGTCTCTAGTGGCAAACTTTTGGGGTTCATTGTTAGATATCGGGGTATTGAGATTGACCCTGATAAAATCAAGGCTATCAGAGATTTGCCTCCGCCTCGGAACATACGCGAGTTAAGGTCTCTTCAAGGTAAGATTGCCTACATCTGGCGCTTTATCGCCAATCTCTCTGGTAGGTGCCAGCCTTTCTCTAGGCTAGCCAAGAAAGGCACCCCTTTCATTTGGGATGATAGTTGTCAGGCCACCCTTGATGGGCTTAAGCGGTATCTTCTTAACCCGCCAGTGCTGGGGGCACCTGTCAAAGGTCGTCCCTTGATTCTCTATATCACAGCACTCGATGCCTCCTTGGGGGCAATGCTTGCCCAATTGAATGATGAGGGGAAGGAGCAGCCACTTTACTACCTTAGCAGAAGGTTGGGAGGTCCTGAACACAAGTATTCTCCCATGGAAAAGATGTGTCTGGCCCTAGTCTTTGCAGCTAAGAAATTGAGGCACTATCTCCTAGCTCACGAGGTTAGCTTAATATCCAAGTTTGATCCTCTTAAGTACATGTTGAAGTAGCCTGTCCCTACTGGACGTTTGGGTAAGTGGGCTCTCATGCTCATGGAGTTTGATATCCAGTATATCCCCTAGAAAGCTATAAAAGGTCAAGGGATGGCAGACTTCCTCGCCGCTCACCCTATTTCAGAAGATTCCCCTCTCAATCTTCAGTTACAAGATGAAGAAACTTTGAGAGAAGCAAAAGAAGCCCAACAAATCAATGTCAAGCACTGGAAATTGTTCTTTGATGGTGCTTCCAGTGTTGAAAGAAAGACAACATGAAAAGCGAGGCCTAGAGTAGGTGCGGGCATTGTACTCCTTAGCCCTAACGGGGGTGTACTACATGAGTCATGTTCCCTCTCAGGAATCTATACAAACAATGAAGCCGAGTATGAAGCACTCATCGTCGGCCTTGAGATTGCCCTTGACATGGGAATCAGGTGTATCCAGGTGTTTGGAGACTCTATGCTAGTAGTGCAACAAATGTTGGGCATCTTTGAAGTTCGCAAGCCAGAGTTGGTTCCATACCACACAGCTGCCATCCACTTGTCAAAAAAGTTCTATCTTTTCGACATTGAACACATCAGGAGGGGACAGAATTCCCAGGCTGATGCTTTGGCCAAGCTCGCCTCTGCGTTCAAGCTTCCACCAGATGGGAAGTTGGAGATTGTTGTCAAATGTCGATGACTCCTTCCAGACAAAAGTAGACGTGCAGATGGCTTCACCCTGTTGGAGGCCAATGCCATTCAAGACAATGAAGATGAACCTAACATAGTCGATTGGCGACAACCCATTATTGACTTCAAGAATGGGACTCTTCCTGAAGATCGCGCTCAATGTGTACAGTTGGCTCAAAGGGCAACTTCTTACCAGCTCATTCATGGGGAGTTGTATCGACTTGTGCCAGAAAAAGAATGGGCTGTCCTTGTGAGGTGCATATCCAAGAGGGAAGCTATCCAAATCATGAGAGAGGTCCATAGCGGATTGTGTGGTGCTCACCAATCCGGACCCAAAATGAAGACCACCATCAAGTTAAAGAGTTACTACTGGCCGACGATGTTCACTGATTATGACGAGTACGCCAAGAGTTGTCATGAGTGCCAGGCCTTCGGGACCATTCCTCGACGCCCACACACGAAGTTGCATCCAACTACCCCTACTTGGCCTTTTGCCGAACGGGGAATAGACATAGTTGGACCATTCAAGCCATCTTCCCGAGGATCTAGGTTCATCCTAGCGGCCACGGAATATTTTTCTAGGTGGGCTGAGGCTATAGCTGCCAGAGAAGTTATAGGTGAGGTGGTATCTCGCTTTGTTCGGAAAAATATCATATACAGATATGGTGTTCCTAGTCGAATCATGTCAGACAATGGGACCCCATTCAAAAATCAGATAGTCTACAAGATGACATCTAAGTTCCACATTGATTGGAGGACTTCAACCATTTACAACCCTCAAGCCAATGGCCTAGCAGAGGCCTTCAACAAGACTCTTTGCAAACTTCTGGTCAAGGTGGTCGGAAGCAAGAAAGGAAATTGGGATGAAAAAATGCAGGAAGCACTCTGGGCTTACCGTACAGTTTACAAGACCCCCACAGGTTGCTCTCCATTCTCCCTAGTGTATGGGAGTGAGGCTGTTGTTCCAGTGGAGATAGAGCTGGCCTCTTACCAAATTGCCGTCCATCATGGCCTCCCATCCGATGAGCCCGATGAAGTGCATAGGAGGTTCATGGAACTTGAGAAGCTGGAGGGTGATAGGCTCAAGGCTTACCAACATCTCAAAGTTTATCAAGCCAGGATGACTCGAGCTTATGACAAGCTAGTCAAAGACAGGGCATTCCAAAAAGGTGACCTTGTGATGGTCAAGCAGAAGGATGCCATGGCTGGTCGTCCCAAGAACAAGTTCCTCCCGAACTGGTTAGGACCCTACATTGTTGATCGGGTCTTTGAAGGCGGAGCCTATGCGGTAGTAGACAGCAAAGGGGAAACCCCTTTCCCACCGCTCAATGGCAAACACCTTAAAAGGTACTACGCCCCTGACCACGAGTTCCACATAGAGGCCACCAACATTGAAAGCTAAGTCTTTTCTCACTTCACTCAAAAAAAAAATGAAAAGAGAGAAAAAAAATGGGGCTAAAAATAGAGATGCCCGACAGACTTGGTCGATCATGCACAATGGATGGCCAAGGGCAAAAATGTCAAAACATCCAGCCAAGGTGAAAACCTGCAAAGGCGCCTTGGGCAAAATTGGATAACCCTGCTGTGTGAAAATCCTGCAATAGGACGCACAGGCAAAAGTGAAAAGGGGTCAGCCTGGGTGAAAACTCCCTAAAGGAGCAATCAGGTTGATAAAAAAAAACAAACAAACAAACAAACAAAAAACAAAACAAAAAAATAATCAACTAGGGCGAGCCCCCCCAACCTAACAAGATGGGTGGGTTCATTCCCCTAATTTTATTAGGGAGGAGGTCCGAGTTGCCAATGACGAAAAGGCTCTCATAGGCTCATATACCTTGTAGTAGAAATATGCTAGAGAGACCATACCTGAGGCGACGAGGAAGACCATCTCCCCCCTTTAAAATTCGGGGGAAGTTCCCACACTCCATCTTGAAAGGGACGAAGGGTAATACCCTACCCTACTCTCACTCATTCTTACCCCTTCAGTCATTCCTTTGACTTTAGCAATTCCACCATCTTGATCATTCCGATCCTGATGGTCCTTAAATAAAAAAACTTTCTCCAATCTTGACTATTCAGCCCACGCATCCCATAAAAACTCATACTATCATAACCCTTACTGGTCCAAACAATTTTTGAAATTAATTCAAACTCATACCACCCTGACCATTTCCGGTCTTGTTGGTCTACAAGCTTCCACGTTGTCATGACCATCCAGTCTTGATGACCTACAAAAACATACATTATCTGGACCATCATTCCAGGCAACCTTCAACAAACTAACCATCTTGGCGAGGTTGGTCTTGTATGGCTTTAAAACTCTCACTACCTTGATCATCCCGATCTCGGTAGCCTACACAACTAGTTGCCTTGACTACTTGTTCTTGAGGCTCCAAACAAGGCTTCTACAATGCCACTTTGGCTTCCATAGCCCTACTTTAGTCCTACACCATGTGTAGACCTATGGGACACCAGCCCCTTTGAGGCTCCCATTCACCCCTTTGTGGCACCCTATTCCTACACCTTGTGTAGACTCATGGGACACCAGCCCCTTTGAGGCACCCATTCGCCCCGTTGTGGCACTCTATTCCCACACCTTGTGTAGACCCATGGACACCAGCCCCTTTGAGACTCCCATTCGCCCCTTTGTGGCACTATTAGTCCTACCCTTTGTGTGGACCCCTAGGAAACCAACCCTTTGATTTTTCCTACCGGACCCTTTGTAGTCCACAAACTTTGCCTTGTAGGTAGGCCCGGAACCCCTTTGCGTTGGTTTCGCACCTATTTGATTAGTCCCTCGTGCCAAGTAGCCTTCTGCACTTGGATTGGTCTTATCCTTGTCAGGAACCCCCTCTGTGTTGGTTTCTCCACTCACTTGTTTGAAGCCCCTTGATTGGTTTCACAACTTTGGTTGGACCGCCGTGTTGAGTTATCAATAATCTCAACCTGGTTCATTCTATTTGCATATGGCTTGAGGGAAGCCTTAATTCCCTATACAATAAAGAGAGAGAGAAAGAAAATAAAGTGAAAAAAGGGAAAAAAAGAGAAAAGAAAAAAAAAGAAAAGAGGAAAAAGAAAAGGAAAAAAAAGAAAAAAGAGAAGAAAAGAAGAGTGAAAACCTGGCTAGAGTGAAAACCTGAAAGGGCACTCTAGGTAAAATCAGGTAACCCCGCTACATGAAAACCTCTCTGGAGGCATGTAGGCAAAACATCAAGGGGGCTGGTCTCGGTGAAAATCTTGCAAGAGACAGTCAGATCAGTAAAAAAAAAACAACAAAGAAAATGAAAGACTAGCTCATTCAGAGAGCTTGCTTGTTGGGGAGCATGCAAGAATTGACACCATCAAATGTGCCTATTGAATGGAGGATGGACAACCAAACAAAAAAAAGCCAAGGCTGGTCATGTACAAGGGCCCAAGCCCTTCTCAGTCCTGAAGAAACCTCATGTAGCAGAAGCAGTGGATAAATTGCCAAGGACAAAGCAGAACAAATACTGGAGGCCAACTTACATGGGCAGTCCCTTCTCGACTCCCATCTCCAAGAAACTGCCCATGGGGGGCATTTGTTGGCATCAAACTTTTTTGCTTAGCTTGCTTGATACAAGTTTCGGCAATGCCGAAGCTGGTGCAGAAAATCTGACCCAGATTCGGAAAATTCGTGAATAGATGATGTAAAGTAGGCTTTGTAAATGCCTTGGCATGGCCTTACATACTACAAATGGCCAAGATAATGTGCTCATTGCATAGCCCCAGTCAAGAGCTTCGCAACGGTGCCCAAAACATGAAAAACGGACACCGGAAGGCCGAAATGACCATTTTGCCCCTGACACTTTGGGACAAATTGGGACTCTAACATGGAATTCCAACCTTACCACATTTTCAAGATTAGATAGAGCTAGGCAATGCTCGAAACGGATCGAAAATCCGACCCCCGGATGAAGAGATATGCAAGAAAGAGCAAATCCGGACGGAAAGCCATATGTTCTCGCACCAGGGGCATAATGGTCCGATTAGCTCTGGATCGACCCATGGGCTGAAAATTTCAATTTTCATGACCCAAAACTTTGATCTCAAGAATATTGATGCATTAAAAATAAATTTGGCCAATGGGAGAAGGTAATTGCACTCAGATACAGTTTTCGACATTATCGACGGCTGAGATCACACCGATCGGAGAAACCAGCTAAATCAGGAGATCCGTTACAATTCAAGTGATCTCAACCACACATAAGGATGGAGCATAAGATCAATGGCCATCAGGGCATGATCTGGAATTTTTTTGAAGTCAATTTGAGATTTATTTAATTGGTTTTGGTCGGAATTAATGCTAGCCGTTGGATCAGAAGCACTTTGATTAAACCAGGGTTAAGCCTAACCCAAGATGGGCTAACCCAACCTGTCATGGACGAACCCCATCCTCCCTCATCTTATGTGTGCGCAAACAGCCCTAGAAAGTAGGGGAGGGTGCGCAAGGCTTTCCCAACTCTCTCCATCTCTCTTTGGTTTATTTTTATCTCATCCTCAACCACCTCAACTTCCCATGGCTTTATCATTATCACCCTCAAACACTCCCTTGGTTTATCTTCATCCTAACTAATCCTACAACTAACCAAGCCTATCCTCATCCAAGCCCTGGCCAAACCACCCATCCTACCACAAGTCATGTGCGCACACCTCCTTGAAAGGAGGAGATGGTGCGCACCCTTCTCTCCCTCTCTTTCTAGTTGGCGCATAATCATCCTCAACAACCAACTATGGGCTATCCTTATCATACCCAACCTCCCTTGAGTTATCCTTATCTCCTCTCAACAACCTCCAGCCTTATCTCCTCCTGGAGATGGCACCCCTCAGCCCCTATAAAAGCCCCCTCAGCAGGCCATGTACAGGACAAGCTGATCACCCTGCGGAAGCCCTGTCTCTCCTCCCTCTACCCTGCTCCAAGACATCTTCTCCTTGCTTGGACGTCTTCATCAGCAAGTCAGAAACCTCTCCAGCCCCCTTGTGGTGTTCCAAGTGAAGAATAATAAGGAGAAAAGGCCTTCCTCCCGCAGGCGCGCCAGCAGCAGGTGCAACCAACCCACCTGATTGGTGTGCCAACTTCAGCAAGTGCAGCAAGCTCTCTTCATTCCTTTGCTCCATCCATCAACATCATAAAGGATAAGACCCCCTTTTCTCATCCAAAAGCAAGAGAATAAGGGTTTGGTGGCACCTTCAGCCCATCATCTTCAACACCACCTGCAGTGCAAGAGAGAAGAAAAAAAAACCGGTGAGTTGAAAAAGTGTGTTCCGATGTAGCATTTTAATTCAACTCTTCCACTTATCTTATCTACCCCTATCCATGGTGGCATGCCCTCTGAGTAATGCCCATTCAGCCCCCTTTGAGTGCCCTTCACGTTTGTCTACAGAAAGCCCCAAGTGTACCCTCTATTTGGCCATCACAAAAAACAGCCCCTTGCTGCCCCTTAAAATAGGCCTCTGAACCAGCCCCTTTTTGCACCCTTTTGGCCCTCCATGTTGGCCTCTAAACCTTCTACTATCATGCTTGGTTTGACCCCACTGATGGTCACTTGGACATGCACCTCCTTCCTCCCCCAATCAGGCCCCGAATGGCATGCAAAACAGGCCCCCTTGCTGGCCCAAGTTCTGCCCCCTTGTGAGCACCCATGTCAGGCCCCTTTGATGGTCACCTAGTTTGCCCTATGTGCAACACACCCAATACAGCTTCTACAGCACCCCCAAACAAACCAAACATCCTCTTTGATGTGTGGAAGGAGGGGTGACAGCCCGGGCCTCTTGGAATACGCCGGACGAGCCAAGAGTTAAGTCGGGTGGCCCTGATTTCTACATGTCAAAATGCCCTTTGTGCATTTCTAAACCAGTCCTAGTTTACACCTAAACCTGTCCCTTGTGCAGTCCTACCAAAAGCCCACTTAAACAGCACCATAGCCAACCCATTCCAGCCCCTTTTAGGCTCACCTACTCTGCTGCTACAGCAAGATGTCAAGGTGCAAAAATGGAGGGAAAATCAGGCCAACCGGGCCATGGAGGTGCAAAGCAGGCCCATTGGGTCATGAAGTTCAAAGCAGGCCCATTGGGTCATGAAGTTCAAAGCAGGCCGCCATGACCCATGAAGCTCAAGATTGGGCCAACCGAGCTGACATAGCATGAAGACCAGCCCATTGTGCTGATGAAGCTGGCCCATTGGGCCTTGGACACTTAAAATAAACCTTAATTAAATCTGAAGGCGAAATGCCAAAATTAAATAAGGAGTTAGTCCACAACTGGATGCTTCATTGGGCGGCTCATCCGGCATGCACCGGAACGTTGACCCGGGCGTAGGCATGGGACACGCTTCCCACTGCAGATGGACCCTTCCCACTACTTGGAAAGTCAAATGATTGTGCCTTGTAGGATGGGTAAAATTCCACACCGATTGGAAAATAAGGTGGCATGCTGCCAAAATTTTCCCAATCAAGTGATATTTTACACCAGGGAAGGACATTCACACATTTGCACCATCGACAGTATTGAACATGGCATATGAACTGCCACATCTGATGTACACCAGCATGAACATGAATATTCAATGAACATTTCAAGTGCCGAGTTGATTGCATGTGACTGGGCATCGACACTAGCCCGATAGACCGGATGTGATGCAAACCGAACAAAAGTTAACCAAATCTGAAGTTAACTTAATTAAATCTGAAAATACATTCAAACTAATCTTAAAACATGCTTAAAATAGATCATTAAAATTTTAACATTCAACAAAAATCAGATTTAATACAATCTGGAAAATTTGATTCAATACATTTAATCCATTTGAATCCAAATGCTTAAACAAGTGCACATCAAATAAATCACAACCAATTGAAAAGAACACATGAAGAAAACATTAATGCATATGAAATTCATCTTAAAACATGTCAAATTTAGATCATTAAAAATTTGAAGTTCAAGTTTAATCAATTTAAACCAAACATTAAAACATCTAAAACATACCGAACACACCCGAATCGGTATTAAAACACCAACCAACATAAGAAAATCACATAAAAATGACTCAACACATGTCATTGAAACTTAAACAAGTCAAATTGATCAACACATCTAAAATATCAAGTTTAAACAAAAAAATAAAATAAACTTTAACCAATTGAAGTAAAACAAATCAAACAAATCAAACAAGCTCAAAACACTTAATATTCAAATCCAAGTCAAATGGAAATCTGAAATCAACATTTCAAACCACATCCAAATCAATTCATAAATAAACATAAATCAACTTCAAACAAAATCTAATCAAACTTGTTTGCATCTCATCGGGCCTAAAAGGCCAGGGCCCTTTGTGTTCTTTGTATGTTGTGGATGTGCACGCTCTCGTCAAACAAGATCGCTATGGCAGTTAATCAAGGGTGTTCGAGTGTTTGCTCGATGTAAATGAACATTGGATATTCGCACCATCCAATGGAGAGAGGTCAAAAAATATTTTCACAGAACCCGAACCTCGGTTCTATACTCTTCTAATATCACCTGGACTATCTAGTAGTTTTTATGGTCTATCACCTATTTTACTAGAAAATTCAGGTACGATATTTTCAACATTCAAAAACAAATCTTTTAAACACATTTCAAGAAAAAAGATGATTCCCGAGGTTCCCACAATGATCCAAGATTGGTATGCTCTTGAGTGGTTCTTGGTGCTCTTCCCCACTTGAGAACAAACGAGTCAAAGAAAAGCACAGGTCTTCTAAGTCTTCTTCTTCATCTAGAGCCTTTCTTCTCTTGACAGCTATTATGGAACTCTTGTCATCTTCAGCCATCATCATGGTCTCCCCTTTGGTACAGAATGTATGGAGTCCCATGGCATATCCTGGCAGGAAGACCCTCCTTGGGATGGAATCCTTTTCGTATCCCAACCCCTGCCTACGTGGCCTTTTCACAGATTCAATCGGCTGAGTGATTCCTTGAAGATCCTTGCCCAAACCTTTTCCAAGCTGATAGCCCAATTTCATCATCATCTGCTATCCAAGAGTGTCTGGTAGAGAGGCGGTCCATGCATCTGGCTTTTGGTAATTCTCCCACTATGATCTGGGGTTGTATTGATAAACCCAGGGGTGATGTAAACAGAGCATCATTCATTTCGTCCCTTACAGGCATGCTAGTCACCTTGACCACTTGTCCTTTAAAGGGAAACTTTATGAACTGGTGGTTTGTTGAAGCCACAGCTCCTATTGCCTCCAAGTATGGCCTCCCAAGTATAGCCCGAAAAGTTGGATCCAATTCTAGAACATGAAAATCTGTTGTGACCGTACATGGTCCAAGTTTAACTTCTAGAGTGACCACCCCACATGCAGACTTCTTGGAGTTGTCATAGGTTGTCACCATGGCACAAGATGGCTTGATTTCTTTTTCAGAAATGCCACACAACTGCAAAATTTCTGGCGGCATAACGTTGATAGAAGCTTCAGTGTCAACCAAACATGATTTCACTTCAACATTGCAGATGATAACAGCCACATGCAAAGCATATCTCCTGACCTCTAGATCTGCTAATTCCTCCTGAGAAAAAGTGAGTGTTGGGTGCTCACTTCTAGGGACTAACACTGTAGTGATCTTCTCAGGTGGGAGATCTTCACTCACCCTGACCATTTGCAAATACTGTTGTAGAATCTCCTGGTGCACCTTTGATCTTTTGATCAACTCAAGTATGGAAATATGGGCCAGTGTATTATCCAAATGTTTTAACAAATCATTAGTCGTGCTTGGCAAGGGTTCTTCCACATGTTCCTTCTCCACTGGATCATGCGGTTGAGTACCGGCATGGGGAAAGAGCCGCTAGAACATCCTCCCACTCCGAAGCATCGGTGCTATTTGGCGGTTGGGTAGAGATGATGGGTTAACTGGGGTGTGCTATGGTGGAACAGGTGGTGTAGGTGCAGGTATGGTAGGCAATGGGATTGGTGGTTTTGGAATGATTGGGTTAGTGGGTAGAGGGGTAGGATTTGGAGGTGGTAGTGATGGTGATACTGGTGGCCTGATAAGAAGAGGCCGGGGTGTAGGAGTGGTTGATGGGTTTAATGAAGGTGTTGGTAATGTCGTAGGTTGTGGGGTTGGTGGTATGATAGGTTGAGGTTATGGAGTGACAAAGCTCATAGGCTGGGGGTTCAAGTTTGGTGATGATTATGGTGGTCAAATGAGCAAGGGTCGGTGTGTAGCAATGGTTGAGGGAGGTGTAGTCAAGGCGGGGGCTGGCCTAATGATGCGTTGGCGAGAAGAAGTGGCGGCCAGTGGTTGCGTTATTGAGCTTGGTGGTGGTTGTGGAGTAGAAGGTGCACTGATTATCTATCTAGGAGGGTTCCTAACAGGAGGCCTAGCTGGGTTGACTGGCATGGTTGCATTGTGGCTTTCTAGTTGCCAACCTTGAGCACGGCTGGTATCTTTCTAGACAATAGAGTGTACTAGATCAATTCCTAGGTTTGGATGTGCTGGTGCTAGTGCTGGAGCGGGAGCATGTAATGGGAGAGGATTATGAAAGATCCCCAAGCCGGGTTGTTGTTGAGGTTGAGCCAGTGGACGCTGCCGCTGCTGCTACCTAGCCTTCATTGCCTGTATGCATTCCCCCATTTGAGCACAATCAATGCTTCCTTAATCATTTAGATCGTGGATGTAATCCTTAAATTGAAAACACACTTCTACTGTGTGACCAGGGTACCGGTGGTAAGCACAGTATCGGGACATATCTGCATTTGTTGGCCAAACCTCTCTTTCCTTGGGCAATTCCAACTATTTCTCTTCCATGAGTACATTGAAGATGTTGGTCAAGGAGTAAGGGAGTTGTTGGTAATTCTCTCTCCTAGGACCTCCCCTTCTTTGTGCCTGATTGGGTGGTGGCGGTGCCCTATGGTAGGTGTCGACTCTGAAAATTCGACGGGGTCCTCTCCTTTTCAGGGAAGTCCGTGAATCCAGATCGTCACCTCAAGAGGGGATGAGGTAAGAAAGGAATAAAGCTCGGAAAGCAAATCTCACATCGGTCCCACACTCACATTGATCCCCGAACTTTCATCCCTTGGCGTCGCTCGATCACCAAAGAGACAGTTCGGGTCATGTGGGAGGAAGGTGAGAAGAAATAAACGTGGTCGTCAGGAACCGTGGGTTCCGATTTATAGAATTAAAATTGACCGTGTGTACCTTAGCGTGAAGAATGTGAGTTAAAGCTTCTCCTTCTTCGGCCGGCCGATGAAGAAGGTCCTCAACGCGGTGGGTGCTTGATATTCTGTGCAACTAGACAAATAAACAAGTGAAAGAGACTAAAAGAACTAGACAAAGTGGAGTATATGTAAAGAGAATAACATAAAACACACAATTGACTAGAAACTGACCGGATTCGGGTTATCTCTAACCCCCTTTTTTTAATTTTCGGATTAACAGAGTAAAATTAATGCAAAAAAATATAAAAAAAAATTATAGGATGATGGAGAATCACTAAACAAAGAGATAGGAAAAAGAACTGAAAGATTCTGAGTTGAATAGAGGAAGATATAGCCAAATCTGTGTTGTCGAAAAAGCCGAGCAGCAGTCCAGGATCTGTCAGGCGCGACTTTGCTTCTGCGCTCTTCACGACCAGCCCCGGCTTTGGAATCAAGTGCCGTTGATTGAAAACTCAAGAAGTCTTGGAGAGGAAGAACTTTGATGAAGAGAGCACTGGCAGCAGACGTCCACACACTGCTGTAGAGGCCGAAGAAGAGAGACTTGGCAGATCACCTGTAGAATAGCCTTTCTCTCTCTTAAACCGATTTTCTCTCTCTAAAAACTCGAAATTCTCTCTCTAAAAATCACAAAATTGATGCAGGAGGGTGGTTGGACGTCTTGAGATGCCTGGGGAGTCGTGCTCATGCCCTTGGAACGACCAGAATCATAGTCCATTTATAGGAGAACAGAAGGTCTTATCGGAGCTAAAAAATAGGGTCTATGCGCCCCACCCCTGGGCGCATGCGCCCCCCAGTGAGGGCGCATGGGCACAAATCTCGAAAAAGTTGGTCTTATCAGTCCGTCGGTTCAGTGGTAGAGTCCGGGTGAAAAACTGGGTCCCTCGTGCCTCAAAGGTGGGGCGCATGTGCCCTCAAGTGAGGGCACGAGGTCACGTGCCTCACTGGTAGGGCGCATGGCCATGTGCCCTGGGTCCCGGGCGCATGTGACCAGGAACCCGGGTGCATGGGACTGGTTTCGCGCGTCCTTCTTCCGGAAGCCATTGCGAACACTCCCGAACTCAGAATTCGACGCCGTTTGTTGCGTTGGAAAGATAACAGGCCGAAGAAGCTTTCTGTACCATCGGATCAGCCATCACACCCTACAAAACTTCAGAATTTTATCTGTAAGTTAGGGAAGTGAACAGAAGATCCGATACAGGACAAAATGACTCCGACGGCAAACCGGAAAAGCATGGAATGCAACAAAACTTGTCCGGAGTGTGAATATGACCATAACCTTCAATGCATGATCATTAGGCATTGGTCATTCAGCCAATTTCCGGGTTTACACGATTTACGTGTGGCTTTCGCTCGGAAATTACGGCTTTTTGCGGAAAACTTCAGAAAACATCCGATTTCGTTCGGCGAAGCTCCAAATCAACTTTAAAAGACCCGGCATCATTATAAGGTCAATCACACATGTTACCCTATAAAACATGAGTTTTATGCTCTGAATTTGGCGAATTTGGCGTGTCTACAGCTTGCCTCGCCTTAATGTCGGCTTTGTAAGGGAGTGGCATGTAATGAAGCGGAGTGATTCGTAGTGAACTGTAATGGAACGCAAGTGAACGTAGATGAATGTAGCGGAATGGAATGGTGATGGACTGAAAAGGTGGCATCAAGGTGTAGATATAGACATGCTTATCTACCTGATCCAGCAATATGAATCTCGCTGAGTATTCTAGATCGCTTTCATGTTCTATCAAAACCTCATATAATTGACTGGTAAAAGACATGCCCTTGGCACGAGAGATGAAAAGGTAAATGATAAAGGATAAAAGGATGTAGCCAACCCTCAGCGTGGTGAGGAGTCCTCGAATTCGTAGGTTCATCATCAGCCAGCAACCCGAACTTTGTGGTGTTCTTGTACTGTGATGGGCTAAAGTTTGTAAAAGAGAAGTCTGATCTTAAAATGAAAAGAATACCAATCCATCATATTTGGAATCTCAAGTTCATTCAAGTTTCACCAAAATACTCAGTTTAATTCTGAGTGGAATAATCTCAAGTTCTTAAAGGGTTCATTTTAAGCAAAACAAAATTGCTCGGGTATCGTGAAAACCATGAATCACGCTCTAGCAGAAAATCAAGTATTCATAAAACGACAAGACATATTTAAGCCATAGTGGGATTGAAATATAATGGTGGGACTAACATAGAATGATGGGAAAGAAGAGACAATGGCACGACAATTGCCATGACACGGTGGGATAAAAGACACAGTGGGATAAAAGAAAGGAAAGAATAAAACATGGTGGAACAAAAAGAAAGGAATAAAACATGAAGGGATAAAAGAAAGAATAAAACATGATGAAGAATGAAAATGAGATGGATGTGAACACATAGAAAATCATGTAGAAAATAGTTGAAGATATAGATTGTCTATTGGAGGTCAAGACACCCGATTAGGAACCATCGTCCCTCCAATGTTCAATTTTGGCTTATCCGTGAGTGTGAAGAAATGACCAAGCCGTCGTAGATTTTGTTGAAGGGGACCTCGGGCCCAGTCATCTTCACTCTCAAGGTCTTCAACATTAATGCATATAATATGTATCAAATGGACCTAACATAGCTAGGTGACCAAATGGTAGGAGTGATGTGAAGTGCAAAAATGAAGTGATGGTGGTGATGTGATGTGAGATTGATGAGAAGCTGAGGATGAAATCTTCAGGTAAGCTGCATCGACCACCTGGTTCATCAGCATCTCGGGTCCATCCTTGTCTTGCCTTCTGACGGAATACAACACCATATGGATGTTCAGCTGGGTGGTGCTTCCTTTTCGCTGCAAGGTTGGCATGACGTTCCTTGGGGAACATTGATCTCACCAATTCACCTGTTAGGACTAAAAAGGTTGCCTGCATATTTCTGGTTAGTACCCAACAGACAAAATTGTCATATGAAGCAGATTGTTCATGAAATGATCAACTTAAGATTTTACTATTTGAACCATAATTTGGATGTTAAAACAAAGTTTCTAATGATAGTTCCTTTAGCAAAAATGTCACTTTTAACATTATAGACAATTTCTGAATTTTTGAGATTTTTTTGAATTTTTCAAATTTTTTGTCCATGTGCCCCCGATCGGGGGCACCTGGCCATGCGCCCTGGGGTGGGGCACCTGGCCATGTGCCCCCAGATGAGGGCACATGCGCCCTGAGGCCATTTTTTTTTTCAGAAAAAATTGTACCTGATTGCCCTTCTCTTTTTGCTTCTTCAGCTCCTGCAAATACTTAATGAAAATGATTAAATTTTTATCATTACTCATCCCTTTGCCTGTATATCGTATGCCTTGATTTTGAGTCAAAGGGATGAGCCTTCTTAGCAAGGTGGAATAAAACAAATGACTTAAAATGAAATGGGGGGTTGAGAGAACTTACCTGTCATGGTGTGAATCTTCTCCTCTCCTGTATTGAAATGCCTGAAACACTTGACAGAAGGAGATTAGATCTTCATCAGGACTCATCCCTTTGCCCATTATGGTCAACTTTGACTTAGGTCAAGGGGAGAGCCTTCTTAACAAGGTAATTAAAGTAGAAAGATATGCAATGCAGAAATGGAAATATGCATGACAATCAAATAAGCATGGATGCAACTAAGGCAATGATCATGACTAAGCAAAAAAAAATTTTTTTTTTTTTGGATTTTCTTGAAAATATTCATTTGTATTTTCAAAAGTACTCAATTTTTTGGATTTTTTTGAAGTATGTGCTTTTTTTGAATTTTTGAAATATTCAATTTTTTTGGGTTTTTGAAATATGCATTTTTTTTGAGTTTTTGAAATATGTTTTTTTTTGGGTTTTTGAAATATGCATTTTTTTGGATTTTTGAAATATTCCCTTTTTTGTGTGGAGAAAATGCTAGTATTTGAGACAAGTCATCGGTCTTTGGGGTTCGTCAAGACTCAAGTGGTAGATGCCACGTGCAAGAATAAAGTTCCCTACCTAGAATCCTTCTAACCTTCTTTTTTTGATCGACTTGGATTCCACCTGGATTTGGTCGGTTTACCCTACCCAAGGGGTTTAAGGAGGAAGAGTATAGAGGAAGTCCTTGATAGGGTTTGAAGATGCTGAGAGGGATTTCTCTACTCTCACTCAAATTACCCATTGGGGTTCGGCCTCTTTGGTTTTTTCTTTCTTTTTTTGTTCTTTTCTATGTGGCACATATTTGGACAGGTTTTTGACCCGTGGGGACATTGCCCATCTTTTAGTGCCTTTTGCCATGACTATCATTCTGGGTACTCATTCAGACAGGTTAATCATTTTTATTTTTTCTAACCTGAGGGGTTCATTGCCCATCTTTTGGCACCCTTTTGTACCCTCTGAGACGGCCTCCTACTAGGGTGGCGAGTGTTTTCGATACTACCCCTCTCTAATCTTCTCTCCCTATCTTGGACCGAGTAGAAGAGAATAGGGTAAGGGTACTCCTTCCATTTCTAGATTTTTGCCTTGCCTTTCGCAAGTGTCGGGTTGTCCGGATTCTAGGATCGGGAAGTGTTGTGTGTGTAGGATGGTACCTACCCTTGACTTCTCACGAACAACCTAGGATCGATGACTTGAGATTATACCAGTGGTTTCTCCATTTTTATGGAAAGTACTTTTTGAGGTAAACTCCATTCCAAGGATGATTCAATTTTTCTCCATCTGCATTAGTCAATTCATATGCATTACCTGGATACTTTTCAGTGATTACAAAAGGCCCTTCTCAGTTAGGTTGCAACTTGGAGCGGGGACCCCCTGGCTTAACGAATATGCGTTTGACTACCATCTCACCGATTTCAAACTTTCTCTCGACCACCCTCTTTTGATAAAACCTTTTGAGTCTATTCTGATAAGTCCGGGTATGCTCGGCGGCGGCTAGCCTTCTTTCATCCAAGAGATCAAGCTGTGCAAGGAGAGATTCTCGTCTCCCATCAACAGGAATATCCTTGTCGAGCTGAACTCGGAGAGATGGAAGTAATACTTCGTAAGGGACCACTGCTTCCATCCCATATGCCAAAGCATACGGGGTTTGTCCAGTGGGAGTCCTTACAGAAGTACGATAAGCCCATAGAGCATCTACAAGCTTATCAGGCCAGTCGGCAAATTTGCTAGACTTACAAGATTTCTTGATGATTTTGATTAAGGTTTTGTTGGTGGCTTCTGCTTGACCATTGCCTTGAGGATAGTATGGTGATGAATGATGCAATGAAATATAATACCTGTTGCAAAAATCACGCAGATCTTGAGAAAGAAATTGTGGCCCATTATCGGTGACGATGTCGCTGGGGATCCCGAACCTTGCCAGGATGTTGCGCTTGATGAAGGAGCAAACTGTTGACGCTTTAATCTCCACGAATGCTTCCGCTTCAGCCCACTTTGTGAAGTACTCCGTTGCCGTCAGAATGAATGATTTTGAGCGCATTTCGGAGTTGAGGTCACTCAAGGGGCCAATGATATCAAAAGCCCACATGGCGAAAGGCCATGGGGCATGAATTGGATGAAGGGAAGATGCGGGAGAGTGAATCTTGTCGGCATGGAGTTGACATGAATGACAATGCCGGACAAAGATGGAGCAGTCTTCTTCTAGAGTTGGCCAATAATACCCTTGTCGGATGATTTTCTTAGCAAGGGCTTGGGCATTGACGTGACCACCACAAACTCCAGAATGTGCTTCTTTCAGCACCAACTCGGCTTCTTCTTCATCAAGACATCTGAGTAAGATTCCACTTAGGCTTCTCTTATAGAGCACTCCTCCTAGGATTGTATACCTCTGGGATACTCTTCTGATTGCCTTCTTTTCCTTGGTGGTTGATCCAGTGGATATGACCGATCTTGGCAATACCTCGCAATCTCGTCATACCAAGGTCTTTCACCTTCTTCTAATTCTTCGAACTCAATCAAGGAGATTTCTTCTTTATGTTCCAAGTATTCTTTTCTGTTGAATCTTTCCTTAACCTTCAGAAAATGTCCATCCTCAATTGCCGGAATTGTCCTCTTACAGATGTGGATAGTCCGCACTTGCCTGCCTAGCGGGACAGATAGAGATGAAGCTAGTGAAGCTAAGGCATCGGCGAGGATATTCTGAGAGCGGGGGACATGAACAAAGGTGAGTTTGAAGAATAGCTTGATGTAGCAGGTGGTGAGCTCCTGGTAGGGTTTGAGGTTTGGATGAGAAGTTCGGTACTTGGATAGGACCTGGCGTAGGATCAATTGACTATCACCTATCACCCTCAGTTCGGTGGCACCATGGAAATGAGCGGCCTCCAGCCCGGCCAGCAAGGCTTCATACTCAGCTATGTTGTTGGTTGCTGGAAAGTTAAGCTGAAAAGCCTGTGGAATGGTGACACCTTCGGGTGACAGAAGGACAATACCTATCCCTCTACCATGAGAGTTCAGAGCCCCGTCAAAATATAATGTCCAAAGATTGGAAGATCGGATTGACATTAGTTCGTCATCCGGGAACTCCGACCGGACTGGGTCAAAGACGGGTATGGGATGATGGGCAAGGTGTTCAGCAATAGCATAACCCTTGATTGCCTTCTGTGGGACATAAGTGATATCAAATTGAGATAAGAAACTCTGCCATCACCCTAACCGATTAGTAAAGACTGTCTTCTCTAACAGAAACTTAATAGGATTGATACAAGCAATGAGCTTGACTTGGTGAGCAAGGAAATAATGTTTGAGTTTCTGAACCACCCAAACAAGAGCAGCGCAGGTCTTTTCTACCACAGTGTACTTCAGCTCACAAGTATCAAACATCTTAGACAAGTAGTAAGTAGCTCGTTCTTTCCCTTCTTCATTAACTTGTGCAAGGACTGCCCCGAGAGAGTTCTCAAGAACCGAAATGTAGAGAACCAAAGGTTTGTCAGGAATTGGTGGTCTAAGTACAGGGGGACTTGCCAGGTATGTTTTCAACCCATCAAATGCCTCCTGGCACTTCGAATCCCACTTAAACTCGGCCCCCGCCTTGGTTAACTCATAGAAAGGTTTACACCTTTGGGAATGTTGTGAGATAAACCGGCGGACAAATTGTAGCCTCCCAATCAATCCTCGAAGCTCTTTCATATTCTTCGGAGGAGGCATACCAATAATTGCTTTGGCCTTGTTTGGGTCGATCTCTATGCCCCTTTTGCTTACTATGAACCCAAGTAGCTTTCCTGATGAAACTCCAAATGTACACTTCTTAGGATTCATTTTTAGCTTGTATTCTCTAGCTCTTTGCAAGACCTTCCTTAGCACTTCAGAATGATCTTCCCGACTCTTGGACTTGATAACCAAATCATCCACATACACCTCTACAAGGGTGTGCATCATGTCGTGAAAGATAGCAATCATAGCCCTCTGATATGTAGCACCGGCATTCTTTAACCCAAAGGGCATGACAACATAGCAATATGTTCACCAAGGTGTAGTGAACGAGGTCTTTTCTTGGTCCTCCTCAGCTAACCGGATCTGATTGTATCCAGAATAGCCATCCATGAATGAAAGCATTTCAAACCTAGCTGTGTTATCAACCAAAACATCGATATGAGGCAAAGGGAAATCATCTTTAGGACACGCTCGGTTCAAGTCCCTAAAATCTATACAAATCCGAATTCGTCCATCCTTCTTCATAACAGGGACTATGTTAGCCACCCATTGCGGATATAGGAAAACTTTAATAAATTTTGCTTGATGTAGTTTGTCGACTTATTCTTTCATTTTGAGTGCAATATCAGGGTGGAACCTCCTGAGCTTTTGTTTAACCGGTGTAGTTCCAGGTTTCAAGGTTAATCTATGTTTAACCAATGAATTATCTAATCCCGGCATGTCTTCATATGTCCATGCGAACGTGTCCTTATATTCTTCCAAAACTTTGATCAAACGTTGTTCTTCTGAGGGAGTGAGGTTTGCACTAATGAGGATAGTCTTAGGATCTTCCAGGGTTCCTAAATTCTGTTCCTTGGTTGGTTCATTCCCTGTGGCTGATGGTTCTTCAAATATTCTAAGTCCAGATGCATATGCATCAGCCAAGTCCTCAATTTCATCCTCGGATTCAGGATCTTTATCTGATACCACCTCATATACTCCCAAAGTATGATCTATGTTATGCTCATCCTCATATCGTATTTCATCTAGCTGGATGGTATTATCTAAAAAGTTTGGCAACTTTGCACGCTCTACGCATTTCTGTGCCAATTGTTGCAGATACCTATTTGGAACTAGTTTACCTCTGACTTTCCTATTTCCTAACCTAACTTGACCTACTGAAGATAAAGCTGGAAAGGTGGTATTTACAGTGGAGGGGGGATCGAGCAAATCGATCAATGATTCAGAAAAGAGGGATCCCTGATTGGGAGCACCCTCTGGGATGAGTAGAGACGTCTCCTCGATGGAAATGTGAGTTTCAGAGAAGACGTTTTTTTTTGGAAATTTCGAGTAAAATGATAGAATGAGCCTGAGTGACTCGAGGCTTGCTAGAAGATGGCTGAATTAATAGAGAGAAAAACTTAAGAATAAAGGGGAAAAAGGGGCTCGTGGGCCCAATGGTAACAGAAAGTGGACACATGGGTCCAAAACTGATGAAAAAAGTAAACGGGTACGTGGACCCGATCTTAGAAATAAATGGGCATGTGAGCCCATGTTGGGAAAAGCCCTCAGTTATGAAGTCGATGAGGGAAGCAAATGGGCAAGCTGGCCCAGTAAGAGTAGAAGGTTGAAGAGGGCACATGGGCCCAAAGTGGGTAAGTGGGCCCTGAAGCCCATCCAAAAGATCTAGAAACAAAGGTACGAGGTTCAACCATGGGATTGTTGTATTTGGGCCTCGTGGAATGGTTTTGACTTGGGTGGTCTGATTAACTAGATGATCCAAGATTGGTCTGCCCTTGTGTGGTTCTTGATACTCTTCCCCACTTGAGAACAGACGAGTCAAAGATAAGCACAAGTCTTCCAAGTCTTCTTCTTCTTCATTTGGAGCTTTTCTTCTCTTGACAACTGTCATCATGGAACTCTTGTTGTCTTCAGCCATCATCATGGTCTCCCCTTTGATAAAGAATGTATGGAGTCCCATGGCATATCCTGGCTGGAAGATCCTCCTTGGGATGGAACCCTCTTCATATCCCAACCCCTGCCTGCGTGGCCTTTTCGCATTTTCAATTGGCTGAGTGATCCCTTGAAGATCCTTGCCAAAACCTCTTCCAGGCTGATAGCCCAATTTCATCATCATCCGCCATCCCAGTGTGTCTGGTAGAGAGGTGGTCATGCATCTGACTTCTGGCAATTCTCCCACTGAGATCTGGGGTTGTATTGACAAACCTAGGGGTAAAGAAGCATAGTTCAGCTCGTCCCTTATAGGCATGCTAGTCACCTTGACTACCTGTCCTTTAAAGGGAAATTTTATGCACTGGTGGTTTGTTGAAGCCACAGCTCCTATTGCCTCCAAGTATGGCCTCCCAAGTATAGCCCGAAATGTTGGATCTAATTGTAGAACATGAAAATCTGTTGTGACCGTACATGGTCCAAGTTTGACTTCTAGAGTGACCACCCCACGTGCAGACTTCTTGGAGTTATCATAGGCTGTCACCATGGCACAAGATGGCTTGATTTCTTGCTCAGAAATACCGCACAACTGCAAAGTTTCTGGCGGCATAACATTGATAGAAGCTCCAGTGTCAACCAAACATGATTTTACTTCGACATTGCAGATGATAACAGCCACATGCAAAGCAAATCTCCTAAAGTCTGGATCTGCTAATTCCTCCTGAGAGAAAGCGAGTGTTGGGTGCTCACTTCTAGGGGCTAACACTGTAGTGATCTTCTCAGGTGGGAGATCTTCATTCACCATGACCCTTTGCAAGTACTGTTGTAGAATCTCCTGGTGCACCTTTGATCTTTTGATCAACTCAAGTATGGAAATACGGGCCGGTGTTTTATCCAAATGTTTTAACAGATCATACGCCGTGCCTGGCAATGGTTCTTCCACTTGTTCCTCCTCCACTGGCTCCTACGGTTGAGTTCCGGCTTGGGGAAAGAGCCGCTGGAACATCCTCCCACTACGAAGCACCGGGGCTATTTGATGGTCGGGTAGAGGTGACGAGTTAACTGGGGTGGGTTGTGGTGGAACAGGTGGTGTAGGTGCAGGTATGATAGGTAATGGGATCGATGGTTCTGGGATGATGGGGTTAGTTGGTAGAGGGGTAGGATTTGGAGGTGGTAATGATGGTGATACTGGTGGCCTAATAAGAAGAGGCCGGGGTGCAGAAGTGGTTGATGAGTTTAATGAAGGTGTAGGTTGTGAGATTGGTTGTGGTGTTGGTGGTATGATAGGTTGGGGTTTTGGAGTGGTAGAGCTCGTGGGTCGGGGGTTCGTGTTTGGTGATGATTGTGGTGGTCGGATGAGCAAGGGCCGGTGTGTAGCAATGGTTGAAGGAGGCATAGTTAGAGAGGGGGCTGGCCTAATGATGGGCCAGCGAGAAGAAGTGGCGGCCAGTGGTTGGGTTATTGAGCTTTGTGGTAGTTGTGGAGTAGCAGGTGCACGGATTATCTGTCTAGAAGGGTTCCTAGCAGGAGGCCTAGTCGGGTTGGCAGGCATGGTTGTATTGTGGCTTTCTAGTTGCCAACCTTGAGCACGGCTGGCATCTCCCTGGACAATGGAGTGTACTAGACCAATTCCTGGGTTTGGATGTGCTGGTGCCGGCACTGGAGCGGGAGCATGTAATGGGAGCGGATTCTGGACAATTCCCAAGCCAGGTTGTTGTTGAGGTTGAGCCGGTGGATGCTGCCGCTGCTGCTACCTAGGCATTACCTGTATGCATTCTCCCATTTGGACCCAATCAATGCTTCCTTGGTCATTCAGATCGTGGATGTAATCCTTGAATTGAAAGCACACTTCTACAGTGTGACCAGGACATCGGTGGTAAGCACAGTATCGGGACATATCTACATTTGTTGGCCAAACCTCTCTTTCCTTGGGCAATTCCAACTGTTTTTCTGCCATGAGTACATTGAATATGTCGGTCAAAGAGTAAGGGAGTTGCTGGTAGTTCTCTCTCCTAGGGCCTCCCCTTCGTGGTGCCTGATTGGGTGGTGGCGGTGCCCTATTGTAGGTAGGTTGACGAGGTTGCTGGGGTTGTGCTACTTGTTGCGGGGGTTGTTGTGGTTGTCGTGGTTGTGGTGGCCTAACCTGTTGCTGAGGGGGGTAATAGGAAGGGTTCTGTGGTGGGTTTCTGAACTGGTTTTGACGGTTCCCTCCCTGGTTCCCTACAATATTTATAGCTTCGTTGTTGACCACTCCCTCGGTTGTAGGACCAACTGGTGCAAAGGGAGTTTTCCTGAGGTTTCTATGTTTAGGATCGAAAGGGTTTATCATGGTGGCATCCTTGAAGTGGGCTTGCAAGTATCGGGCACTGTCATAGAGTTCATTCATTGTGGTAGGACGGTGCATGATCAAGACATTCCTCAAGGCAGGTGTAGTATTTCCAATGAGCATCTTTACTTGTTCCCCTTCAGAAATCACATATGTCAATTTTTCTGCCATTCCACTCCAGCAATCAGCAAACTTTATGAAGTCCTCTTCGGGCTTCATCTTCTTAGCAATCAAATCCGTAATGGAGCATGCTGGTGCCACCCGGTCTCTGTATCTCTGCAAGAATTTTGTCTTCACAATATCGAAGTCTCCTGCCTCAAAGGAGTCGAGTGAGTAGAACCATTCCAATGCAGACCCTTCTAGTGATCGACGGAATAAGAAAGCAAGAACCCTACGATCATCTTTCCAGAATGAGGATTCGCAGAGAAAATCTTTAAGGTGGAGAAAAGGGTTGCCAGTACCATTGTAGCGGAGATAAACTGGTAGCTCAGAAGGTGGCAGGTGTAGGAGTGGCAGAGAAGGAATGGAGATCTCAGGAACTGACTTGGAGTCCAGGCGACATCTCAGCTCTTCATAACGTTCATTCATCTGGGTGAGCTGATCCATGATTGCCCTGGTGAGAGCATTTTCTTGGTTTACTGGTGGGGGTATGTGGTTAGAGACATGGTTCTGAAATTGAGGAGCATGACTTGAAGATTGTCCCATGACTTGATGGGCCAAGGGAGCAACATGGTTAAAATAAGATGGTTGAACAAATGAGGGTTGGACCACAGGTGGTTGAACTATAGAGGGTTGAACTACAGATGGTTGAATCATAGATTGTTGAACAACAGGAGGTTGAATCATAGATTGTTGAACAACAGGTGGTTGAACAAAGGGTGACTGAATGAGTGGTGGTTGAACTAGAGGACGAGGAGATAAGGCAACTTGGTTAACTTCAGCTTGATCTGAGTCCATTTTGCCCTTCACCATGGATTGTATGCGGGCATAGGTTTCTGGGTCGGTATAGAGAGACAACTCCCTAAACAGTTGTTCAACATCATGAGGAGCAGATGGCTGAGGGACCTCTTGCGCTTCTGACTCAAACAATAGATTAACACGACCATTTAACGGATTTGGTTGATGGCCCATCTCATGCTCTCGATGTTCAGCTTGTTCCACCATTCCAACGTGCCTTCCAGACCTTAGTTGCATTGAACTTAGGAGAAAACAAATAAGTTGACAAAGTAAATAAAGAACTCTTTTTTTTTAGTATTTTGCAAAAAGTTAGAGGTTTGAATTTTTGTTTGACAAGCAAGTGATGCAAAGACTTGAAAGCAAAATTACGCAATGATTTTGATTAAACCTTAGGTTTATGAATTTGTTAAGAATTGTTCTCTCAACAAATGGGTTAGGATCCTAACTCCAATCTCCAATGACCTAGGTTTCACACAATCTCAGCACGTGTAGGTAACATAGGATGCTTCGGGTTTTGGGGAGTGGTACAACCAACCCGATCGTGAAGAGGAATACTCCACGTATGAGGAATTACGGAGGCCTTGATGAAAGCCAACCAAGTCCACTAGGAAGGAATATCCCATAAGAGAGGTCAGAATCCACCAAGAGGGTGTTTTGGATGGGAGGGATAAATGGGAGAGTGAGCTCCCGCCTCAAAAAAGTGTAAAAGAAGGAGGTAGAGAGAAGGAGCAGAGAATGCAATGAAGTAATAAAGCAAGTAATGAGCAAAGAATAAACTTAAACAAGCAATCAACACCAGACAAGCAATTAGAAACTAGACAAGCAACTAGAAACTAGAATCTAGACTTGTTTCTTATGTGAGCCAAATGGAGATAGTGAAAAGGTGATGGAAAGAAGAGGGTTCAGATATGATAGCCAAGCAAAAGGGTGGTCCACGTGGGGACCGATGTGGGAACTGGGGTTAAAGGTAAAGGTGGTTCACGTGGGAACCGGTTTTGGGTAAAAAGGGGTGGTTCACGTGGGAACCGGTTTGAATGATCAAAAGAGGGCCACGTGGGGCCAATTAAAAGTGAATAAATATCTGATCCAAGTGGGGATAGATCTGAAGGAAAGTGGTTTGGTTCATGTGGGAACCGAAGTAAAGAAAGAGATTGGTTCACGCGGGAACCGGTTTAGAAGGAAAAGGGTGGTTCACGTGGGAACCGGTTTAACTAAAATGCAGAAATTAAATGGCATACTTGGCACTTCAGATCTGATAAAATATGGGTGAAATCAGAAATTTTGGGATGGCATGAAGTTTAAGAGAGGTGGAAAGAAGGAAAGGCTCACGTGGGAACCGGCCTAGAACTAGAACTTGTTGCAAAACAAAACACTAAGCACCCACGGTTGAAGACATTGCTGGTCCCACCGTGGTCGCCACAAGGCTGCCGACTCTGAAAATTCGACGGGGTCCTCTCCTTTTCAGGGAAGTCCGTGAATCCAGATCGTCACCTCAAGAGGGGATGAGGAAAGAAAGGAATAAAGCTTGGAAAGCAAATCTCACCTCGGTCCCACACTCACATTGATCCCCGAACTTTCATCCCTTGGCGTCGCTTGATCACCAAAGAGACGGTTCGGGTCATGTGGGAGGAAGGTGAGAAGAAATAAACGTGGTCACCAGGAACCGTGGGTTCCGATTTATAGAATTAAAATTGACCGTGTGTACCTTAGCGTGAAGAATGTGAGTTAAAGCTTCTCCTTCTTCGGCCGGCCGATGAAGAAGAGTCCTCAACGTGGTGGGTGCTTGATATTATGTGCAACTAGACAAATAAACAAGTGAAAGAGACTATTAGAACTAGACAAAGTGGAGTATATGTAAAGAGAATAACATAAAACACACAATTGACTAGAAACTGACCGGATTCGGGTTATCTCTAACCCCCTTTTTTTAATTTTCGGATTAACAGAGTAAAAGTAATGCAAAAAATGTAAAAAAATGATATGATGATGGATAATCACTAAACAAAGAGATAGGAAAA